>CM075939.1:24523161-25057616 GCA_038030265.1 Corythucha ciliata
AATGTGACGACCGCCAGACAGTGTGTTCCAAAGGGTTTAGATCCGTAAAATTGGTCGCCGGAGTTTCAGAATGTTGTCCTAAATTTATATGCGGTAACTGATACATTTGGGGTATAACATTAGTATTGAAACTTAAGATCCCCTTCCCCCGGTTTTTTAATCAGTTCCAGAGCCGACGCCAGGGACAGTTTGTCCAGAGGCGAAGCAGCCTTCCTGCGGTTCTGGTCAGATTTTGAAAACGGAAACAAATTCAGCCGGATGCCTCGAATACATCTGCCGTAAATAATTTTTTTCCATCAATCAGTTTTGCCTAAAACTCGGTAAAACTCATCAATTTCCTTCCTAGAATGCAAGCCGAAAGACGAGTGTCAAGACACGAAGGAGGAAATTGCGAAAAAACGACTTCCAGGCATGGTGGCTCGACTGGACGAGTCAGGCTGTTGCCCCGTTGTAATCGAGGAATGTAAGAAGGACCTCTGTCCAGGACCTCAGACATGTTCTGAACACTTGGAAGCCGTGTTGAAAGACACAGAACTCTGTTGTCCACAGTACGAGTGTGGTGAGTTGCATTTTGTTCAATATGTGAGCCAGGGTGGGTGCCCACGATGAGGTGAATTTCCCAACGTGAGAAAGTTTGTGAAAGTCTTACAGACCGTGTAGACAGCATGGACTATAACCCATTCTCAGTGGCGTAGCTAGGAACGATGACTCCCGGTGCAGAGCTCGGATTTTGCTCACTGAAAAATCAATTTCGCGGGGTGGCCTGATATTGACAAACCACTTTCGCGGATTTTGCGCACTAAAAAAAAAAGCATTTTCCCAGGCTCTCTAAAAAACAAATTTCACTCACGGACGATTTTGAAGATTCTCCCTTCCGACTTAATAAAAGCCCAATTTCACGAACATTTGTTGCTCAAAACCCAATTTCGAGGGGTTCCCTAATTTAAAATCTAATTTTGCTGATTTTTCTCGCCACAAAACCTTCTGCCTCACTGAAAAATCACCTCACACATTAATTTCGCGTGATTGGCTCATTGAATTTCACTGCTTTGGCCCTTAACAAATTATTAGTTTTTAAGTCATACACAACTTGATTAATATTTTATTTTACGAGTTCGATGGTTTTACGAAATTTTGTGGATTTGGCATTTTACGATCAAATTTCTTGGACCTGATGCCAAATCTCAACTCTACTATTGGCGATTGTAGCCGAGATACGATGTCTGGCGGCGTTTCAGAGAAACATTGAGTCCGGTACTCCTAGTACTCCTTGTGATTTGTTGTTGTCGTTTGACAACAAACTACAACAAAGGTGATGTAATTTCATGGCTAAATGTGACAGGATTTGGGTGCTGCTTTAAATAAAAAACACCGACCCTTGTAATTTCGCGAAGGTTAAGACCACATTAAGACTAAAAACTTGCAATTTGCAGGATATTCAGATTCGAAACTTAAGATTTCGTAGATATTTAGCTCCGAATGTAATTACGCAGCTACTTCTCTCGTGTTTAACTTTGTTTCTCAATTCCACCGTAAACGATCCCTTTTCTCAATTTTAGCTGTGAAATGGTCTCCATAAACCTTGAATTTTAGTGGCTTTTAATTTTTATCTTAATTTTCGCCTGGACCTTAATTTCGTGGAACTTAATTTTGACCTCGCCAAACCGTGAGTTAGCGTTTTCCTTCAATTTTAGGCGCAATGGCAAACGTGCACTTTTTCTTAACTTTGTCCCTTGCATGAGTTTATGTTTAGGCACAAATTGACATTTTCCGCCAATTTTAGCCGCAATTGAGTGCTTTCTCTCAATTTTACCGTGAACATTTCCCTTTTTCTCGTTTTTAGCCGTAAAAGGGTCTCCGTGAACCGCGAATTTGCGTATTTTATAAATTTTTTGCCTACGACGTTGCATTGCAAAACCGCGAATTCGTGAGTTTCCTCCAATTCAGCCGCGAATTCGCGAGTTTTACTCAATTTTAGCCGCGATAGTGCCCAAGGACGTGCGAATTAGCCAATTCACGCTGTTTCAGGCGTACCCGTAGGTATTGCCCACAAAAGCAGCCCAATAGCCCAAAATTTGCGCCGCAACTTCGAAGGTCGTAGTTCGAATTTTTTATTTGTCCTGAACGCATTGCATGGAGATACCGCGAATTAGGTATTCTTCCACATTTTAGCCTCGGATTAACGGACAATTTCCAACGTGAATCTCAGGGGTAAGTTTGCTAGTTCCTGTCCTACAATTTGAACGAAATTGCAAGTTTCCTGGCTGAATATTCGCAAAATTGATGGTTTTGAGCCTCACTTTCAGTGAAAATGCAAGGATATGGTCTTAATTTGAACAAAATTTCAAGTTTCGAAGCCCTTTTTGTGAGGGCGGAAACCAAGTCCAGCAGACCAATCACGAAATTGACCGACTGATTATCCGCACAATAGCAGGTTTCTGCTTTAAATTCCTGCAAGAATACTAGTTTTGGGTCTTTACTTCACCAAAATTGTAAGTTTCGTGGACAAATATTTGCAAATTGCAAGTTAGCCCCTAAAGGTCTAGATCCGACGCTGCACCGGAGCTCGGCAGATGAATTGAAAAATGCACAAAATAATTGATACGAGGGTTTCTGTCGCCGGTGTTTTAATTAAAGAAGTAAATTAATTAACTGAATTTACCCGGACGACACGGAAAGGCAAAGCCTAATACAATTCGAGCTTCGAGAAAAACCCGTAACGGGTTCAAATCCCGTCGGGGAGCCCATTTTTTCTCGAAGCTCGAATTGTGTTAGGCTTTGCCTTTCCGTGTCTTCCGGGTAAAATCAGTTAATTAATTTACTTACTTCTATAACACAAAATAAGATAACTTTGCCTTCCCAAGCGGAAATTCTAGTCATGCAGAATTGGTCATGAATTGTGGCAAGCCCTACCCCCTTTGTTCTCACGATTTTTCTTTTGAGATTTTTGAAAACTCGGAAATTTAGCTTTGAAGACGTGGGGCATAGGCAAAGTTGGGGGAGGTTCAACCCAATGGGGGGGAGGCTAAAGCCCCATTAGCCCCCTGCTGGATTCGCGCCTGTTCAGCTGTTTAAACCCGACATAAAACACTTATTTGCGGCGTGTCTGGGTCTGCAATTGAGGAAAATACGTAAATTCGCTGGCAATTCTGGTTTTGCCTCCATTGATACCGTGATATGTCTATTTAAAATTTTAAAAATATGTCTGTCGACATTTCCGCTATTTCTTGCGCAAATTCAACAAATGCCACTCACGTAACCCAAAACCTGACCCGCACGCACCTGTGGTGCAATAACTTTGAAATTCGAGTAATGAGTTAAACCTTTATTTTTGTATTTTTTTAAACACCTGAACAGTCATTCCTAAAAACAAATGTCTGTACCAAATGAGCTACACGGCGAAAGAAAATGGCGGTGAGAAAGAGCGACTTCCCAAAGATAAAATCAACGTTTTAAAATCGGTAAGTACGAGAAACACAGATGTCCTTTGCATACGTTATTTCTGAATGATCGACTTTTAAGATCGGCGACTTTTGGAATGACGGCCCGTGTCGAACGTGCGAGTGCCAGGAGGGAAGCGACAAAGCCGTTTGCACTCCGGTGGTTTGTCAGAGTCCCCCTGAAAGCGACAACTACGTCTACTCGCCGCAACTGGTAAACGATAAATGCTGTCCGATTTATAAGAGGAAAGCTTGTAAGGCTGCAGGCGAGATATATGAGGTATGACAATTAAAAAGTATTTCATTTAATAGTTTATAAACCCCGGTTTCATGTATGTGTTTTCTTGCTTATTCAGGTTGGTCAAACATGGCCTTCGCCCGACGGCAATCCTTGCGTTCGCATGACTTGTACAATAGGAACTAACGGCGAAGTCACCAAACAAGAATTAGTTCAATCTTGCAAGAAAGATTGTAAAAAGGTAACTTTTGGTTTTTACTTTTCCCTTTCTCAACCTCATCCTAAAATTTTTCGTTCCATTTGAAGGGGTGGGCTTACGAGGAACCTTCAAAAGACAGCGGCCGCTGCTGTGGGGAATGCAAAGCCGAAGGATGTGTGGTTGGCGATACGTTCCACCGTAACGGAAGTATTTGGTTTTCTCCGGACAATTGTACCGCTTACGAATGTCTCGTCGATAACAATCAGGTTCGTAGGATTTGTGTAAAGATCGAGGAAAACAACTGAATAAATGGTAAACAACAATAAACAATTTTAGCCGCAGACAATTTCAACTCAAGAGAGATGCCCCAATTTGGATAACTGCCCTAAGGAGAGAATATATCAGGATACATGTTGCAAAAAATGTGACCCATTCGATGATGATAACTTGACTAGTAAATATTTATTTTTCGTTACAAAGGATGTTTGTTTAATTTGAATCTTTTCTAGGCTTTTGCAGACCAAGCCCTCCTCCCCATCTGGAAGACACCATCAAACTTGTTCAACACCACCACGACGCACACGGTTTCTGTTACAATACTGAGCCCATCTTAGAGTATGTTGAATGCAAGGGAACCTGCAATTCATCCACAACGTACAATTCGAGTACGCTTTAAATTCCACCTTTTTCCACCTCCAGGCTGCGATTAAAACATTGTATTTTTAACTTTCAGCCGCCGGCGTCCACTACAGTAAATGTCTTTGCTGCCGTTTCAAGAGGACCTTGTACATTTTTGTTCCGTTGAAATGCGAAGATGGTTTTACGATTGAAAAACGACTCGCCATACCTGGGTCGTGTGCTTGTGTCCCTTGTCAAAGGAATGGTGAATTTGAAATCGAGGAGGAAGCGGTGAATAAACCGGAGGGCGAAGGTCAAACAAAAGCGCCGGACTTTTGGATGGAAAATTCCTTCGGAGGATAAAAATGTATTTCAATTTTCAAAAGAAGTATTTGTAACAAAAGTGCTACTTAATAGAAGACACGCAATGCAATCTTCGATATGTATAAGTTACAGGCGAACTTTGAAGTAATAAAATTACTTTTTTGATTTAATGGACTAACTCCACTCCCCTCCCCCAATCAAACCACTCCTCCGCGCTCTTCTCTATTTCAATCCCGTGATATATCGACCGTACATACCCCCCCTCCATGTAAAGGCCCCCATGGGAAAATATTTGCATTGGAGTTATGTAACTTTCGAGCCTTTACTTCCTTCAGTAGTGACAGTCCTGTGGGTGCATTCGTCTCCAAACGATGGAGGTAAGAGGAAAAATGCCGTCGTCCTCGTGTTTTCTTTACAAAGACCACGTCGACGAACTTTATAACGCAGATTTTTCGTTATTGACGTCTACGTTACAGGTCTGTGCAGAGTATATTTTTTAATTGTTATAATTTAATTGATCGATTACATAAACTTGTGGTAATCTTCCACCCCGAATACTAAGAGCTCTATAAGGACGCCACCTTGTCTATAAACCTAACCGGATTCTCGTCCCAGGTAGTAAAAGTTGCAGGTGTCATCCAATATAAGAAGCCGATAAACTCTTCTCAGAGTTATATTTTCTACCAGATCGACTTGGTCGATATTTCAACCGGCCGCTGTAGTACGGATGTTCTTCCGTTACATTTCCTGCAGGACATTAGCCCGCTAACAATATTTCAAATGCACACAAAAGGGTGGATAGCTTTTCACATTTCCCTGAGCCCTCGAGCGCATTCGTCTCAACAATAAACGCGACAGATAATGACAATCGGCTAGTGGTGAGAGGGGTTTCATCAAGCTTAGGGCGCTCGCCCATTAAACAAAAAGGCCACAAATCTAGCAATTTCACCCCAATTAAGACCCCGAAACTGTCAATTCCACGTGCATACAGAAAGAAAACTTGTGTAATTTCGCTCAAACTGTGACCCCAACTTGCAAACTCGTGCAATTTCCATTGCAAAAATAATGTCAAAGTTAATCGGGGTCCAGGTGTAAATAAAAAGGCTCTGAAATTCGCGGTTTTGCTGAAATTTGGGCGTAAAACTTGCAGTGTCGCAAATATTCAGCCAGGATATTTCACATTTCACGG
This sequence comes from Corythucha ciliata, assembly GCA_038030265.1. Lineage (NCBI taxonomy): Eukaryota > Metazoa > Arthropoda > Insecta > Hemiptera > Tingidae > Corythucha > Corythucha ciliata. The sequence continues at coordinate 24,529,170 of CM075939.1, forward strand.
ATATTTTCCTAAGAAATGTTGTAACACTGCGGCTATTCTCCAAATTCATGCAATTTGATTCACAAATGTGGAAGTTGTGGCCCGTTTGCCCGTCGCGAGCCGCGAGACGTCTCTGTACGGACGACCAGGGAAAAAACTCCCAGGGCAATTTTTGTTGAGTATTCTCTTGTGATATGCTAAAAGTCAGTTCCTTAGAATTTACGATTCTTAAAAAGCAAATTTCGCGGAGATGACGCACTCAAAAAGTAATTTCACGGGTATGCATGTACAGGGTCGTTCACAAAAGTAATTCTGCGGTATTGGGCTCTTTAAAGTTCCAAATTTCGCGGATTTGGTCCAAGTACAGAGCTACAAATTCAAAAACCAATTTCTCCTTTTGCTCGTAAAAAAAAAAAAAAAAACTATCCCACCGCAGTTCGCAGATCTGGTACCTACGTCGTCTTCCAATGTTGACTTCCTGCAAAAAAAAAAAAAAAAAAAACTTTTACGAATTTTACGAGTTTAAAACCAACATTTTCAGGATATTGGCACATTCTAAAGAGCAATTTCACGGGTCTGGATACTTTTTAAAAACAAATTATGTTGTACAGTTCCAGCTACAAGTAGGAAAAGTGCAAAATACTGCAAACTTGTGATGAAAGCACTTAACTTTGCACTATTGTTTTTTGGACCATTATAAGAAGATTTGAGTCGCGAGCCTCTCTCCAGTTTTCATCCTGAGGCAGTGGCAGGCCGCAACCTTTAGGGAAATGGTCCCCTGGACGGAAATTACCATGAGATCCCTCGTGTGGTGAACATCCTAGAGCGATACGATGTCGTTTTGACGTTGCCGACGCAAATTAACTGCGTCTAGGACAGATAGAAACGACTGGAAATGTGTCAGGGTGGTGTAGAAACGATATCGTATCGCCACAGTATGAACACCACCTTAGTCTACAAACAAACAAGGAATAGAAAGTTAAAATAGGGCTTTTTCTCAACTTTAATCTCACAAACTACGAAGTTGCCTCCACAAACCACGATTTTTTTTTTTTTTTAACTTTAACTACCAATAAGCGCTTTTCTCAATTTCAAATGGGAATTAGCGATTTTCCTATATTTTAGCCTAGAGCCGTGAACTAGAAAATTATCACTTTATTTCATTTATTTATTTATGTATTATATATTTTATTATATAATGTATATATTTTATTTATTTATATTATTTATTGAATGTTAAAATTAAATTTAGGTAATTAAATGATTAATTTGAGTATAGTAGAAACATTCATTTTATTGCACTTATTGCCGACTAGCCGCGGGTTATGCACTCCATTCGCAAGGCATACCGGGAGAAACAAATCTCTCTGTCACATGTCAACAGAAAAATTCCCAAAAATCCTGCAGACGTACTTGCAAGGAAACTTGCTTCACAACTCAGTTGAGAAGCTGTAAAATTTAATTTAGTTATTATATTTACGGGGAGAAAAAAATCTTTAGGTGAACTGGGCGCCAGAGCAGTTTGCCTCCCCTTTGTATCTTTAAACTTTAAGACCGTAAAAACACATAAAATAAACTTCGGATAACTCACGTTCTCTTTATTGTAATTCGTAGAACGGTGTGCTTTATTCGACCTCAGGTGACCGCTCCGAAACGTATGCGATCCTCCCGCACGAAACTCAAGACGAAAAAAAACTTAATATTGAAGTCGTTCACGTTTCACGTTTCGTTGGACGTTCAAGTCCATAACACGGTGTATGTACTCGATCCCCGCCTCATCATCCAAAAAACGGCCACACTCACGTTTCTTACCGCAGCACTTTTTCCCACTACCCGATAGTAGCGACCCTGTTCTGGCGCTTATAATGGAGGGAATTACAAATGGAGCTAAAACTAAAATTGTCCCAACTTCATACTTAAAATCTACAAAAAATATATTACAAAGTTTATGATTTAATTACTAAACAGAAGCCTTGAGAATGGGGTGCATACCCCGAAACTAGTCGGCAATAAGTGCAATAAAGTGACCGTTTCTACTCAAAGAAATCATTTAATTTACTGGGAATCTGCAAACTCCCCCACCCTTCCCTCCCACACTTCTGCCATTCAGAGTGGTGAAATCACTTCGACATTGAATTTATTGATGTTTTTTACAACGTTTTACATTTTTATCTTTTGGGGTCCACGCTGGACAATTAAGAATGAGGCCCAGCGTGGAGTTGCTTCAGTCTATTTGTACTTTATACCCTAATTTTTTTTCGACACGCTTGTTGTCAAGAGGGCACCTTAATGCTTACTTTTTCTGTGTATAGAAATCAAGTTTAACTAAGTTACTGCAGTTATTTAATTTGAGTTTTTTTTTTACTTATAATTATTTTCCTTTGTTGTGTACAATTTTTACCTGAAAGTTATATTTAAAATTAGTTTAAGTTGAGTTTCTTTTTGCTTATAATTAATTATTGACCTTTGTGGTTTACAATTTTTCTTTGTTTTATTATTCATTCCTAATTTAACACCCTCCAGAAATCAGGACTAGTTTACCAAATTAATTGTAATGACTGTGAACTAACCTATATTGGAGAAACAAAACAATACCAACAATAAAGACTTAAACAACACGACAGAAGCTTAGCTGACAATACACCTATTACGACAGCACTATCACAACACGCCTAAAAATTGTACACAAACCCAACTTAAATAACCCAAAAATACTACACGTCGAAAACAACACCCATAACAGAAAATTTGTCGAAATATTAAGAAAACATAACTCCGTGAACTACAAAAGAGACATTGACAACCTTTCCAAAATTTACACATCTCTCAACTCCAATTTAAATGTCACACCTTTTAGAAATACTTCATAAACAACCGTTACACAGACCATGTGACAAAGACAGAAAATCAATTTAAAAAAAAAACCCACCGCCAGAAGACGTTGGAAATCGATTCAACGAAACATCGCGAAAAACACGCCCCCGGACAGAAAAAGACGGTCGTTAAAATATAAAATCTATTCCTAAAGTTCCACACTTGGTTGACTGTTCACGAATTCGTCGAGTTTCACATTGAACAAATTTTCATTTTTGATACATTTGGGATCGCTTGTTTGTTCAAATTCTTGGTTTATTATTAACATTATCTTGTATCTCGTGGTCATTTGTGCAAATTTGTATTTTACTTTTGGCAATTTCAGTCTGTGCGCCCGGGTCTTTTGTCTGCTGTAGTATGTCAACGGAGAAAAAGGATTTTTTTTTCATTAATGAATTTTAACATATTTTTCATACACATATATTTGGTGTGTTGAGTACAAAAATTCTCTGAACAACTCCTCCGAAGGATGCCGCCATGGCTTACGAAAAAGTACTTTAAGTGTAATTTTTTGAATTTAATAGATTTTGTCTACAAGGTACTTGTTGGTTCCTCCCCATGTACCACAGCGTATTGCATAACCGATTCGAATAGAACCTGGCAGATACTTCTGACTAGATTTCGAGGAAGATATTTTATCCTGTTTTTGGCTTAAATCTTATATACTTATTAATCTTATATACTTATTAAAGTTGAGAAAAAGCCCTTTTAAAGCAACGTAAAAATTCTATTCCTTGTTTGTTTGTTTGTTTGTTTGTTTGTAGATTAAGGCGGTGTTCATGATGAGGCGATACGATATCGTTTCTACACTACTCTGACACATTTCCAGTTGTTTCTATCTGTCCTAGACACTGTTCATTTACATCGGCGATGTCAAAACGACATTGTACCGCTTTAGTATGTTCGCCACCTAAGGGGTCTTCATGGTAATTTCCGTCCAGGGGACCATTTCCCTAAAGGTTGCGGCTTGCCACTGCCTCAGGATGAAAACTGGAGAGAGGCTCGCGACTCAAATCTTCTTATAATGGTCCAAAAAACAATAGTGCAAAGTTAAGTGCTTTCATCACAAGTTTGCAATATTTTGCACTTTTCCTATTCGTAGCTGGGACAGTACAACATAATTTGTTTTTGAAAGTATCCCCAGACCCGTGAAATTGCTCTTTAGAATGAGCCAATATCCTGAAAATGTTGATTTTAAAGTTGTGAAATTCGTAAAAAAGCTGTTTTTTTTTTTGTTTAAAGAAGTTAACACCGGAAGATTTCTTTCAGACGTAGGTACCAGATCTGCGAACTGCGAATTTTTTTTACGCGAATTTTTATTTTTATTCTTTTTTATTTTTATTTTTTTACGAGCAAAAGGAGAAATAGGGTTTTAAATTAGTAGCTCTGTACTTGGGCCAAATCTGCGACATTTGGAACTTTAAAGAGGCCAATACCGCAGAATTACTTTTGTGAACGACCTTGTAAACGAATACCCGTGAAATTACTTTTTTGAGTGTGTCAACTCCGCTAAATTTGCTTTTTAGGGATCGTAAATTCTGCGGAACTGACTTTTCAAGTTCTTTGGACGGGTATGTGAAATTAGGTTCTGTGAGTGTAAAATTTGGACTTCGAAAGGGCCAAATCCGCAAAATTGATTTCTTCACTTGGGAAACCGTGCGTAACGTGCGTTTTGGTTTAAGAGGGTGAAGTCCCGTCCCGTGACCGCTCTCCCCTCCCACTCATTAATAAGTTGGGAGTTCCTTCTACTGAGTCCCTCTCATGCGCTTTGCGCTCAACATCACTGTGCCGACCGTCGTGGCGCTCAAACCACGGACCACGGGCTCCAGCCTCCTCACACCAGAACATTCCAACGAAAAACCAGATAATTGGGGCTCACGGTCTCATAATGAAACCAATCACTTTTAAAAACCAAATCTCGTGGTTTATACTCTTTCGAAAACCAAATTTCGTGGGTTTCGCTTTTTCAAAAGCCAAGTTTCGTCGGTTTGGCTCTTTCAGAAACAAATGTCGTGGGCTTTCGAGTTTCGCTATGAAAATGAACTAAGTAAATGAATGAATAATTTAAAACCTAATTTCATGGGCGTTCGATCTTTATTTGGTGGTGGACCAAAATTTTCCGGTCTTTCATAACTAAATTTCTGAGATTTGGAACCTTCAAAAAAAATTTCACTATTCTTGTTATTTCATAACTTAATTTAGCGTATATTCAGGCGTTTAAAAAAAATTACGCGGTCTTATCTTTTAAAGCTGAAATCAATTAGGCATGTTTGGGCTGATTCAGAAGATTGATTTTGCTGTTCAAAAACCAAATTTCTAGATTTGGCTCATTCAAAACCGAAATTTTCTCATTTTGGCTATTTATCCCGATTTTTTTTTTGGATTTTCACTCTTTCCTAAACCAATTTCGCGGATTTGGCTCCTTTAAACCCAAATTTCACAGAGGCTTGCTGTTTCAAAAACCCAATTTCATGATTTTGGACCTTTCAACCCCAATTTTGCTGCGGATTCTCACTTTTTTAAAAATAAATGTCACGGATTTTGCACCGCCGTCAAAACCAATCTCACGGATTTTAGCATTCGAAACCCTAATTTTGGGTGCCTTTAAAAACCAAATTTTGTGGATTTTTCGAAATGCAAATTAAGGGTTTGGTTCTTTCAAAACGAAATTTTGCTATTCTGGTTTTCGGGATTTTCGAAACTACCAAGACCGAATTTTATTCTTTTAAACACTAAATTTCGTGGGTTTGGTTCATTCAAGCACCTATTTTGGGGCATTTGTTCTTTAGAAATCAAATTTATTGTATTTGGCACCTTCAAAAGCCAATTTTGTGGATTTACGTTTCATCAAACCCTAAAATAGTTCATCAGAAACCTAAAATCGTGATTTGGATTTTTCCAAAACCTTTCGCTATTTTAAAAACTAAACTCGTGAATTTGGCTCTCCAAAAACTCAAACAGCTCTTTTAAACCCCAGTTTTGGGGATTTTCATTCTAAACGGCTTAAAGGTGAATTTTTTGGACACAACAAACCCGTTTCGTTGTTGTGTTTTTTTTTTTTTTACTGGTTTTCATCTGAGCATCCGTTTCACTAACGAGTTCAATTTCGTTCCGGCCTATAGAATGACGAAATTAAACCGAACTCATCACAAGCACACGTATCGGTCCTTGTTTGGCGGGGCTTGACAGTCCATGTGCAAAGCGTCGAACACAAATTCTTCAGTTTCAAGAGAAACGCTACGAAAAAGAAAATAATCGACAACGGTAAACGGTTGTCTTGAACGCTAGTAATACGTTTATATGCCGTGTACGGTTTTCCCGTCTCAGTTTCAGGCGTTATTCCTCCTGGAACACTCGTCGCCTTAATAGGGCCGAGGTAAAAATTATTCCAATTTCTTAGAATCGAACTTTGTTGAAAACATGGTTTTTATTTCAGCGGTGCGGGAAAGAGCACACTTCTCAGAGCTATAAGTCACCGGGTTTTCGGTAATTGAGTCCCTCGTAGAGGTATATATTCTCATTAATACGTACACTAATCAAACGATTTTATTTCAGACGGTGCAATTGTGAACGGCGAAGTGAATCTAAACGGCAAGCCGATTGATGCCACAATGAGACATACGTCGGGCTTCATGTTTCAAGAGGATTTCTTCGTGAGCTGTTTGACCGTTTATGAACACTTGAGATATACGGTAAAACGAGAGAAAATATTATAATAATAATTAATAATAAATTATGGCCGAAACAAATTTGCAGGCGAGGTTGAAAATGGACAGAAGGTGTACGAGCAGGCAAATGGACCGGCGAATCCGTTCACTCATCGAGATGCTTGGATTGGGACATGCTATCGATAGAAAAATTGGAGGTCTTGAGTCTGAAGGAGAAAAAGTAATCAAGGAGAATTGCGCTAATGATTATTTAAATTATCTGACGATTTTCGAATTATTCAACTATTCTTGAAGAGCGTACTATCCAAGGGTGAAAAGAAACGGCTTTCTTTGGCCACCACCTGCATCAACCTGCCACGTCTTTTATTTCTCGACGAGCCCACAACCGGTCTTGATTCGTACACGGCCGTCCGTCTTGTCAGTCTCATGAAAGCCATGGTCGAACAGGTCGGCTGTTCTATCGTCACCACTTTACACCAACCGAGCCCCGAGATTCTCTCAATGTTTACCGGCGTTATGCTTTTGGCGGACGGGCGTCTCGTTTTCGCCGGTAGTTCAGACGAGGCAGTCGATTTTTTCGAGAAGTAATGTGCTCATAGTTACTACGCAATCAAATTATTCTTTTACGTCATTTCATTCATTTCCCAAGACGAGGGTACCGACTGGACGGTAAATCAAGCCGGGGAGATTTCCTTTTGAATTGTGTTGCTACCGGCTCTACTGCTTTCCCAGTACAGAAACTGTCCAGAGATTTTGCTGCTTCTGAATATTTTGATAAAATCGACGATTACAATTCAGAATTTGAGGTCGAGAGAGCTTCCATGTTGTAAAATATGGTGTGTGAAATTAATTGTGCTTTCATACAGGAAAGGTCTTCGAGGATGCATAAATCCCCTTTGGAATCGTAAGTAGGCCTACTTCATTCTCATCAAATCATCACTCTAAATTTGCAATATTCTGTTAGCAAGCCTCCACTATGGCCAGTTAAGCTTTTTTGGATCTGCGCAAGAGGAGTAGTCGAATCTATTCGTAATCCCGAAGTACAGTGGATTAGAATATTCCAGAAAATGGTAAATTGATGTTTGATCCAACGACGAGAATTTTACTTCACTCGAACCTGTCGTAGCTAATTGCAGTCACGGCTGGACTGTGTTACCTGAACTCGATCAAGGCCGACCAAAAAGGGATACAAGACGTACAGGGAATTCTGTTTCTGTTAGTTACAGAAAATACCTTCTCGCCCATGTACGCCGTAATGGCGTTGTTTCCCAAGGAGTACCCGATTTTCATACGGGAATTCGGCAACGGAGCGTATCATCCGTCAGTGTATTACATTTCAAAGGTTTTTCAAATGGTACAAGACTTGTTTCTGCGTTTGAATCCACAATCCAATGGTTTTTACTTCATCACTAAATTACCAGCTACCCGGACTACTATTGGAAGCAGTTCTTTTCACGAGCTGCTTGTATTGGATGGCTGGAATTCAAGGCTCGTTGTACTCATTCGTACTAATTCTAATTTTCACTGCATTGTGCATCGCTGTGGCAACTGCTTGTGGTAGGCCTGATAGACCCCAAACAAATACTTTTTGTTTAGAAGATTGTTTTTCATTTATGCCCGCAGGAACCATGTTCTCGAGTTCTTTCGATCACGTGGCAAACGCCATGGTGTACCTAATCCCACTGGAATATATTTCGATGCTCACTTCAGGATTATTCTTGAAATTAAGGTGATTATTTGATTCAAAACAATGGCTATTATAAACTAATTAAAAGTATATTTCAGCACAATACCAATATTTTTATCATGGCTCAAGTACATATCGTGGTTCATGTACACCTACGAGTCGATGTCCATAGTTCACTGGACGGAAGTTGTTAACATAGGTATGACGTGAAAAACAATTCTCTGGTAATGTATTTATTGAGTCACTAAGCCTGAGAAATGCGTGTTTATAGAGTGCCCAATCGGAGGAAATTTCTCAGTCGGTTGTCTTACGAATGGCCGACAAGTTTTAGAGCACTACAGTTTCACAGAGGATCATTTGATTAGAAATTCGATTGGTTTAATCACTCTGTTTTTTGCATTTCACGGCATTGGTTACGTTAATTTTGCGAGGAAGCTAACGAGATGTGAATAAATAATTTTTTTTCAAACTCAAGCATCGGAGGAGGATCTCTATTCGGCCCGGAAGCCCAGCCATAACTCTTCGAGTAATGAACGGATTTGAATACTTTTTTTGATCATGCTTGAATTAAGAAAAAGAGCCAATAGGGGATCCCTGGAGGCTACTTCTCGACTAAAAAATTGACGCAAAAGGTGCAGGTTCCCGGTTTCTGGATAAAATTTCACAGCTAAAACGGAGAAAACAGTGTTAATGTTCTGAATAATTACTAATTAGAGGTTTCTGGAGGCATTACCCCTCCCCTCCCCAGTACACCACCACCACCTTCTCTCCCCCTTCGTTTGGACCGATTTGACCAGTTCCAGGGGGGAGGGGGTAATACTGCTGTTACACCCCGCCCTCCTTTAGATCCACCAGCACCAATGCCATTAGCCCACTAAAAAAGGCCCCGGAACTTGCAATTTTCCGCTGCGAAAGTGCTGGAACGTAAATTTCAAAGTTCGCTGATATAGTTTGCTTCCAGTGATGCACTATATCGTATTGGGTACCGTCTGCGTTCAGCCTGGATATACTTTCAATTTCGCGAATATTTCTAATAGCTACAAATGTCGCGGCTATTCGCTCAGCCATCATTCCCTGTCGGGGCCGACTAACCTGGTGGCTCCGAGCCCACAAAAAAGGGTCTCCTAATCTGCTGAACAAAAATAAAAAAGTGCCACTACCCCTTCCCCATGCCATCAGATCTCAATCAAGTTTGACAAAATGGCATTTCTACACAAATTCTAGGTGCCACTGTGGTCAAAACCACGCCATTATTCGAACTACTATAGTACTTCAACCCACTCAGGTACAACTAGTAGGAGTACTGACTGGTGAGATTGCCATCGTGCCAAAGGTTGAAATCTGATGACATGGGTGAGGGTGGGGTATTTTTTTTGGCATAAGATTAGGTAAAGGTATGAAGGTAATTTCACGAATTCAAACACCAGTGATTTTTTTATATTTTATATGTATATGCCGTAGTCACTTGCCGTAATTTGGCATTTCATGAAATGACCAGCCATTTCATGAAGTGCGCGCTTTTGATGTAACAGTGAGGTTAGAACACCATCCGACCAGGAATTTTGGTCATTTCATGAAATGCATCCAGCCTCTGGGCACTTCATGAAATACGAAAGGATTATACACCATGTGTCCAGTCATTTCAAGAAATGACCAGAGTGAGTTGGGTTGGCATTTCAAGAAATGACCAGAGTGACTCGGCCACATAGTGTAATCCTCGTGTATTTCATGAAGTGCCCAGAGGCAGGATGGATTTCATGAAATGACCGGAATTCCTGGTCAGATGGTATTCTAACCTCACTGTTACATCAAGAGCGCGCATTTCATGAAATGGCTGGTCATTTCATGACAAATTACGGCATGTGACCACGACATATACATATATTATGTATTAAATGAAATGCACTAAAAAGGCCCTGAAATTTACCCGGCGCGGCAATTAGCTTGGGCTTGTGAACAGAAACTTACAATTCCTGCTGTTTATCCCCGCTGTAACGGGGTTCTGGATGGTCAGAGAAGGCAAGGAATGAAAAGAATAAAAATTCACAAATGGTAAGATTTATTTCAACGAACGGTAATATTTATTTATGAACAAATAGTAATGATATATAACGAAGGGGAGGACTATATTATTTACAATGAGTACAATCTTTTTTATTACTCGTCAGATCAAACCCGGGAGGGAGAGAGAGAGACGATTTTCGACCGGGGACGTGAGAATGATATCGGGAATTAGGGAAAGATTTGGAGAAGGAACTGAAGGAAGTCTCACTCACCAGTGTTCATTCTGATGGCCTGAAGTCGTTGAACTAACTGGTTACTGGTTAAGGCCAACGATGTATAACAGAACTGGATTGCTCATCACGGCTGATAAAGACCATCTGATAATAGCCATCAAATAAGCTCCCATAGTGGATGAGAGGGGTGGAGTTTCAAAATAAGTGCCATATTGCCATAACTACACAAGGAGAGGGACAGGGTGATTGTTTACCAGGGGACGACCTGCCCCCTCCAGACCTCTGTGAGCAATCCAGGTTTATATTATATCGTTGGTTAAGGCTGAGAGCGAAGCACGTTGGAGCGTCGGGGATGTGTATTTCCCATAGAGATAATATAACTAAAGTACGCGACACGAAATAAGGCGGGTGTGACTCATCGGCCCTCCCATGCCCTGTTGCCACCCCGTGCGTTGTGGGTGGTGATGTGTGGTGGGGTTTTACGAACGCTCACCGGCTCACAGCTCTCCAAAGTGACAACGATGGGAGCGCAACGTTGCCAGCTATGGGTGTAGACTTGAGCTTTTCATCGCATCTTTGGGACTATAATGCGCAACGTTGGTTTTTTAGTCGATGAGTCACACCCGCCTTATTTCGTGTCGCGTACTTTAGAGCTTGAATTGTCTATTGCGCTTTGCGCAGCGGTCCATGGCTGATGTCACCAAGAAGCTTGAGTTAACTCCAAAAATCCATTGCTATTGGCTGAAAAAGTACTGGTGGGGATGTGGATGATGTGAAGGGGGACTTTCTTTAGCATTCAACTCGTCCGAGTTGGGACCCCCCTGAACCGGCACTAAGAGATAAGAGATTATGAAGTGCCGTTTCCTCGCCTTCGATTCGTTTCAATTTTCGAAGCCTTGTGATGTTTTATGTTTTGTTTTGTTCGAGAAAAAAATTCATTCAGCTTTAAAATGACTGCTGGCTCATTTTCATAACCTGATTAGAACCGGATATATCCTTAAAAGTGCCTAAATTTTGTCCAAAACGTCGATTTGGGATATGTTCATAACAGAGGCATTTCTTATTCTTAAGTCAAATAACTTGACAAGATTTAGTTTCATGTCGGCCTAGATGGGCACACAACTATTCATAAAAATCCGAGATACGAAAGTCCAACCCTTGGTTGATTTGGCGTGGAATTACCCTGTATAAAACTAAACTTTTTCATAATTTAATAGTGATTGAATTGGAGATTTTCCATACGTACTAGTACTACATATCCCCATTGAATGCGAAAATGGGCGTAACAGATCAACAAAAAAACATTTTTCCAAAGTTAAAATGTACCTACTTAATCAACGCGCTTTCAACTCGTTGCCCTCAACATAGAATTTAGAGACGGGTTTCAAGTATAGAGAGCAAACTACACCCCTTGAGTTCTCAAAAGTTTCTTGTTCTCCCCACTTTTTGAGACAGCCAATGGGAAGAGACATTAGGAGGCGAACGAAATCCGGATGACGTCAATCTGCGCCCCAGTTTATTCAAGTTTGCGCATCCAATGCCCCCTCTAGTAGTTATATTATCTCTATGGTATTTCCCATGGAGGTAGGAACAAGTGGAGAGAGAGAAAGGCTTTTTTAATGTGGAAACATGTGAAGCCGGTTTTTCCGCCATTACACACCCACTGTTATCATTCACATAGAGAGGACGGGAGGGGAGTTTATCACTTTTTCACAGATCAAGTATCAAATTGTCAATGTTTTTGTTGGGTGAGACCTGATAACAAATGGTGTGTAGTAATGGCGACCGGCTTCACGAAAAATGCGTTTCACTCCCTCCACTTCTTCCTACCACCATGGTATTTCCCCTTCTCTCATACGGTTTGATAACAGCAGTGATCGATCTCGGCGCGGCTAAGGGGCCGAACGGGTGCCAATTTGGAGATGCTAGCAAGGCCGGCGGGGAACGTCTGAGGACGTCGATGAGGACGGACTGAAGACGAGAACGAGGGCGTTGGTGAGGACGGACTGAAGACGAGAACGAGGGCGTTGGTGAGGACGGACTGAAGACGAGAACGAGGGCGTTGGTGAGGACGGACTGAAGGCAAGGACGTCACCAAGGACGTCGACGAGGACGAACGAAGAAGAAGACAGGACAACTGCAGACGAAGATGAAGTCGAGGACGTCAACAAGGACGTCGACGAGAACGAACGAAGATGAAGACAGGACGTCAGCAAAGACGTCGCCGGCGAGGACGAACGAAGATGAAGACAGAACGTCAGCAAAGACGTCGGCGAGGACGAACGAAGATGAAGACAGAACGTCAGCAAAGACGTCGGCGAGGACGAACGAAGATGAAGACAGGGCAACTGACGATGTAGATGAAAACGAAGACGTCAATAAGGACGTCGATGAGAACAACGAAGATGGACGAAGAACGAAACGAGGACAACTAGGGCACACACTGCCTTTTACACTGAACTGACTTTGACTTTTGAGCACAACGAAACACACAGATCACAAAACAAAAACACGCCGAGAGCACAACGCTGGGTTGCCGGCTTCACTACCAAACACAAACTCTGACACAACGATAGGACACTGTACAGCGCGGAGCTGCCTTTCGCTACGAGTTGTTCGCGCTCTGACTAGCCGACACCAACTGGTGAGGCACAGGGATTTCGGGGTTTTTATAGGGGCGTTAGGGGTAGCGCAGGACAGGATGAATGGTAGAACAGGACAGGTACTCTTTGGCATTCCTAGCTCTTCCCCGTCTCCCTCTCATCACCCACCGCGGGGGGCGTCCATCAACTCCTACCCGAGAGTTCGGGGGGATTAAAAGTGATTCAACTCCCGCCCTGGGCCAGTGAAAAATCGCATCAACTGCCGCCCGTTTTACAGTCCAAGCAATATCAACTCCCGCCCATCGGCTTTGGTGCAAACGTTCGGTTGTCGTGATAAAAGTATTCTTATTATCATGGTATGGGCCGGTGGCCTTTAATTTCAGCCTCAAGTGTACTCATTATTTTTCTTTTCACATTGAAAGGCAGTTAAGTATTTTGAATTCACTTGCACTATTACCCCTCTGCGCATTCAAGAAGATAACACATCGACTCTTCGATTCTGTTCACACCAACGTCTGTGGAACCTGAACGGACAAGAGCGTATTAAGTGGGGACACCTCGTCGAACCTTCTCATCTTCAGTCGATTGTCACCTCAGTTCTAATTCAATATTCAATGCGATGGACCGACTTATGTACGTTGAATCGGCGACCCAAAGAGGCCGAGGGGTTTTTTTCTCGTTTGGCTTCATGTTCATCTATCACAAAACTTTGAAAAGCAGAATTTTTATTTTATGTATACTTTGTTCCTCACGACGATTCGACGACAATTATCTTCTATAATAACTTCTTTGTTTTAGTCATCTAAGAAACTTCACGTATTTAAGATTTAAGCCTAACGTGAACTGTCTCTCACGACGTTCCTACTTACTTTGTTCCTCATGACGATTCGACTAAGTAGATCCTTATATATTTATTATCATTGACTGTGATTCATACACTACTGGTTGTGCTATTTCTTAGGAAATATAACGGGTATAGAGTATTTCAATTTTTCTCTGACCCGATCTCTCTTGGGCGGGAGTTGATAAAAAATAGCGATAGGAGTTGATAAAAAATAGCGGTAGGAAACGAGCTCTGGGCGGGAGTTGATGAAAAATAACGGTAGGAGTCGATGCTTTTTTTGGGCTCTAGGCGGGAGTTGATGAATCCCCACCGCGGGCTTGCTCCCACTGAGTTTCATTGGTTACGGGTTTGGAAGGATTTATGGCTATTGCGATTAACTTATATTTAATTACCAAAAATATCAAAATAACACAAAATATTAACGATGTCGAAAAATGGCTTAAAGAATAGGTAGTAGATATTATATTAAGGAAATACACTTAAGTAACTACAGGGTAATACTAATGGTAATATATACATGTACAAGGAAAGGGGGGGGGGGTTCGCCCCGTTACACCGCAAAAAAGCAGTTTCATCAGAAATTTGCAATTCACTGCCTATTTAGGCTTTAAATCTGCTATTTGGTTGCTATGAACCACCGAAACCGGCAATTTAACCTGAGCTGATTAGTTTTAGGCTAGTACCATTTTATGAGCGTAGGTATGGCAAGCATTTAAGTGGGAAAAAAGGTAATTCTTAAAAAAATCATAAAATGTGTAAAATCATAATTTCGGAAACAAAGCTGAATTTCCAAAAACTCCAAATAGTCATTTCGATGACAAATGACGTGCCCCATAACTGGTTTTCTTCTATCAAACTAATACATGCCTTGGGGTTGGGGAATACTAAAAAAAGGAACCAACCGTTGAACACTCCCTGCAAGGTGTTCCAAAAGCAGGGTGTGCAATGTTGGAAACTTCTAAAAATGCCCGGCTAAAAAAATCCTTTGAACTCAAGACTCGAGCTAAAGCACACCGTGCGTCAAGGGCGTATTGAGCCTATCCACCTTCAACGCACTCTGTGCGTCGTGGGCAGTGGACGTGTTAAGTAAAGGCTTTGTAAAGGTGGGTTTCTGAACACGGTCCTTGTCAATATAGACCAGTCAATATAGACACAAAAATCGGGGTAAATCGCAAACATGCATGTAATTGATTTTTTTGTTGCGTGTTGTTAGGACCAATGAGAGCAGTTATTACTCAAGTTTGCAACCCTCAAATTCCTTGTGCTTAACTCATGGCACTCGAAAAACTAAGAAATTTAATCACTTTTTCTGGGTTTTTAAACACAAATACCAGAAGAAAGAGTTTTTCGAGCATGACCACAGTATACATTGTTGAAGCCAACTAAATTTGCTACAATATAAGCCATGCCCGAGCATCCTGGGTCTGTTAGAATTATTCTCGCGTGGATATTCTGTAGGACCGTTATGTTTGAGTGCTACGGGTCTTGAAAACTAACCCTATCAATAAAATCTCGCTTTTTGGCGATATTACATATTTCTTGATTGGCTGTATCTCCGAAAATTACAAACGTAGGACGCTCGGACTGGGCTTAAATTGTAGCAAATTTAGTTGGCTTCAACAATGTACACTGTGGTCATGCTCGAAAAACGCTTTCTTCTGGTATTTTTGTTTAACAACCTAAAACATTGATGGAATTTCGTGGTTTTTCGAGTACCACGAGTTGAGCACAAGGTTTTGAAGGTTGCAAACTTGAGTATAAACTGCTCTCATTGGCCCTAACAATGTGCAAAATTAGAAACAATTACATGCATATTTGCGATGTTTAATGTTTATATTGACTGGCCTGATAGAATTATTGGGCATGTTCCTAAATTCAGCAGATGAGTAAACATTTCCATCGTGATTTTACCTTCCCTCACATTTATCATGTGTTAGTTTTGTAACCTAATCCACAGATGGGTCCACCGATGAATTTAGGAACACGCCCATTCTACATTTGATGTTTTCACGAACCGAAATATTGAAATTTCTTACCCTTCTCAGTTCTCATTCATGTCTATACAGTCTATTAGCAAAGCAACAACATTATAATTATTAATTTATTCGACGACCAGTGGTGGATCCAGGGGGGGGGGTTCAACCTCCCCAATTAAGGTCAGAATAATAATAAAAAATAAGAAAGAAATAAAAAAAATAAAAAATGGAGGCAAAAAAATGAATAAAATAAAATGTGAAAGAGCGAATCGATAGTTATCACATCACTACAAAAAGAGCGGGAAAATACATACGAAACTCTGGGTGTGTAAAGGACCCCCCCAGAACTTTGATTTTATTCTTCCGGGAAAAGAAACCTGAAAAATCAGGAAAAGTGGCTCCTATATCTTTCTTTTTCATTGACGGTGTGCAATCTCCCCCCTCCCCCAACCAGGGAGGTGAACAGTTTTGCTTCTAACCTCCCCCCCCCCCTGATAATAAAATGCTGGATCCGCCACTTAAACGATATTTTAATGACATTTTAAAATTTATCGAGAGCAGAGAGGAGACAAAATATGATATTTAAGATTGACTCCCAACAATCTTGTGGTGGGGGGGGGGCTTACAATTAGCTAAACGATTGTGCAGTAGGCCAAGAACAATAAAACGTAACTCGGACAATTTTTTATTGGTTTCAATATTTTTAGAGCTCTTTCAAAAGCAATTTCAGCCAAAGTAAATCACGCTGTGAGGAGCCTCATGATTTGCACGATTTAACCGATTTTTTTTTTTTTTTTTTTTTTTTTTTTTTAATAGAAAAAAGTTTATCTATGGAATCAAAAGATCACTTTTAATCAGTTTTCTTGGTTTTCCTTACATTTACAAGATCTGCATCATCCATAACGCGATAATTTGTAGGCGAGTAATTTGAACCGAAAAATATCTAAAAACTGGGTCGACGAAAATTACTGTTCGTGTAATGCGAACCGCTAATTATTATTGAATAACAGCTAATTAACGCGAGTGGATAGTCGTGATAGAATATTATTATACAACCGTCTCCTAAAGCCTTTAAAAACCCGCTACAACCTCAGTTCAGCGCACCACTTTTTCGACTTCCGACGGGAGAAGAAGGATTAAAGGATTCCGAGGGAAGGGACACGAGAGTGAGATTGAGAGAGAGAGAGAGAAAGAGACATTTTTTCAATTTGCACCGAGCATGTCGTCATTTTATTATTACTTTTTTTGTTGTACGTTCGCTTCATTGGCCCGTCGGAGGTGAACTCTTTCTGTTGTGGCTCAGCTAGAAAAGAGAGATCCCCAACCCATCCATCACCACGCAGAGTGGGCCACGACCACTATAAACGCGGGGTTCATGTTGACGCAATTTGTCGTTTTTTTTGTGGTTTTCATTTTGACGAGCCATGACGCAAATCTACATATTTTTTCTTCTCACGTTTGACGTTGGCGTGAAAGTATTTGCCGCGGACTACCAAGGTAAGATCGTTGTCGTTTCACTAAAAATTGACAAAAAGCTGTTTTAACTTCTATAAACTGTTTATGACTTTAAACTGTTGAATGTTTATGACGTTTCAAATCCTTTCGTTGTTTTTTAAAAAGCTTAATTTGAGAATTTTCTTTCCGGCCAACTCAACAATACCACGCAGCTCGTCAAAACGAGTCTTTGTCCTTTCAACAGTCTTTGTATTGATATAAATGGGACAACCAGACTGTTCGTCTATAAGCCCGAGAACAGACTATTATCCGCTGTAAAACTCAATTAATCTCTTAAAACTTAATTAATACACAGAATCTGTATTTATTGGCTATATGGTTACTATTACCCATGATCTCTACAAGGTGACTGGTACTTGGTTGAATAAAATAAGAGGGGTGATAATACATCCAAAATGCAACAAAAAATGTCCTGTGACCTAGGGTCCGATTTCCATTCCTAGTCGAGATAATCGATTTTTTCATGTTTTTCAGCACAACACGAGTTTTCGCAACAAAAACAGCTGTAACTTGGGAAATAAGCGTCTAAGGTTAAATCCAACGACACCACTGAAAAGAGCATACTTTTTTCTGTGTGATTACGAACATTCTGTCTAAGGATAGTGAAAGATTCTTGTAGTCCTTAAAAACCAGGATTGGTGCAGAAATAAGGCCAGAAAATGTATGCCGAGTAGTGGACGAGGATATTTTGAAGGGGGGTCGAGGCTCGAGGAATCATCACTGCAGTTCCCCCTGTGCCTACAGGAGATACGAGAGCCATTCCAAAAAAGTGTTTTTCTGCTTATTTCACTTTTATTCACTTATTCTGTGCTAATCTTCGAGGAAAAACAAATAAAAGGAAATAACCTGGAAAAAACATTTTTGGAATAGCTCTCGTATCTTCTAGTATATAGGCTCTCAAAGGGCTTAATTACCTCATTTTTTGGTATAACAATGGATTTTTCTCAAAAAATGGCGAAGAATAGGAGTAAACTAAGCATGAAGTATTAAACTAAGTGCCTTCATCCAGTTTTAGAGGAATTTGCCAGGCGCTGGGAACAACGTTGCTATTGTAATCTTGCTTTGAACGGTTGTCAAAAACGGAAATTTTTGAAAATATCTTGAGACTTTCCCGGTTTACTCCGAAAATATTTCGTTATTACCAAACAAAACGTCCGTAATCACACAGAAAAAAGTGTGCTCTTTCCAGGGGTGCCGTTGGATTTAACCTAGGACGCTTATTTCCCAAGTTACAGCTGTTTTTGTTGCGAAAACCCGTGCTATGCTCAAAAACGTAAAAAAAATCGAATAATTGAGCTTAGATGACCCTATCTACGGACATTTAAGGGATTACTCCCCTCCTCACCGCACCACCCTAGTCACAACTGTGAATTCGAGGGAGTGGGGAGGCTGAAAATAAAAAAATTAATCTTTAAATTAAATACTTACTTCCCTTTACTTGTTTTGAGCTCAGATGGGAGAGCACCTGGCGCGAAACTAGGAGGTCGTGGGTTCGAATCCCACCTTGGGAGCAATTTTTTCTCGGAACTCAAAACAAGTAAAGGAAAGTAAGTATTTAATTTAAAGGTTAATTTCTTTTTTTTCAGCCTCCCCACTCCCTCGAATTCACAGTTGTGACTAAGGTGGTGTGGTGAAGAGGGGAGTAATCCCTTAAATGTCCGTAGATAGGGTCATCTAAGCTCAATTATTTAGGAAAAAATGTCGTAAAGAAATCGATTATCTCAACGAAGAATGGAAATCGGACCCAGGGTCATGGAACATTTTTTGTTGCATTTTGGGTGTACTCATCCCTCTCATTTTGCCCACCCTGTATTATCGGCGTCGTCACTATTTTTGTTAAGATCTTTTGTTTTTTAAAGGTAAAGACGACTGGGTTCAAATCGCTCGCAACGACCTCGTCAACAGTTTAAAGTACGAACGACGACACTACCCGGCAAAAAATGTCGTTATTTTCATCGGAGATGGCATGGGGCCGAACACGGTGACCGCTTCGAGGATTTACCGAGCGGGCGAGTCCAGTCGTTTAATTTGGGAGGAATTTAGCGATTTAGGCTTGCTAAAGGTTCCTGTTCCTTTTTTTGGTACTCATTCACTTAAGACAAATGAATAACGATAAATAATAAGAGGAGTTTACAGACGTACGCGAATGATAAACAAGTGCCTGACTCGGCTGCCACAGCCACGGCTATGTTCTGTGGAGAAAAGGTCAATTATTACACGGCTGGACTTTCCAGTCGGGTTCAGTACATGGATTGTAACGCGAGTCTCGTCATGGAGAACCGATTGGAATCGTTAGCCTCCCTAGCTCAAGACAAGGGATTGTCCACAGGTATTATACTTTTATTTCATTTGCATACTCGAATCCCTCAAAATAGCGTCCTTTTTCCTGTACCTATAGGTATTGTAACCACAACACGGATCACCCACGCAACACCGGCGTCCATGTACGCCCGTACCGCTCACCGTGACTGGGAGTGTGACGCGGCCATGCCTTTGAATTCCACCCAGTGCAAAGACATCGCTCGTCAACTGGTTGAAGACCACCCGGGACGTGGTTTTAACGTTAGTAAGAAGATAATGAAGCAGATCGTGAAGGGAGACTGATAAAAAAAGAAAAACCATGGCTCGTCCCGCAGGTGATTTTCGGTGGCGGTCGAAAAATGTTAAGCACTCCTGAGAAGAGCGGAGGTCGAACGGAAGCTGGCGTCAAGCCTTGGATGTGCTATCGAGCAGACGGGCGGAATTTGATACGAGAATGGATGGAGAGTAAGAAAAAGATGAAGCTTAGGGCGACCTACGTTAATACAACCGAGCAGTTGCTTACTACTAGTTTGGAATCTGTCGATTACATAATGGGTGAGTTTAATTAATCCCGCGGTAGTCATTGACGTTCTGATAATCGTCATTTTCTCAGGGATTTTCTCTGATGATCACATGCCTTTCGATCACCTCAGGGACAAAACGCCTCAAGGAGCTCCGTCTTTAGAGCAAATGACAACTACAGCCATCAGATTGCTGAACAAAAATAAAAAAGGATTTCTTCTTATGGTAATTCCCCTCTACTTATAGTTGTGGTTTTAGTAATTGAAAATTTTATTGGGCACAGGTTGAAGGGGGAATGATCGATCAAGCCCACCATAAAGGCCTAGCGAGAAATGCTCTTGATGAAGTAGTCGAGTTGAATGACGCGGTTAACGCCACGATGTTACTGTTGAAACAGTTGGGAATTTTAGACAATACTCTGGTGATTGTAACTAGCGATCACACCCATACTTTGACAATTAATGGCAATCAAAACAGGGGCAGTGACATTTTAGGTTAGACCTCCTCCCTTCTATCATCCCATCCACAATTAAAACTCATTTTAAACTCCAACGTATCACTTTTCAAAGGGATCGCCGCCACTTCACAACTGGACGGCGTGCCCTACACGACACTCAGCTACGGAACTGTCGGTCCGGACAATTACAAGTTCAGGGTTGTCGATGGAAAAGTCGTTCGTGAGGATCCTCGTACGGTGAACACGACGTCGTACGATTTTCACCCGCAGGGCTCAATACTCGACCTGGAGAACAATCACGGTGGAGGTGACGTCATTGTCTATGCGACAGGACCCATGGCCTATTTGTTTCACCAAGTTCACGAACAGCACTACGTGTTTCACGTTGTCGAGTACGCGATGCGATTGGGCGAATTCAGAAATTTCATTTCTAATTCGTCGGCGGTGCGCACGTTTTTCCCGAACTGGATATTGTTTTATGCGACGCTGGCTTTGGTCTTAAGACATAATTTATTGCACTTCTATTGAAAATACTGATTTTCTTGTACTTGTAAGTTTAAGTTGCTAAAAAGTCGATAAAGAACCCCTCTCCCCCCATACTTGTGAGAAAAACCATGAATTTCCCTCATGAAAGGGTCAAACCCACGGTAATTTGCCACTGAAAACATAATTCGTTAAAGTGCCCACCGAGACAGCCACCTTCTTACCCCCCTCGATCAGATTCACCCCGGTCTTATTGTACCAAGGGTTCAGACGCGATAATTTTATCTTGAGTAACCCCACGTCCAGCGGCTTTTTTGGAGGGCTGAACGTTAACTGACCGTTCGTGGTAATACCGATGCACTCAAGGTGTACCTCGGCGATATTTCGACCGAAAATACGAACAGCGATAAAGAAGCAAGCGTTGTAGGTATCGTCTGCGAATCCGACGTTGTAAATTTTCAGGCAGAATACTACGAAGGGATGATTCGGAAAAGGGAAGCACATGTACGGGACATTAGCTGTAGGAGGGTAAAAGTAAGTTTGAGACGGCGTAAACGCAGTACTTTCAACGAATCAACTAACCTTTCACTTTAGAATTCAGCAGAACTTTGTTGTTGTACATGATAGCCGCTCTTAGCTCCGGTATCTGAAAATGAGAATGCAAACAGACTAAACTGAAGCGTCAACAAATTTCGAATTTACCCTGGCCCGATACACCCCCTCCCCCCACCAGCTTATTACATTTGTGTTCCACAAAAGTCTGCGAGCAACAGCTGAAGTTCAAAGCTTTAAAGTGCACGACGCAAGATTGTCGACCGTGCATCGATTTAATCGACGTCATCAGCTCTTTACGGAGTGCAATCAGAGCGCCCGAAATACCGTCCTTTTTATTATACGGGATTTTCCCCATGAACTGCGCCAAGGCGACAAAGGCTGCTTTCGAGACGTCTATTCCCGCAGCCAACGCGGTCGGAGCGGAAAAAAAAGGGCCGTTCTTCAATTGTTCCTTCTTCTCACTGCCGACTGTGCCGGTCATCGCCGAGGCGACGGCGCGGCTCGCAACACTCGCTGCAAATTTCGTCGCCTGACTGTGGAACCCTCCCAGCATTCCACGGATGAGTTTATCCTCCCTACCATCTTCCACGTTGAAAAGAAAATGTAAATAAATAACATGAGACAAATGAAAGCAAATTTCGGAAAGCAAAAATTACTTGTGAGTGCATGATTTCTCTCAGTCGCGGATAGACTTGCCTGAACTAAGATACACAGAAATGCGAACACAAAGATCATCTTTTCGTATCTCAATAAGCGATTTCATCGCAATATTTCAGTCCTAATAAATAAAACGCGAACGTAAAATTGTTAATCGTTTTCTACTATAAAACTACGTTATTGCGTCCTTTACGGCGTTCATCAATAAAGTTGGGAACGGTCACGTTAACGATGGAATATTAAATGTGGAGAACGTTACAAATTACTCACGTTGACTCAATTGTTGGCTGGTATTTCGCTCGAAGAATTCAAGCAGGAATTATTGAACCCTTATTGAAGGGGTGGCTGCTCCACCCCATAAAAAAACCTCCAAAAAGTAATAGGAACCAATTTAAGAGCACAATATTTTCCCTTCACCATTTATGTCACCTCTGGACTGATGGTGACGACTTCAATTAAGTGACACAAATGTATAAAGACATCAAAAAGCCCATCAAAGAGCCTGGGCAGTCTCACCCCTCTCGAGGATCTATTCGTCTGAATCACGTCAAAAATTGAAGGGGGGGGGGAGATAATGAAGAATGCATTTGTTAAAAATCTTCATTAATCCCAGTGCTTCAAAATTCAGCTCAAAAAGTAACGTAACAAATGCCTTTGATTACCATCTAAATTTCTCGAAAAAGTACAATAGGTAGGGGACGGGGTTATTACGGGGAAATTTGAAAAAGCCAAAATTCACTCCTTTATCCTAACATTCGGCGCAAAAATTTAATGTAACAAAGCCCTTCGAAAACCACTTAAACTTTTCGAAATTGTTGAAGAGAGGGGGGGTGGACAGTAGGGGAAGAAGTTCGGCTCAAACACAGCTAGCAGCAAACCATATGAGGGGGGGGGGGTAAAACATTAATGAAACAAATACTATGAATTATGCTATAAATTCGAAAAACTTGAAGGGGGATAATAAGGGGTGAAATTTTAATAATCCTCAAATCTCCAGTGTAATTTTTTTGGATTTTGGTCAAAAGTATGTCATGAAGTGGTTGCCTTCTATTATCTTATCAAACTTCTGCAAATCCGAAGGGTAGATCATGGATGGGGTAATGCTTATTAAGGGCTAATTGGGAGATAATGGAGGATAATTGGAGAGTTTGTGACTAACTGTAAGTTATGGTATCAAAATTATTACTTCTGGGATGGCTTGGTGTACCCATGTACAAAATGAAATGCACTCTTTCCGACCGCCAGCTGCTGGAGCGATTTTTTTTTTATAAGAAGAAGTTTGAAAGTATTATTTTATTTTCTTCTTTTTGCCTTTTTATAATTTTTTACACCTTTTTTTATTGAGATTTTTTGAGGTTTCGTGTTGACATTATTATTTCTTATACCAATCAATGCATCTTATGTATCGTTAGCTTAAACTGCTTAAACAAAAGGAATAAAAAGACTTTAAGTAGAATATTTAAAAGAAGTAAAATGAAAATTTCACCATTGGGTGAGTTGAAACACAGTATAGCAGAGACGATGTTGCGCTGTTTTGTCTATTTGATTACAGAAAAAAAAACCATTTGAAGGGTTTTTCTTAGTCTAGACTTTTTCGGATATTTTCTATCGTCCGATTCCCAAAATTGGTTTCGTCCTGAAAAAAAATGTAAGTAAAAGCAATTTCTCCCAGAGTAACACAAGAAAGGTCATTCCGCCGCGCCGGTCCGTTCAAAAAGAAAGAGATACCCCATAGCCCAATCGCGAATGCCTCACAGGAAGAGTTATTACATTATAATTTTCCAACACACCCATGCACCAGCCGTCCCCATCCTTCTAGACCAAAAGCCAGCGACGTAATAAGTGCAATCACTTGCATACTTTTGGGTACACATCCCAGCTTTGTACAAGTGCCGTTGAGCATGAAAAAGCATGTCTGCCTTTCCGATCATAATGTCGAACACCTTTACACGACGACGTAAATGTCGTTACGGTTGCACTTATTTGCATATTTTTCTCACTTAGCGCATTAATTAGGTATTAAGTCACTAATAGTGAGAAAAATTGTCTGCCTCCATTTGGACGTGTCGAAACCGGTGGCAGACGCCATTTTGTAACAATAAGAATGCCGTGTTCTGTATTGTACAAGAGAAGTGATAAAACACGTAGTTGCAAATAATAAACCCGTCTTGATCAAGCAATAATTTATCCAGAAACTTTGCGAGAATGTTATTAAAATAATGCATTATTTTACCTTTCAATCCGATTTATCACCAGCAATTAACAATTAATCAAAAATCTCACTGCTAACGAGGATACAAAACAAGAAGAGGAAACCTTCCTAAAAGGAAACATGGATTACTTTTTAGCAAAAATCTGTTCGGTCTACTTTAAATTTTGTGTAGTTACCGTTAATTTCAAAGCTGCATATGCATTTTGTAGCTTTGTGTAGCATTGGAGGTTTGTAGAGTCGCCCGAAAGAACCTATCCTACGTTGCGAATTCGTTTTGGCGGGATATCAAATGTATGCCTACTTTTGTTAATAAATAAAAAATATTTCTGAAGGGTTTTACATTTTTATTTATTTATTTACATGGAATGATTGATATGCCTCATCGAAAAAAAAATTTTTTGTAAAACGTGAAACTTCCTCATTCATTAAAACAAATTTACCCCCCCCCTCACCTTCCATAATGTTGTCGCCTCACCTAACATTCAAGCTCAGAGCCGCTACTGGGAAACTATATGCTCGAGTTTCAGTGGTTTGTTGGTGATCAGCAAAGACAGGCGGTTGATGAAGTTTATTTTCTCATTTTATGACTTTTATTCAATGACTTTCATGACATTAAAAATTATGTTTTATGACATTAAAATGTGTGTTTTATGACGTTTATTTCCGAAAATAATGCCCTTTCAAGACGTTTTAGGCCAAGAATGACGTATAGTATTTCACAATAGATTTAAGCTGTTATTTTCATATTAGTGGTATTCATAAAGAAATTTAAACCTTGTATTTGTTAAATTCCGAACAGATGGGTAAGGCCATAGAAACCGAAAAAACTGAACACAAAAAATACGAAACAACAGGGTTTACGTCAATAACATATGTTAAACTTCCGAGCATGAATACCCCTATTATGATTTTATTATGTTACTATCGTTTGGGTGTGGTATGGAATAATTATTTGAAGAATAAAAAAAAATTCGCGCCAAAAATTGCCGAACAAAGCATCTGAACAAAAAGAATAGTGTGATGTGATCGAAGCGTACGAGTACCAACAAATATGTATGTCCTTCTGAGACGAAAAGAAAAACGCACATTTACGTCATTATTCGTGAAAGGGTTAAGCTAATGAGTTGAGTTTATCCCGGGGAATATCGTTAAACATTTACTCCAAAAAGGTCGTTTTATGACGTTTTTTGCGAAAAGTCGTATTTTATGATGTTTTATAAAAAAACATCCATTTTATGATTAAAAACTGACACCAAGTTAATGACTAAAGCTCGGTGCACACGATGCATTTTTTTGAAGCATGATGGCCTGCCTGTTCTAAAAAACATCCGGTCACTGATGGGGATCATATGTTTTTTTTCACCATGCAAGTAAACATGCTTCGAAAAATGCATCGTGTGCACCGAGCTTAAGTTTAATATGACTTTTTCCCGTGTCTGGTGATTAGTCACCATCTCTTGTTAATGACGTCATCATCCAGCCCTCAACTATCGGCGACGAAGCTAACGACGATGATAAATACATATACTATATATTACGATTCCAGTCTTGATCACATCACGCGGTTGATCACAATACACAAAACAAGTTTGCCGAGTAAGAAAATTGTATTTACATATGTGTACAACCGGATGTACAGCGTCGTCATTTCAAATTTCATCACGAAAACTTTTCATGCAAAAAAGTCTGTTAATTTGGTTTGAACATTTTTATTACATTGACTTGCAATGATCAGTTTGTGGTTGATTTTATAAAAACTCTGGAAACTCTCTTCATCCCCGAATTCTTGAAGAGCTCTCTTGATGGTTTCAAGGGCGGCCGATCAGCCGCCATATGCATGGCTTCCAGGACGTTAACTTTTTTCGCAATATCGCCGGCCTTAATTCCGTTGTCCACTCCCTCAGACACTAAAAAGCGCATTTTCTTTCTATAGAGGGCCTTAACTGCTCTAATGATGCCCTGATCAAGAGGTTGAATGATACTCGTGGTCGATGAAAGTGGGCTGTACTTTAGAGCACTCCCAGATTCAACGTTTGAAATGAAAGGAACTGCTGTGAGTGGGGGTAAACGACAAATGCAGAGACTAACTGTCCTGTTCGGGTGCAATATGACACGTAATGATAAAATTCGGCCATTAATCATTGGAAAAAGCCTGAAACCCCGCTGTTTCAAAGGCGTCAAAAATTTTCCCGTTGACTACACCGCAAACTCCAACGCCTGGATGACCAGCTCCATTTTCACGGATTTCATGACAAAATGGGACCGGAAACTTAAACGAAAAATCGCCTTAGTAATGGAAAACTGCATTGCTCACCCGCCCCTCGAATTAAAAAACATCAAGTGCGTCTTTCTCCCAGCCAACATATACATATGTACGATTCCGTAATATTTCAGAGCTTCTTTCTCAATCATTTTTACTGACAATGACAGCACTTTTGATATCCGTGAATATGAGTCGGACGGTGAATACCATGAATTAATTATTTTGTTTTTAATTTTTAAGCGAACAATACCTACCCTAGTTTCTATGAATAATGTGTATGCTACTGGGAATGTTGTGAATCACGTGAATTATTACACGTAGCAGGGAATAACGTCAGTTTCTAGTAAATAACTATATTTACTAAAGAGTTCAGGGAATGTTGTCCATATCAGCATTTCCTGGGTATTCACGTCAATTCCTATCAGTAATTCACATGACTGACTAAGGGATGTCGTGAATTCCATGGAAAGATGTCAAGATGAACAACTTTGACTGACTGTGTTAGGTTTAACGCCAATCTCTAGGAAATAACGTTATTCCTTGTAATTCACGTTATTCCCCGATTTACAACATTCTCGGTAACACATGTCGCAGCAGAAAATGGGTTTTCTTTGAGGTGACACTGTTTTCCTGTGTTAGCACGAAAACGGTTCATATAGATTATTTATTGTATTTTCCATGAATTTCTCGTCCCATTTTCATGACACCAAAAGCCAGTACTTAACATTCGGAGGGTTTTCCTGATTTTACGATGTTTCTATTGGCCATGAGCCAATAGAACGGAGCCCGGTACAAAAACATTAAATACTCATTTCCGTATATTTTTCAATGTACATAAATATTATCACGTCGTGAGTAGATAATTTTTCCCGTCTGACCGGAATTTGTGTTATTTCTCCCCACAGTTGCATGCTTTGGTGGCGTCGACATGTCCAAATGGAGGCAGACAATTTTTCTCACTATTAGTGACTTACTACCTAATTAATGCGCTAAGCGAGAAAAGTCTGCAAATGGTTGCACTTATTACGTCGCTGGCTCTTGGTCTAAAAGGTCTTCGATCTCGTGACCTCGCGGGAAAATGTGTGCGGCCCCGTAAAAACACTCCAACCCCATTTAGCTGTTCGTCGTGCTGAAACTCCGCCACAATTATCGGATTCCCCGTGTCGAGAAACCCCTACGTCGTCCAGTTGTTTAGAGGACGATTTTTTTTTTTTTTTTTTGGTAATTTTTTCAGCGTTCCGATTTGAGTGCAGTGCTGTTTATGAGTCCCTCGAAATATGGTAAATGGCGGCCATGATGCGGGGAGGGATGAGCTTTTCACGATGTCCTTAGAATATAAACATTGCGCGGTTTTGGGCCGAGATCACATCACGCGATGCAATTTTGGAAGCAAAATTGCATACACGAGACTATAGGTCTTTGTATCAGTGCATCACTACCGCCCCGGGTGTGCTTTAAAAATAATTATTACAACAATGAACAAATCTCTCATGTTTCGTGTAACCGGATAGATGGACTTTAATGGGATTCTAAAATATAATAAACTGAGGTTTCAGAATGAGATAACGAGAGAACCATAAAATATTTGATTAAACAAAAACAAAAAAAAAAGAAATAAAAGGAGAAACAAGATAGGAAAATAAAACAAGAGATAAAAGGGATAGGAACATTACAAAAAGGAAGACATCGCATTCGTTCGACAGATTAGCGAATCTGAAGCGTGGCCTACCTACAAAAACCCGCGTTCTCTCCCTTCTCTCTCTATGATTTTTTCAATTTTGCTTTCGTTTTCTTCAATTTTGTCGCCGGTTACCTGTAATACCAGTTACGGTGAGTACGAATGAACAACAAAAAAGGAATTTTAAATTGCAAAATTCCTATTATTGTCGTCCTGCGGAATAAACCAAAAATAGACGCCAAATAGATGGCACTTACTGGAGGGAACAGGGGCGTCGCGAACTGGAGGCGTCACTTCGTTACAGGTTGTCGGAGCGGCCGGCGAAAAACGTCGTTTTGTTCATTGGTGACGGCATGGGGCCGAACACGGTGACAGCGACGCGAATTCGCAAATACGGCGAGACTGGGCTGTTGTCTTGGGAGAGATTCAACAATTTGGGTGTTTTGAAGGTGAGTTCCATGTTTAAAAAAAAAAAAAGTTAATAATTTGTATGAATCGAATCGTAGACGTATTGTGCGGACAAACAAGTGCCCGATTCCGGCTGTACAGCCACGGCGATGTTCACCGGAGAAAAAAGTAATTACTACACGCTGGGACTGTCCAGTAACGTTGCCGCGTTGGACTGTCCGGCTAGTTTGAAGACTGAAAATCAATTGACCAGCCTGGCGACCGACTTCCAACTCCTTGGAATGTCGACAGGTAAGTGGGAGTAGCGTTGGATCTGTCGTCAACCGTATTTTTTCAATTATTGTATCGTCATGCACAGGCATTGTCACAACAGCAATACTCACGGACGCCACTCCAGCTGCTCTGTACGCGCACACGCCCTATCGCAATTGGTTTTGCGACGGTGCCATGAATAACGTAACCTGTAAAGACATTGCACGACAGCTCGTTGAAGATATTCCAGGAAAACAGTTCAATGTACATAAAAAGTTGTAAGTAACGATCCTTTCCCTACAATGCCAATCCTCAATCCGGTACAGGTAATTCTAGGAGGAGGAGGTTCCGACTTTGGTCTTCTTTCAAAAACGAACAACACCCAGCAATGCATCAGAAAAGATGGTCGCAATTTGGTTGATGATTGGATACAAGATAAAATGAAACAAAATTTCAATTGGGAACTTGTAAAAACCACAAAACAGCTCAAAAATGTCGATGTTGATAAAATCGAGTACCTTTTAGGTGAGAAATAAGTGAAAAACTTTATTCTTAATTGTACTCGGCGAATTTTCAAAGGAATTTTCAATGACTGGTTCCTACCATACGAACACGAAAGAGATCAATCCGAAGATGGCTGCCCGTCTTTAAGCGAAATGACAACCACGGCAATTAAACTGTTAAACAAAAATTCCAAAGGATTTTTCCTAGTGGTAACCGCCACATCCTGATTTTTTAAACAAAAAATATGTAGCACTTGACACATAGGTTCTTTAAAGGTGGAAGGGGGTCTCATCGATCGGGGGCATCACCTGGGAGTGGCGCGACTCGCCCTCGATGAAACGTCCTCCTTTGACGACGCCGTTGAGGCGGCGCTAGACCTTTTGATCAATTTGGAAATCAAGGACGACACTCTAGTGATTGTGACCAGCGACCACACGCATACCCTGAGCATCAACGGATATCCATCCCTAGGCAATGACATACTGGGTGAGCGTATTTTTGGTACCTATATTATTACTATTTGGGGTATCTCCCCACCCCCCCTAAAATATGGAGTCTTTTATGATTTTTGATGCTATTTCCTTCTTAGTATTCTGTCCTTCTTATAGTAGGTATCCTATTTTTCAAATAAGTCGAAACATGAGCTTAGCTAGCTCAATACAGAAGCAGGGAGGTCAGCTTTTCGCATTCCCTTTAGAGCCCTCGAGCGTAATAGTCTCAACAATTAACGCGTCAGATAATGATAGGTTAAGGGGGGGGGGAAGTCATGGGTTTTATCAAGCTTAGGGCACTCGCAGGGGCGGCTGAACCGGTCGGTGGTCACTAAAAAAAAGGTCTTAAAATTTGAAATTTCTCTGAAATTAGGATCCGAAACTTGTAATCACGCGGATATTCAGCCATGAAACATCCAATTTCGTGAGTGTTCGTCAGGCTGATTGATATAGGCTATAGTCTGAGTTCCACCGCCACAAAATAGGCCGCAAAACTGGCGATGCATTAAGACCCTAAAATGGCAATTTACGTCAATTATCGCCGTATTTCTGCGTCAATCCTGGATTTTGGAGTCTCATTTAAATCTCCAGGGAATTCTGCACTTGCGTACGATCTTGCTCTCAGAAAGAGCGTGAATTTCCAAGGTAAAAGTTTATGTGGGTTTTACAGTACAGTGGGGCCGGGGGGAACTGTTTCAAGTTCGTGAAGTTAAGACGTGAAATATCGTGAATTTCAGACAGGAAGCTCTTAGTTTCGCTGATACTTGCCTCCAGAATGTTGCGATTTGGAGGTTTTTACTTCCATGTTTTTGTCTGGGCGCTGTCGATCGTAGGAGGCTAGCCCGGACTCCTCGGTCACTTACGCGATACTTGCCAATTTCCTGATACTGAGACCCACCACTTGCAATTTCGCGGAAATTTCGACCCAAAACTTACAATTTCTCAGATATTTAGCTCCAAATGGCGTAATTTTGCGGCTATTTATAATTATTTCATAGCTGCGAATGAGCGTTTTCCGTCAAATTCAGCTGTTCATTAGCTCTTTTGCTTAATTTTATTTCACGGTCATCGAGACCTGATGGACAAAATGGCTGGTCACAAAAAGAAAGAGTTCATCAGATTTATACATGTAGTGGAGCAGGAGCCCATCCCTAGATAAAATCCTTGGTTCTCCACTGCTACCGTACCTTATGGTATATGGTTATCAATTACCACATAACATGTTCATATTAGTAAACTCTAATGGGGAAAATTAATGGATTCTCGCTAACAGTTTTATCGTTACCCAACGTAAAAAGGTGCAAAAGCGTGCAAGAAACACGCGAACGGGTTTCGTATACTGTTTCTTTGTTTGAAGGCATTGCTCAAAATTCGTCAGCCGACGGCATACCATTCACCACACTCTCGTATGGAGCGGCGAGCGTCTTCAATTACAAATACACGGTAAATAACGGCCGAGTCGAGCGTGAGGACCCTTCAAAAGTGAACACCACTTCTGTTAATTACCACCAACAAGGGGCGTTTCCAGTGGGGCTCCGTAACACTCACGGCGGAGGGGACGTCGTCGTGTATGCCACCGGTGAATTCTCACGGGACATGAGGGGCGTCGAGTTTTCGAAATAGTCTCAATTTTTTCCGCTCTTCCTCTCATTTTTTTTCAGGTCCCATGGCCCATCTTTTCCAAAGTGTTCACGAACAAACTCACGTGGCAAGTGTCATCCGATACGCGGTCGGAAAAAACACAAGCAGAGCCACACCGTCTGGTAGAGAGCCGCTTTTGATCTTCGTCATGTTATTATTTTCTGGCAATTATTAGGATCTAATTTATTAAATAATACAAAATGAACATTCAACAATTAAGGTTCATTCAACAGTTCAATTTACGAGTATTTAGAATTAATTCAATGCTTAAAATTTGTACGAAACCAAATTTTGGTAACAACATAATTTTTTTGGTTTTTTACGCGTTCATTTTACCCACAAATTATGTAATTGACTAATTACTGTGACCTATCACATAAAATACAGAATATGCACACAATGTATTGCTTTTAGTGAACCATTTTTTGTTGTATTCCCCTATCTTGTCAGGTCTAAACTGTAGGAAATATGTACACTCAAAGTTCAAAAAATGAGAACGCTTAGTGAATAGGAAGGTTACTTTGGAATAGGAGGTCCACTCCTGACTAGCTGTGCCTCAATCGTTACTTTGAAAAATACTTGCTGTTCCCTACGGGAACATAAATAAAATAAAAATAAATAAATTAAACGTTTTTTTGGTAAGTTTGGCCGGAGAGATTTGGAGTAATATAACGTGGAAGATTAATCATGGAAAACACGACGGACTATTTCCATATTTTTTTAAAGTAATTAACAACGCTTAGTTTATAGTTTATATATTTTTTTTCAATATTAAAGTGGTTGGTGTTTCCCGATACTCTAAAAACAAAATCGTTTAACAATTAGCCTGAAGCAACAGTCGAGCCAAACGCCAAACTCGAGTCCAACCAGCGGTGCCCGTTGGCACGCTGCTTTCGGACCATTGCCACTTGGTGACAACGCTAATGGCGCCGGCGAGAGCGGCGGCTGACTGCTGTTGCGACGGTTGTTGTTGCTGCTGCTGTTGTTGTTGGGTCTGTCCTCCCTGAGGTGTTTCGCTGGTTGAACGTGCAGGCGAGGCTCCGTTGGGTTTTTGAGGGGATGTCGTCGGGGAAGTCATCTGAAAAAGAAGATGGTTTAATTAAAACCCAATGGAAACGAATGAAGCGAGAAAATCAATTCAGAAAAGGAAATTAAGGATGATCCAGTCGTTATAACTTCAAGAATCTAATTAATTGGCTAGTATCTTTGGATACGGAAATTAAGTTATTTCATTACAACAGTTTACTCTTCTTCGACCATAAAAATGAAGAAACAAATCTATAATAAAATGCGCTACCACCCACTTGAAAATTCCTCTTTTTTTCTCTAAACGAAACCATAACAAAGCAATCAATTAATTAAAAATTGTATTTTAATTGTGAAATGTGACGAAACATAATTCTAAGGAATGGGGACGACAAAAAGAACAGACGAACAATACGGAGGCCGGGGAAATGATGACATCATTTCGTTGATTGGATAAACGTTTAGCATTGTTATAAGCCCAAAATGAACATTTTTAGGGAGAATCTTCTCACATAACCTTAAAAAAGGGGTACCTTAACATCCAGGGGGACATGAGGTGTTATTTAGGAGGGGCAACGTTGCTTTTAAACTATTTTGCTTCAGATCTAACAGATTTTAAAAGTGGCTGACGGAAAATGCCCGTCTAATGGATGACGGATTTTTATGACGGAATTTCGGGTTCACGCAATAATATTTATAATTAATAAGTTTGCTCCAAACCTACCTATTGAACTCGTTCGGAACAGTTCCAGAACCATTTTACCATAGTAACAAACAAATCCATTGCGTTTTTTTGGCAGAAGATGATTCTGTGACGGTTCCGAACAAGTTCTAGGGTAGGTTGGAACAGACCTAATACTTCATTTATTTCCATAATTGTTGAACACAAAAACACAATTTTGATTGGGAAAAATTGTACAAAACATAGGCGGATACAGCAGACTTGAACGCAGGGGGGGGGGGCAGCGAATTCCAGGCCAATACGGTTTCTGGGGCAAATTTTGATACTTAAAACCAATAGTTGTGCACTTGTTTGTTTAATCAAGTTGCAAATACAGCATTTTGACCAAAACGAGAGAGAATGAAATCTTACAGTAGTGACGTGTTAGGCGAAGACCACCAGATCTCGAGCATAATTTGTTTTGTTTTAAATTCGATGTTTTGTTTTAAAATCGTCAATGCGAGACGAAATCAACAGTTTTAGCGTAAAATCATCATTTTTTGCGTAAAAACGGTAGGTATTTAGGGTAAAATATCAAGCTTTTGGGTAAATTCACCAGTTCAGTGGTAAAACTTCGGCTTTTGAGTAAAATCTTGTCAGTTTTGGAGGAAAAGCTTCCGTTTTGTGGTAAAATGACCAGTTTTGTAGTGAAATC
The DNA here is from genome assembly GCA_038030265.1 of Corythucha ciliata. Lineage (NCBI taxonomy): Eukaryota > Metazoa > Arthropoda > Insecta > Hemiptera > Tingidae > Corythucha > Corythucha ciliata. The sequence goes on from CM075939.1 coordinate 24,563,379, forward strand.
ATCAGTTTTGGTGTAATACCTACTCTGTCTGGACATGAAATCTGTTTCAAAGGAAAATCGTCACTTTTGGGATGAAATCATTAGTTGTGTGGTAAATTCGTCAGTTTTCAAGCCAGGGTCGTCAGTTTTGGCGTAAAATCTTCCGTTTTGGGAAAAACGTAAGTTTTAAAGTAAAATGTCAATTTTTGGGCATTAATAATCAATCTTGGGGTTAAACTGTCAATTTTGAAATACCAAGCAATTTTTTGTGTGTACGTGTAGCGTGAAGTTTGTGGGTTAAATAGCAGTCAGTTTTTGGGTAAAATCGTCATTTTTTACTTCCATTTTCCCTACGGGAATGGAAGTATGGTGTTCGTGAAAAAAATCGAGTCCGAGCTGACTTCACAATCATGATGTACATCCTCAGAAAAGTTGAAAAAAGTGGTTTTCGGCATGCCGTCGGTCTTGGGTAACATGGTCAGTGTTGGAGTAAAGTCGTCAGTTTTTAGGTAAAACAGTCAGTTTTGGAAGTGAAAACGTCCGTTTCGGGATGAAACTTGTAGTTTTGAGGCAAAACCGCTTAAGACCAAATTTCCAAGGGTTGCCTTCAGAAATGGCCTGCTTCACAGATCTGCTTCACTAAACAAATGTTTATTTTTAGTTCGAGAAAATCCGCAGTTTCGTGAGTTTGGCTTTTGAAAATTATTTCACGTGTTTTTGCTCGCTATAAACACACATTCGCTGTACATGGGTGGGGGTGGGGTGGTGTGAATCTATAGCCCCCTGATGGGCCAGTCAGACTTCAGACAGGTCCTCTTGCTGGGGTCTCATCCCCGACCACATAGTCAGCGATAGGCAGTGGGTAAATCTGACATCTTCAGCCCGCCTAATTCCCACCTGATCACTTGGCTTGGGTTGGCTACTCCCCAAGTGCATTCATTGAAATAGTCAATAAATTCAAATGAAAATGTGTCCACCGCGAAAATTGTCCTTCATCCGTGACAAGTAAGAACTTATCGGCAGGATCTGGACGCTGACTAAGTAGCCTGAAATCTGACAAAAGTGACCCTAAAACATACAAATTGATGGAAACATACAAACTTACCTGGAAACTTACAAATTGACCAGGAATTTTACAAAGTGGCGTGAAACTGACAACGTGACCTGGAAACTGACTAAGGCCCGATTTCACCAACTTCTTAAACCAAGATGTACAACTAATCACGAATACAATGCGAACACTTATATCAGAATTCTCATCGTGTCGTTATTACTAATAACTAATCACGATCAACTTTAAACGAGATCAATTTTGTTGGTGAAATTGGGCCTTAGATGCATGGTGAATTGTGTGGTAGGAGCCACACTGGCGGTATTGTGGTTTTCAGAGAGCTAAGGGCGAAATTGTTACCATGGTAAAATGGTTCTGTGGTATGGTTTCGAACGAGTTCAATGGGTAGGTCGGAGCAAAGTTATTATTAATAAAAATTATTGTGCGAATCCGAATTTCCGTTTTTAAAAGTCCGACAAACCTTAGCAGGGTCGGACTGTGGTATTGTGGCGCAGGGGGGGGGGTGCCTTGGTTAAGGGGGCGCCGTTAATTTCAAATAATTCTTGATGAATTAACCATTCGCAAATTAAATTATTCTGGAGCCACGCGTGAGCTTCAGTTTATGACTGATAACGCAGTGGTGTATATTTAGGGGGGGGGGGGCGAAACAGGCCATCGCACACCCAACTGGTGTATTGGAGGGACCAAAGTATATTTTCGGCCCTTCCCGAACGGTATTTTCACTGCACTCTCGATTTTATCCATCAGAGGTTGTTCCGTGGTATAATCAGTTTTTAGCTGAATTCCTGCTCGTTTTTGAATTAAAAGTAATTTTCTTTGGCTGAATTGACGCATTTGGGGGGGGGGGAGCATTATTGAACGGTTTTAGGGCCGAAAAAAAACAAGGCAAAATCAAAAAGTACTTAAATCCTGAATATCTCGGAAAATAATGAGAATCGGACTACGGTTAATAGGGGTCGTTTTAACCTATTTGAGGTGCAGAATCACCGGTTGAAATATTGTCCTCTGTTTTTTGAACACCCTGTATATGTGCCTCCTCATCAGAAAACCTTTGACTGTGCCTATCATTCCATATAAACTTGGTGGTGATGAAACGAGGAAAACGGTGGGTAGTGGGGGGGGGGGCGATTTGAATTGAATTTCAAACTAAAGCTATTCTATATTATGAACAGCCCGGATTGAAATTATTAAATTGTTGTCAACCTTTCACCTTACTGATTGGTCGTGGTTGTCTCGGCCTCGATGCCACCTTGGTACTAATTTTCCCCAGAATATGGGAACTCTCGAAAAACGGAATTGGAAGTCGACTTGTATATTTTTCTGTACTGCGAGTATACGCGATTATAATCCATTCGAGAGTGATTTCGATTCTTGAGCGACCCTCACAATAATAGCCTTCACCCTTTATTTTTTCCGCCCCTGAATGAATTAAACGTTCTTTAGAACGTCAGGAAAATCGAGCGTAAATAATTGGGAACAAAAAAAACGAAAGATTTATCACTCCCAGGATTGAGAGAGCGATCGCCCTTTCCATCTGTCTTCACCACTAACAAAAACTAAAGTTTATTTTCATTCTTTGCGCCTTTTTTCCTCCGATTTGTACCCCTGACCCATTTTAACATTGCCCGGTATCAATTTATTCGATTAATTTCCATGATTTATCGTCATAATGGACAAAAGTGTGCCCCCCCCCCATCTCCGACGAGATCGGCACACGTCTAATAATTTCCTTACACAAGCGATGAGAAGCTGCGGAGAAGCATAATTGTTTTGTATAACCCCCCTCCCACTCCCACTCAACAGTATAACAACTTCTCACGTTTGGCGGTCTTCCAAAATATTAAACCAACCTTGATTTATTGTTCACATCTCCAAAATTTCCGAAGTGAATCCCCAACTTATTTAAAAATAAAACGTCTGATAGATTGATAAAAGCGATGGAGCGTTTATTGACTTTTTATTAATCGTCTTTTTTTTTTCTTTTCTTGTTTTTTAAATAAACGAACAGAAAATAGAGATAGAAAATGAAAGAGTTGTGGTCTATCGTGAAAACGCTCACCACAACGCCTAAATACGCACGAGAAAATAGAGAGATGAAAGAATATAAAGCTGAAAATTGAACTTCTTACAACCCCCCTCTCCAACAATCAATACAAGTACTGTACTTCAAGGAGGCTCTGCTCTCGACCTTTTCTTTGAGAGACATTTCAAAGATCTGATTTTATTGCGTTCTAAAAAGGGAGAAAGCCGTTTTGAACTAACAATAAGTTCTAGTGCGTCAATTAAAAGAGGGAGGAGGGCTTTAAATTACGGCTAAAAGGTCAATTACATTTGTTTATTTATTTATGTTTTAGACCCTTTGCCCTCCCACTTTACATTAATGACCTGTGGTCCTTGGAGGTGGGACGCCTACGGCAACAACACCCAATTTCCAGAACTTTTCTCGTCGGCAGAAATCACACCCTAGACTGGCTGGACACTGCCATCGTCGTAACTTCACGAGCAAATAAAAATATCCCTCATTTAAAAGTTTGAAAAGAACCGTCCAGACAAGTCGGCGCTGTTTTTATCGTTTTTCCAGCCCTATATCTACACAATGACCCAGCGCCTTCTTCCTGTCTGCAATGCAACCCCCCTACCCCACCATTTCACTAAAGCTTCTCGGAGTCTTCGAATATAGACAAAGACATAGGCGTCCCCGCCATGATTTATTTCCTTATTCATTTATTTTTTTACATCGCTCTGTTTCTCTTAAAACAGCGGTGGCAATGAACTTCTTCGTTGAAGAGGCTCTATATACGATGGTGCAAGGAGGGACGCACCTTCTTCGTTGAATTGGCTTGGATCCAAACAGACCTTGGCAGTGGCTTTGGGCTCGGAGATTAAAAAGTCATCCTGTGACGCCACCCTTCTCATCACGACCAAAATACAAAAAAAGGCTCTAAACAGAAACAGGATCACAGGCAAAAGTATATAAATATGAAGATATTTTTTTTTTCTAGTTCTTCGTGAAATTTTGCATTCAACCAGACAACCTTTCCCTCGGACCCATTAACCGTTCACAGAACTATACGGTTGTGTTTTCTATTTCTAGACTGAAATTCGCGTACTGCGGTTTATAGTTGCTTGTTCAAACCCCCCCCCCCCCACACACACAATCAAACCTCGGGCGTTAGCGTTCAGTTTCATAAAAGACAAAAAAGTCCAGCCATGAAGAGAACTCAAATTACATTTTGTGTGAATGGGGCGGGGGGGGGGGGGGTGAAAGGGTTGGGCATCAGAAAAGCTGTTTTCCTTCTTCCCTATCCTTTGTGCAATGCTTGATTGTGTTACAAAGAGGTGAAACAACTCACAAGACTGTGACGGAGGCTTTTAAAGTGTTGCCAGCTGACGATTGGCTTGCCTTGTAAAACAAAACCCGTGAAAGGAAAATATTACGATTCTCGATTTTTCTTACAGAAGATATTTTAACGATGGCAACTATTGAAAGAAAAAAAACAACATGTAAGTATGTAAAGTTGAGAAATCAAACTACTCCACAGAAAGCAGATGTTGGGCATTCGGGAACTCTTATAAAAGAAGTGTCTCGTAAGCCTATAAACGGGTGCCGCTAGGATGATCACGACTTTGCATTTTAAATTTTTGTAGCAATGCGCTAATCCGTCCAGAAATAGCCAACCTGGAAAGGGAGAAGAATCGAAAGCTTCGGCCATGGAACAAGCTTCACAATCACACACACATGTACAAGTATGAGCGGGGGTAGGGGCTTCCTCCTTTTTCAGGCTAATTGTCCAGCTTTTCATCCTCTATTAATCTTTCTTTCGAATAAATATACAACGGTGCACTCATGAGAGATAAGAAATCTCAGCGGAACGTGGTCTTTGCGAGGTGATTTATAATGTTTCCCAGCCCTCGTGTGAACGGTTTGAGCGCGTATGTGCCCGTATAGAGAGAGCACAGACTCTCTTTTCGAATGTGTTGAGTTGATTTTTTGCACGAATAACTGAGCGGCTCATAAGGTTTTTTTTTGACATGAAAGGAATAAATCGTTATGATTCAAAGCTAAGAAGTCCCGCACTGAAGTTGATCACCTCGTGGTGCTACAACAAAAGTATAAAGTCAATGTTTTGAAAGTAATGTCACCAAAGCAACGAGCTTTCACTCTATTTTTTCTTCTTCCTGCATAAAAGGAAAAGTAAATTAAGCTCCCCCGCCCCATCAACCAATCAGAATTGGCAAGCTCACACATACCGAGGAAAGGGCGTAGACATTTTAGCCATGAATTAGCACTATTTTAACACCATATCTGTCCAATTTGAGCCGAAAATTGGCGTTTTTCTCATTGGTATAGTTCTAGAGTCAAGAAGTTCGAGTAAAAGCAACGACAACGCAAAATAGTGTCATATTTGGCACGACGAAGATAAACTTTCGAGCACGCCCAGTCGTCAACACAACCCAAAAAAACAAATTATGCAATGTTAGGTCTTCGAAAACAAAATTTAGCTCCCGAAAACCCCACTCTCGCCAATCTCCGCGGGCTTTTTCCTCATTTTGCCACGAATTAGCGCTATTTCCGCCTATTAAGTTGCGCCCAACGACAGTTGGCGATTTTCTCAATTTTAGCCGTGATCGAGCGTTTTGGGTAAAAATCCGTGAATTAGCGCTTTCCTCAATTTTTGCCAGGAGTAACGTTTTCCTGAATTTCAACCGAGAATTATCGTTTTTTTTTTTTTTCACCTATACTATTAGCTATGAATTTGCACTTTTCTCAATTTGATCCAAAAAGTTGCCTTCAAAAGCCACGAATTGGCGTATTCACAATTTTAGCCGTAAATTGGAATTATTCTCAATTTTAGCCGTAAATTGGAATTATTCTCAAGTGATTTAGAACTTTTTCTCAATTTGAGCCGCAAATTAGCGTTTGTACTAATTTTAGCCACGCGAATTAGAAATTTTTCTCAATTTTAGCCGTGAATTAGTCTTTTTGTTTCTCAGTTGAATCCCATTTGAATCCTCAGTTGAATTTACATTTTTTCCACAATTTATGCACTAAGGGTGCGTTTATCAATGCACTTATTCTACGGACAAAGCAGGGATAAGTCTGGTTGCTATGGGCCTTTTTGTAAACATTAATATAAAGTTATTAGAGAGAAAGCTATTCCATCATATATCCGGCGATTGATAAACCAACCCTAAATAGAGCTTTTTTCAATTTCATTCGCGAATTCAGTTGTGACCAGTGGCCAACTGGCGATTTTTTCAAGTGCGAAGTAGCGCCTTTCCTCAATTTTAGCAACGAAGCACAGTTCTTATTCTTATCCCGTGACTTAACGATTGTGTTCAGCAGTAAATTGGCGATTTTTTTCATTTATATAGCTGTGAATTAGCACTTTTATCAACTTTAGCTAAAAATTATCCGCAAATCATCGTTTTTCACAGTTTTATCCGCGAATCAGTGATTTTTTTTGTTTTGCGCTTTATCCACACTTTATTCGCGAACTAGCGCCTTTTTTCAATTCCATTAGGAAATAAGCGATTTAATTAGGGATTGTTTCTATTTACTAGCGCTAGAGATTTTTCTTAATAATAGCAGCATTATAAAATGCCATTTTTCTCGATTCCGGCTGTGCATTAGGGTTTGTTCTCATTTAAGCCACTAATTACAATTTTCCACAATTTCAGCCGTGAATTAACGTTATTTTGATAGTTTAATCGCAAATTAGCGCTTTTTCTCAGTTAAAACCAAGACTTAGCGTTTTTTCTCGCGATTTTCCCTATTCATACATATAGCAGCGAATTAGCACTTGTCTTCATTTTGAACTAAAAATTATCGTTTTTCTTGAGTTTTGGCGTGCTTATATTCATGATTTTATCAATATCAGCCGCATTTATTTTTTTAGCTCTAAACTAGAGATTGTTTTCACTCTTTTTTCAGTTTTCGCCTCAAAGTATCCTTCTGAAGCTACGGATTCGCCGCAAATCAGCAACTTTCACAAATTTATCCGCGAATCAGTGATTTTTCAAGTTTTTAACCAGAGAATTAACGTTTTTCTACCCTTTATCCAGGAATTAGCACTTTTTCTAAATTTCATCCACGAATTATGTAGCGATTTTTCTCAATTTCGTTCTTGAATTGATCACCGATTCTTTTCAATTTTCGCCGAAAATTGCCTTTTGTCCTATTTCAGATTCAGCCAATAATTAGCGAAATTGCTCAACTTCATTTGCAAATTAGCGATTTTTCTCAATTTTAGCGAAGATTTTTCTCGGTTTCGGCCATGCATTAGGCCTTGTCCAAATTTAAGCACCTCATTAGCGATTGTTCACAATTCAGCTGTGGACTAGCATTTTTTGTACATTTATAGCCGTAAATTAGCGCTTTTTCTCCATTTTAGCCGCGAATAGATTACCGATTCTTTCCCATTTGCACCGCAAATTACCTTTTGTCCTGAACTTTAACTGAAAATTGCCCATTTTTTCCACAGTGTATTCGCACTTTTTTTTTTTCAATTTGAGTTGAAAATTAGCGTTTTCCATGAATTTCGGCGCGCTGATTAACGATTTTTTCAATATTACATAGTTGGTCCATGATGATACAAGATGAAGTGACATCTACATTAGCTTTTTTTTTCACTTTTAGCTGTGGATTATCTCTTTTTTGCAGTTTTAGACTCCAAGTATCCTTTGGAAGCCACGTATTTCCGTGTTCTCAATTTTAACCGCGAATACGCGTTTTTCTCAATTGCATTTGCAAATTGGCGATTTTTCTCAATTTTAGCAGCGTTTTTATTAGCGATTGGTCTGAATTTCGACCGACCGTGCTTTGTCCTAATTTAATACATTAATTAACGATGTTTAATAATTTTAGAGTGGGTTTGCATTTTATGCAAATTTAGCCGCTAACTAGCGATTTTCCTTATTTTCATTACAAATTTAATTTTTTATTGATTTTACCCGTAAATTAGGGTTTCCTAATTTAAGCCGCTAATTAGAAACTTTTCATGGTTTCACTGTGAGTTAGCGGTATTTGAAAATTCAGCCGTGAATTATAGCGCTTTTTTTTTTTTATTCGCAAATGGTCAATTTATCGATATTTCATTTGCGAATTTGTCATTTTTCTCGATGTTTGGCCCAAATAGGCCGTTTTATTTTTAATTTTAGCCACGACTTATTTTCAGTTTTATAAACTTGATTTAGCGGTTTTTCTCTATTTTAGCTGCGAGCTAGGATCAAGAAAAACACATTTTAGCGTTTTTTTGTACATTTTCGCCGTAAAATGGCTTCTATACATTTACATACACCGTGAATCAGCGACCCCCCCCCCCCGTAAAGTTGGCTGGCGAAGTAGCATCGAAATGCCGCGAATGAGCGCATTTTCACCGATTTCAGTCAGGAATATCAGCGTTTTTCTCCCATTTTTTTCCTCGTACTACAGCACTATCCTTACCCTCTTAAGGACCTGTAGTGAAAACAAAATCGCATCACGGGAAGCCGGTGGGCAAACTGATATAGTAAACGGATTATTTTTTACGTATATATTTCGGCCGTGTAGCCGCGAAAAAGTAATGAAGAAGAAATAAATCAAGCCGAGCTAGAAACAAGACGTTATTCATTTATTACGTCAAGGAAAATAAAAACACGAGAGTGGCGGAGAAGGCGACACCGTCACCATTTTTGATATTGTCTGACAGAAAAAAAAGTTCCCAGATTGTGTCCTAACCATAATTATTGCGTTTTGCTAGACTGATTAATCAATTAACTGGATTCCTCATTAAAAAACTACTTTAATTGGTTTTGCTCCTGTCTATGAGAAGGAGGGGGGATCCAGTCTCTGACTGTTTTTCAAGAAAGTGCGGTGACCCGGTTTTTATAAGGGGGCAATCATAATATGCAAAATGTAAATTGGGGACAAAATTTAAATTAAAGGAATGCGAAATGCCCCCCCCCCCCCGGTTCAAATCATTCGTAAGCCCAACCTTTTGAGGGATTCACCTAATTTCACGTCTATAAGATATACATTACTCGATTCGCCAAGAGGTAATTGAACTATTCGATGGGAAAACTTAATCTTGAGGATGGAGGTCAAGTACAGGGGAATTAGAAACGAATCAGGGAGATTATAGTTTGAGCCTTTGACGCGGTGATGAGGCAAGTTTTTTATGGCTAATTGCTTTTCTGACAAATTGCTTTTGCACTACAAAGATACCACCCTATAACATAACCCCCCCCCCACCATTCTTTGGTTAATAAAAGGAAGAAATATGCGTTAATAATTAAAAATAACAGGACCAAATTGCACGTTCTGGCGCAGAATTAACAATCTTCTGCAGAGAACAGTCCAGTTTCAGGACCAGGAACGGACCATTTGTGACGAGTTCCTGGCAAACAATAGCCCTAATGTAGTTTTTTAAAGGCTGTGAGGTACTCGGGGAAACGCTCTAACAAAAAAAAACTTACATTTTGGACTCCACGTGTTTCTAAAGGCTCTAAAGAAACTAAAGCCCTATATAAGACTCCCCTCTCCTATTTATTTCCTGGACTCTTGTAACGAGATTTACGTGTTTTCTCCGTCTTATTTTTTTATCTCGTTATAAGATAAGGCACTAATAAAAGAGCGAGTAAGAAGCACACGTGTAATAGACGCTTTTTTTTTATCTTGAACGCTCTCTTGGTTCTCGTTTAACGAGTCCGTGTTTGGTGCTTCATGGATTCCCTTCACCCAAAGCCCAGTGATCATAAAGAAAGCTTGAGAAAAAAATATCGGTTACTCCTCTCTCGGTCGCTCACGTTTTCCAAACGATTGAGCTTGGCAAACCATTGAACTGTTAAATGTAATAAATTCCTTTGTTTGATGTGCGCTAACAATTAACCTAGCTGGTCATTCAAACGGTTTGGGAGGATGGGGAGTGGGGGTTATCACGATGAAAGGAAATTCACTATATCTATGTTAAAGTGCTAAGGTATATGGTTTATAAAGTACATGGTCTGGGTTTCATGACTATCAAGCTGGTAATTCATGACCCAAGTGTGTTTCCTAATAATTCTGTCTGTATGACAGTTTTTGGGGCAAAAAAATACCGAATGCACAGTCCCTATAGAACTAAATTAAGACTTGTCAAGGTGACTAAGTCAGTTCATGTCACCAAAAGAGCAAAGAGACTTTCCCTCGAGGCTACTTCGCGGCATAATTTGACAAAAAACGCCGGTTAGCAGTTTCTGGACTGAAACTTACGGCTACGATTGAGAAAAAGCGATAATGTGCTCTTCCAGAGGAAAATACGAGGCTAAAATACAGGAAACCTACAAATTTGCGGTTTCAGGACGCATTTCCTCGTCTTCCACGATCTCACCACCCTCCCCCCACCACCAAACGGCCCTCAAAATGCAAAGTACCTACGCTGTAATTAAGACCCGATACTTGCAATTTCATTGATATTCAGCTCTAAGTGTGGAAATTTCTTGGGCTATTCGCCATTTTTTTGGGCGTTGTCTAGGCCGGCCAGCCTCGAAAAACGTCGATACTCACTATTTCGCGAATATTTAGCTCCAATGTTGCAATTTCATGGCTATTTAGCCATTGTTTCATTCTTTCATTGGCTTAACTACTCATCTTAGCCATTTGATGACACGTTTAAAATCAATGATACCTATTGTCTTAAGAATTCTCTGCTTTCCGCCAAAAATAGCAATTTCGTCGCATAGCAGTTTCGCTACTATTTAGCACCGAAGCATTTCAAGAATAGTCAAGACTCAAAATTCCAATTTTCACGGCTATTTATATTTATGGACTCTTGCCTCTTTCGATAACATTTGTAATTTAGCCCCCAAACTCGCAATTTCATGACTATTTAGGTCTAAATCTACGCAGTTTCGTAACCATTCGCTGACAGTTGGCCACCGAAACTTGTTTATTGACGACTCCGTCTGGTTGGCCATGGAGATTCAAACGCTAAATAACCACACAGGGGTCCATAGACGCACAATATTATTGCACAAACTAGTTTGCGCAATATTTTGTTTCCAGATGTTTACAGAATAAAAATGAGTTGTACATCATATTGAGCAACCCATCGTATACAACCCACGAACGTTCAATTTTATTGTACAACCCCTAGTTTGCGCAATATTTATTGTACGTGTATGGGCCGCTTTAGGAGCTAAGCAAATTGATTGTATGGCAAAATTTCAATTTTTCGAGGAAAAACAGTACACTTGGTGCAGGGGGAAATGTTTCTGTGAAATACGATTTGGGCCAGTTTCATCATTAAAACACACCTTTTATCATTAGAACTCTGAGGCTAAAGTATGTAGAGAATAAACGCAAATTCACGGCTAAACTTTGGTAAAAGCAATAATTCGTGACTAGAATTGAGAAAAGCGCTATTTCGCGGGTGAAATTGAAAAAAGGACTAGTTCTCGGATAAAAGTTTTTAAAAAAATGCTTATTCGCAGCTCAAATTGAAAAAACAAAAATCGCGGTTTCTTGAGGCAACTTCGTGGCTAAAATTGAGAAAAATTACTAATTCACGGCTAAAACATAGACACAGAGCACTAATTCGTGGCTAAAATTGAAGTAAAAACGCCTCAAACAACAGGGGCCGACCTCAATATGGGCCTCTTACCAAGTCCTTCCCTCGTTCTTTTCTTTATCGATATAGGACTGCATCCAACCACAGTAAAGCTCCAACCACAAAGAAGACCCAACCACAGCCAAGGTCGAACCACAGCAAATTTCCAACCACAGCGAAGGTCCAAACACAGAAAAAACCCAACCACAGCAAAGCTCTAACAGCGGTTAGAAACTCCAAAAACAGTAAAGCCCCATCTGCAGCAAAGCTCCAAACTATACAGTAAAGCTCCAATCACAAAGAAGATCCAACGAATGCGAAGCTCAAAGTACAGAATGGCTTCAAGCTTCAACCTCAGTAAAGCTTTCCTTTTCTCACTCTTTTCTTCCTTCATTTGATTTCTGAACTCCGGGTCGTCTAGGAAGGCAGGGCGCGGGGATATCGAACCAGAACGAACGAGTAATTTCTTATGCAGTCCTGTGAAATGCTGTGGTTTTAAAATCAGTGGGGAAATCCATATAACGGCGCATAGTTCTCAGACTAGAATTACTTAAATTTCACCAGGCGATAGTCCGTGGACCATATACGTGGAGCCGCGGTTTGAGAGAGTGTGTGTGTGGGGCTGGGGGTTATGGACCCATCGCCTTGCGGTGGGGTGAGGCAGCCTTAATTTGTACTGATGTATGTTACTGTGAAATACCGAAATTCGATGTATGTCCACATTCACCGGCGGATCTGGACATCAACTGTATGAAGGTGGACCGAAGGCCCATTTTGGCCTTTCACCGTAACATACACAAATATTCAACGAAATAATTAGGTCAAACCCTTTAGTACTCTATCTTCTCTAGACTTCTCTAATATATTAATTTTTTGTTCGCATTTCCACCGAAGGAAGGACGCTTGTAATAAAATTGTTTAATTACTTTAAAATGCGAAACATACAATAATTTATCTGTCGCTAGAATTTATCCTCGACGCGGTGGTGAAATAATGATGTCAACATCTCTACGGTCCGCCCGTGCAGGAGCGGCAGCAACAATTACTATAACGAGGCGCCAAACGCGGGGGCGCTAAAATGCGCTATAAGCTTAACAATGTCATTAAAGTACAACAGCTAAAAATGTCATTAAGAGGGCAAAAAGGCGTGGGAAGCCGTGAAATAAAGAACCAAACAGATCATTATTAGGAATGGGTCTTTTTTTACTTTTTTTTTCTTTCTTCTTTTTTTTTTTCATCTAAATGAAATTATGCAAATCTCTGAAGGGTGTGTTTGCCCCTCTCCATCACCACAATCTCTGTAATGAATATGTACCGCATACTTCAATAGTAGGTTAACGACTTGGTTTTCCTTCAACCTCCAGTTTAAGTTGAAAGTGTCCAACTGTTCCTTTAAAAGCTCTGAATGTTGATGCCTTGGGGCGGGTGGGTCAGGGGGAAAAAGTCAATTAACATATAAACTACGCTATAAAATAAATAGGGGTGAGTGGGTGGAAGACTCCAGAGACCCTTCCTCCTATTATAATTTTTCGCTATTGTAGCCAATCAAGCATTGAATAAAAGTAAAAGACCTCCTTCTTAGTGCTTTTACTGCTGAGAAGGCTCTCACGAGAGTTATGAGACGACTATGAGCTAAAGAGCGTTTATTATAAACAACCACGGCCTGTACACGACAGGGTTCACCCCCCCCCCCACCCACACTTTCAACATGACGCTCGATCAGGTACTCGCTGTAGGCTTTAGTGGCTAAGTTACCCGTTTTTCCACATCAGGGGGGCCAAGTACGAAAGCGCGTTATAATTGTTACACGACGGCGTTATCCCATGAAAATTATTATGGTTGTCACGTGGATACCACCTGTGTTATATCATTTAACATCCCTTCGTACTTCAGCCCCAGACTGACTGTCGGATTGGTGAAATCGACAGCAAACCCGTTGGTTATCCGCCGCAAGAAGCTTGAGAACGCCCGAGGTAAACAATTCTCAAGTCTCCAATGAATAATTCCTTCTACGTACCTCCTACAGTCTTGTTGCTTCCTCAGACTGCCCAGTTCTTCATGTTTTCCCTTATTTGAGCCTTTATATGACTCTTCGTATTGAATAAACTTGTTTTCGCCTCAAGTGAGTCTTCCAACTCACTTCCCTATTTTTCATCATCATTATCTACAATCACCGACGCTTAAACGTTATTTTAAGCAAGCCGAAGAAGATCCCTCCGTTCATTTAGACTGGCCCATTGTTTATAAAGAACAAAAGAGCACAGTTCAATCGTGTTAATCATTATTCTGACATGTACAACAAAAGAGGTTATTTTCGCCGAATTCCAAATGGTTATTTGAGAAAACCGGCAAAATTTGTTACAAAACCTAGAAAAGTCGGGATCAAACCTTCCAACCCCCACCTTCAATCCATTTATTAAACGTAAATAAGTGAAGGTACGTAAATAAGTGAAATACCCGCTGAGTATTTCACATAATTTCATACAAAATACACGAGAAATACGAATCCTAAAAGCGGGGGGGGGGGCGGGGTATAAAAGCATTCAGAATAAAAAGATGAGGGTGGGAGAGCATTTTGTCGGCAGAGAAGGACTTGAAAAATTGATGGCATGGCATGCTGAGTAGCGTGCCTCGGGTTTTCATCTTCAATGGTAGGTTTCATGGTATGACTGTGGAAGGGGGGGGGGGAGCAACGGGAATAGGATGAAATGGATAGGTATAAATTATTCGTGCTGTTCCCGTGAGATGCTTGATTATATTTTTCAATAATTACATGCCGACGGAAATAACATGAAACAAACATTTTGACAATTGTTTGATTCCATTCCTCCTACACTTTCAAGATATGCCTATAGTTCTATCTGAAGAGGGTTTTAAAGACTTGTTGACTTTGCGAACCGTGAACTAACAACACTTTTACTCACACGTAAGGCTCTCTATAAACGTTCCTCGCGAAGAAGAAAAAAGAGAAAGTGTAAACAAATGGAAAGAAAAGAATTGAGAAGGCCGTTTGCTATTCAGGAAATGGCTGAATCTTGAAGTTTATCAAACAATAGCCCGACCCCTCATGGCCTTCGTCCTAAAAACATCAACAGCCCAAAATCTGAATTGGTCCAAGGAAACATTTGGGCGATGTGATTTCACACACTGAATCACACACACACATACACACTGTTATGCTCTCATTTCACTTAAAAATCTGGAAATTCGCCCCACGGGTCCAGAACATTTCATCGAACCACGAGACACTTTGGCTCTCGCAGTCTGATTCAAGTCCGTGCAAGATGCGCGTTTAACTCTTTCAAAAACCAAATTTCGTCATTTTGTCTCTTGCAAATCCACGGATTTTCGCTCCTTCAAAAGAAAATTGTGCGATTTCGTATATCGTTCAAATCACAACTTAGGGGGTTAAAACCAAATTTCGTGGGTTTTGCTCTTTTAAAAACCAATTTTGCGTAGATTCGTTCTTTCAAGCCCAACTGTTGTGGATTTGGCTTTCCAATTTCTAAAATTTTCGTATCAATAACCACATTGTGTTGTTTTAGCTCTTTATTTCGTGATTTCGGCATTGAAGAAACTTCAATTTCGCCGGAGGTTTTGGCTGTTTCACAACTGTATTAAAAGATTGGCACCTACAAAATATTTTTTTATGGATTTTTGCTCAATTTCGCGAATTTTCAGACCTTACTCTGTCAAACCCAAAATTCGTGGATTCTGCTCGTTCAAATTTAAATTTTAGGGAGTTTCGCTCTTTCAGAAAACAAAATTAGTGGGTTTGGCTCTTCCAAACCCCAATTTTGTTGATATTTGGCCTTTCGAATCTAAATTTCTTGGATTTGACAAACCGAACACGGCGGCACCGAAACTTGAATTTTTCCAAAAATAAGCTACCCGTAACTTGCAGTTTGCCGAAATCAAGACCCGAAACTTGCATTTTTGCAAGAATCAAGGCCTAAAACTTTCAATCTCGCGTACATTCAGCCAGAAAACTTGTAATTTCGCTGAAATTAGTGCCCTCAAGGTTAGGACCCCAAATTCGAAACTCATTCAATTTTAGCAAATAAATTCAAGGTAATATTCAAAATGGCACAGTCAAGACCCCTAAAGGCCCTGAAACTTGCATTTCTGCTTAAATAAAGACGCGAAACTTTCAAAATCGAATCCAATATTCAGCCCGAAAAACTCGAAATTCGCAGGTTAAGGTAAATACCTTAAAAATGGTGCCATTGTGCGGTTACTCGTCAAAAGTCTGTGGCCTCTGTTGTAGCCGGCTAGCCCGGGTTCCACTACGGTCACAACGAAAGATCCCCAAACTTGAAACCCCAAAATAAAGACCAGATTCTGGCTCTTTTTTGCGAAAGTATACAGGAAACTAGCAATTTCCCGGATAACTAGACCCGAAACCTGATTCCTGTAATTCATGGCTGTATATGTCAAGCTTGGGGGCTGGGCTCTGGGCCAACAGCCTTTTTTAAAAAAAAAAATCCCGAAAACTTACAATTTGGCTGATTTTTAGCTCCAAACGATGCGATTTTGCGGCTCTTTCTCTCTATTTTACCTGTGAATTTAGGTAAAACTAAAATGTTTTTCATCAATTTTGGCTGTGAATTAATAGCGTTTTCCATTCATTGCAATACACTTGTGGAGTGTAAGTTTTTCCACCCGTCCTCTCTCTCTGAATTAAAACATAATGCAGAGGACGGTGCACTACACTTGTGTGGTGAGTTGAATGGAAAACGCTATAACACTCTTTTCTCAATTTTATCGGAGAATTAGCGATTTTCACAATTTTAGCTGCAAATAGGTTGTTTTTTCACTTTAGTTGTTGAATTAACGGTTTTTCTTCATTTTAAGTGAGGACTCGGCTCAAGAACTGGACATTGGCGCTTTCGACAATTTCAAGCAGCGAATTAGCAATTTGTCCTCATTTTTAGCCATAAATTAGCGCTCCCTTCATTTAGTCACTATAATGTATGGGCCGCGTTGACCACACAGGTTTGAAAACCCACATCATTCTGCTGCACTTTCCAAGAGAGACAGAGTTAGAGAGTGAGGTCCAAATTGTACACTGAATGAGTGTAAAAAGCTATGAGACGTGCACCCCCCCCCCTCACTTAGGGGCGGCATAATCGAGCCCCCCCCCCTTCCACCCAATATGTAATGCCTAGATCCGGCACTGCATCCCAGCCATTTTGCCAGGCTTGTTGAAAGGCGTTTTTGGAGTTCCGGTTCCACGTATTTTTTTCTTTTTAGTCAATTGTTAGTTTTACGGACCTACCCCCACACCTCCAAAAACTGTAGTGAACAACCTTGTTGGTGCAGCGGGCGCAAACAAAAATTAAGGGGCAACTTTCGTAATGTTTTCATGCCGATAACAAGGAAAAGAAACATCACTATCATTTTTCAACATACGAGTGTGTCTTTGGGGTGGGGGTGTCAGACTACCCTCCTCCACCCCATCGTTGAAAACATAATCAACAATTAAATTATGTAAATTCTTACTATTATAAATGAGGGGGAGGGAGAAAGTTCAACTTAAATAAAAAACTTGAGAACGATTAATCATTCCTACTCCCCTTTTCTTCTCATATACTTGAAAATTGACTGTTCCTTCTGGAATTGAGCGACAAACTGGATAACTGTCGCAAAACAGGCCTTGAAGTTTGTTCATTAATCTTTACTAAATGTGAATTTTCAGGTTTTTCAATTTTTCCCCTTTTAAATGACCTCACAGTAGGCCAACATTATGCTTACAACACTACAATAATAAGACACGACCTCATTTTGAGAAATATTTTTTCTTCTCTTTTTTTTTTTTTTTTCTTTCTTTTTTCTGATTTATAATTTTATTTTGGAATTTTTTCATCAAATATTTTGGAAAAAATATGACCAAAAAGGACGGGAGGAGGGGGTAATGTTTCATATAGGGCGGGGGTTAATTTTACGTCAAAAAATTTCAAATTTTGGCTCACCGTTCAACTGAAATTTTGGGACAACAATTACAACAGAATTTCTCGCGCGTCTTCGTAAAAATCCAGACTTCGCCACCCCTTTTTCCAAACTTAGTGAGAATCGGGTTGTACTGAGTTCCCCAACGACAGGATACGAAGTAACGAACAAGACTGAACCAGAAGCAGGACTGAAAACACAGTATTGTGCTTGTAGATGGTGGTGGTGGAGGTGGTGGCGGCAGCGTCGTCGGCGGCGGCGGGTGGGCGGATGGGAAAAAGCATTCCCCTCCAAAGGAGAATGACCCAGTTCTCTTCCTTCGCACGAGTTACAAGTGATGCCGCGGGGGGGGGGGGGCGTGCGAGTGGAAGAGAGAGAAAGATAGGAAAGAATCCTGGATCAGCTGGTCCAGAAGGATGTTATCTGAATTGGTGCTGCGAAAGGAGGAGGAGTGGGGTGAAGGGGCTTCTGTATGTACAATTTTCTCTCAACCCACCCCCGCCGTCTTTACCATCATCATCATCACCGTGTCAGTCCACCTAAAAACCCTGACAGAAGAACTTTCAAGGGGGGTTTGAATCAATACAATGAATGGGGATGCTGTGGGAGATGGATTGAAGATAGTAACGTTTAAAACAACCTTCAGTCAAAATAACGTAAATTTACTACTATATTACGTCGATTGAAGCTTTGCTAGTTCAGACTAGATAAAACTCACGTAATTTAACCGAGAACCGTAGAAAAGGAGCGGATTAAACCACTACTCTTTTCCTATTAATGAGAGTTATATGTCCCAAATTTAGTACCTTTTCACAGAGCAGGATACGTCAAGATAAATACGCCTCCTCAAATATCCTCATAAATTTTAATTAACTGTCGTGACCAATCACAAATCAAACAATGTATTATTTTGTGGGTGGGGGGAGAAGGGAATTAGCCTTTTCCAAGTCCAAAGTGAAAGGCCAGAGACGTTTCATCACTAACGATCAAAAATCATGCTTTTTACGTCCACATCGTATACTAACAACAACGCCCGTATTTCTGAAGAAGTCAAACGAAGGCTCTCACAGTAGGAGCTTCCGATCACTGCGAGTTACCAAGACGAAATTTGTTATACGCGTACTTAGATACTCAAAAAGTGACTGTCATGCTCTTTTTTTTTTTTTTTTTCAAAAGAGATTTGACATTTTAGAAAGCATCTAAGGAAGCTCTTCCTCAACATGGAAAATAAGAGATAATGTATCTATCTCACTTTTAGGGCGTCATTTTTCCCCATCATGACGATGAGGTGAGGTGGAAGAGGAGGAGGGAAGACGGGAAGTCCTCTCGAAAATGTCAACAGTTTTATTCTGTGTATATACCTGTCGCTCTCTTTTCTTCCTTCCCCCTTATCATTTTTATTTTCCCTCGTTATTTTACGATCATGTACCAACAGCAAATGAAATCAAAGACAGAAATAGAGGGCGGAGTATTTCATATGTCGATCCTACGAGGGGCCGTTTCTATAGCCCTCGAGGGGGCCCTAGGTGCATACAAATACACAGAGCTATATAGGTAGTTACTAACGGAGTTACAGTTTTTGGTAACTGATTACCGATTACGATTTCGTTAGTAGGTATCATTCAATAAAAAAGAAATGGTGGTATAACTTCCACTTTTGGTCTTTACAGACATTAGTCCATTTACTCCAATAACAGTGTCGAAAATCCCATCATTCCTATCCTTGAATTGTGAGTTTTGTACCGTAAATGTCCAGGGCAGTGGCGTATTTACAGTGAGGGTTTCGGGGGTTTAAACCCCTCCCACCGCGTCTTCTTACAGATAGAATCTACTACAATTGTATAGATAGTCTTTCGAGAAAATTCTTTTATATTCTCCTCCAAAGGAAGGGAAGGGAGTGCTTCAAAGATGATTCCTCGCCCATCCCCCCTCCAATCATCTTTATCCCACAACGCAGCATCAATTTATCATCTTATTTCTGCATCATTCCTAGATTTAAAGGTCTCGTTCCTCACGGATGCGTTGCTGTGGAGAAGGGGAAGTCAAGAGTCTCATACAGGCCGACCGCCGACTAAAAAAAAGTCCCCTTAACTTGCAATTTCTACGAAATTGGAACCCAAAACTTGCAATCACGCGGATAATTCAGTCAGTAAATTTCCAATTTTATGTGCATTCGTCAAGCTTTGCTAATGAGGCCATAGAGTTTCGCCGTCACAAGATTGGCCCGAAACTTGCAATTCTGCTTAAACTAAAAATTAAGCCCCTAAACTTTCATTTTCAAAGGAATTAACACTCAAAGTCGCACTGCCTCAGACATTCGGCCGGGAGCTGGCAAGCCTGTTAGATGTGCCGCATCGAAAAAGGCCACTAAACTTGCTTCTGCTTAAACTAATTGCTCTGAACTCGCAATTTTGCTTAAATTAAGACGCGAAGCTTGTAATTTATACGAAATTAAGAACCTTAACTTGCAATTTTTCTGACACGAAGACCCGAAACTTGCTATTCGCGGATATTCAGCCAGTAAACCTGCAATTTTGCTCAATTTTGGACCCGAATCCGAACTTATTACAAAATCAATCTTTGGAACTAATGTTGAAATTACAGACACGTCTATGCGTGAAGACGGGAGCTTACTGAACAAAAAAGGACCTCAAACTTTTGAAATCTCACTTGAATTAAGCCGTGAAACTTTTGCTTAATTAATGACAGGGAAGAATCTGCAGCTTAAAAAACCAGGCAACTTTCAATTTCTCGCGGGTTTTGCCTAAAAAATGTTGTGACACTGGGTTATTCTTCACAGTGCATTGTAGTGGCCCATCAACTAGCCGATAGCTCGGGTTCCGCGGAAAATTTCAAATTCGTGAAATTAAAGACCAGGAACTTGAAAGTTATTGACTCCGAAAGAAATAATTCGTTGGCTATATGTATTTGCCAGGCTTTGAACGCAGTCGGGGCCGGCATCCACGGCCACTAAACAAAATCCCCGAAACTTTTTAATTCTCGAAATTAAGACTTTAAGGCCCGTGTGCCAAGTCGTTCCTCGAATTTTTCTCCACTCAAACCTCCCTCACAAACTGGAAAAATTATAAAATGTGTGAATCTACAGTTTGCGAGGAAGGTTGGAGTCGAGGAAATTTCGAGGAACGACTTAGCATACGGGCCTAAATGTGCAATATCTTGAATTTCAGACATTTGCCTCCAAAACATAGCAATTTTTCAGTTTTTCGTCGGTCGATGTGAGGCTTTCCCGGGCTCCATGAACCATGATCAATTTTAAAAAACAACTCAAACTTGCTAATTTCCTAATATTATTACAATATCGCAGATATTTAGCTCCAAGCGATGTAATTTTGCTGCTATTTCTCTTAATTTTAACTTAAAATGAGCGTTGTTCCTCAATTTCAGCTGTGAATTGGAGCCTTTTCTTAATTTTATCCGCGATTTTCACAATTTTAGCTGCGAATTGGGGATGTTTCACTTTTTACCCTGAATTAGCGCTTTTTTCACTTTAGCTGTTAATGAGCGTTTTTTCTTTCGATTTTAGCCGCAGCTGCCCACCCTTGCGTCTTTTGGCTACGCCCTTGATTCGAAGGAACAACGTGAATTTTCCAGGGAAAAATTCAAGGGGGTTTTTATGTTATTTTGGGACAAAATACCGGGCCGGGGGGGGGGATGGGGTTTTGGGTATAACTTATAACTACTTATTCGCGTTTTGAAGCTCATGCAATACAAATCTGTGGTCATCTCGGACACAAATCATTTGTGGTAAATTCTTCCTTTACTGAGAAACATTGAAGTGTCACAAAAAGTCAAAAGTATACAGTAATGTGGTTGGGATGGGGTGGGCATGGAAACCTGATGAACAAAATGGCTGTAACATTTGTTTCACAAAAGAAAAGAGTCATCAGATTTATGGCGGAACTCCTCCCAAGATAAAATCCTAGATCCGCCAGTGGTTTCTGATCCTGCCTCTTTCTGTGGCACGAATCAGTCCCAACAGCGCCCAGTGGGCGCGGTGGGGATTTCTCATATGCAGCGAAAATACGCTGATCTCGTTGTCTCATGTTTCCTTTGTCCTCTGGCGGTCCATTCCTTTTCATTTCCTGGGTCTTTGCCCTCAGAGGCGCTAAAACTGATGAGTGAGCGGACTATTGTGCTGTTAATTCTTGAGGCAACTACGAGGCTAAAATCGGAAAATGCACTAATTCACCGATAAAATAGGAACAAATTCCTCACTGATCCGGCTAAAACCAGGGAAAACACGAATTAACTGCAAAAATTGAGAACAGCGCTAATTCGCGGCTAAAGTGGAGAAAAATCAAGAAGAAAATTGAGAAGAAATGCTGCAAAGAACGTTTAATCACGGTTAAAATTGTGAAAACGTCCATTCATTACAATTTCGTGGATAATTGGATATTATTTGCATATTAAATTATTGTTGTGACTTTACGGGTATTCGCCACTGGGCGCTGTCATGGGGCACGGTTTCCGCGGTCACGAAAATAAAATCCCCGGAGCTTTCGAATTTGCGAAATTAAAGACCAGGAACTAGCAATTTTGATTAAACGAAGACAAAAAGCAGCAATTTCGCGGATTTTCAGACCCTAAAATTGCAAGTTTGAAGTTTCAGGCTTCGAAAGATGTGATTTCGTGGTCAGGCTTTGAGCGCTGCAGTCGGGGCCCGTCACACACTGGGCGACTAAGAAAAAACCCCTACACCTTAAAAATTCGCGAAATTTGAAGGCGTGAAACAGGAAGCTTCCAAAATTTTGCAATTTTGCGGGTTTGTCGTCGCGGGAGGTTAGTTCGGGTTCCGCGGTCACTTTTTAAAAAAGCCACAAACCTTGCGAGTCCCTGCAACTGGCAATTTCGCGCTTATTTGGACCCGAAACATACAAATGATGTAATTTTGCGGCTATTGCTCATTTGGCTCAGTGGCAAATGAGCGTATTTCCTCAATTTCAGTTGTGAATTAGTGCTGTTATTCAATTGTTTCCACAAATAATGAGCGAATTTCACAATTTGAGTTGGGAATTGGTGATGTATCCCTTTTAGGCTTGAATTAGCGAATTTTCTCAATTTTATCCGTAAAGCGACTCATTTTTTTCTGTGGAAAATCTGTTTTTAGAGTGGAATTTCAAGATGATTCAGGTGTTTAGGGGCAAAATGTTCAGTTTTAATGCTAGTCAGCGAGTTCATCAGATTAATGGGGAACCCATCTCTAGATAAAATCCATGGGGGCCACTGACTGTTGATATTACCTTAGAATGTTCCTACTTCCTATATTAAGCTGGAAACGAGAAAAATTCTCTTAAAATTGCTAAATCTTCCCCCTCCCCCCAACCAACCACCTTTATTTCGGAATCATTTGAAAGCGCGGTCTTCGCCCTCCCCTTCCCCCCCAAAACAACAACAATAAAAGAACATTCCTGAGGGTATTTTTCTTTCAGGCAATTCCCTTCAACAATTGTAAGGCGGTGAACCAGGCGAGTTAGTTAAACGAACCCATCAACCTTCTCACAATCTAAAGGATTCTCCCAGGATTGCCGCAACGTGAGAGATCGGCCTTGCGCGACTCTATCGATTGCGCTCCTCTGTTCACTCAAAAAGGCTTTTCCGGGTTCGTCGGTAAAAGGGTGGAAGGGGGGGCCCCCTCTTCTCTGAGTTGATATTTTTCTGTTGAATTTGAGGAGAAAAGTCTTTTTAGATTTCAAAACTTTATTTGTCCCTTCCACTGATGCTTTTTTTGTTGAAAACAAAAAAAAAACGTAAAAAGAGGGGCCCATCATGTCTTCTTGGCTCCGAATCAATGTAACTATTTAAAGTGTAACAGAAAAGAAAGATGTAATTTAAGGCAGGTGGAAGAATCTGTTTAAAAACTTTGTCAGAAACCACGTGTCAATCTCACCCTTTTCACTATAAATAAAGAAGATAACGTTCTTTTAAAAGGGACTTTTGAAAATGGATACCACCGCGCTAATTAATGATTTTAAAAAAGACAACAAACACTCGAGCCCTTGTATAGAAATAAGTCACGCTGAATGTTGACGGAATAGAAAAAAAAAAGATTGGGGTGGTTATTTATAGGGGGGAGGAAAAGGGTTGTAAAATCACAGATTGTCACTCTTGAAGGTGTAACGATACTTGTTATCTCCTGCTGCCTTCATTGTTGGAAAAGGAAGCTATTTTCGTTAGGTGCTTTGGTTGCGGCGTATTAAAATGATCGTAAAATAATGAAGGCGGGGGATAAAATAACGCCGATCGCATTTGGGGTGAGGGTAATATCGGCAAAAAAGAAAACTTTATAGAGAGGAAGTAGGCTTCAAAGTAATAAATTCGGTCATTTAATTGATCTGTCAAAACCTTCTTTCTTCACTGGAGGAGGGAAAGTGGCTGATTTCCATAGCTATTGCCGTCCTCTTCCCAAAATATGATCCCTAAAATCAACTCCCCCACTCTTCGAAAAATAATTATTTATACAGCGTCGATTTTTAGTTGATTTCATAGTTTATTATTTTCAAGGGTGTTTTGGTACATGGGCATTGTATTTCACGAATCTGGTTCTGATTCAAGAGAGGAAAAACACCAATAGACAATGTTTTTTCTTCTTCTTCTTCTTTACGCTAGTTTTCAACTGCCGAAGACCTCCTGCTGTCGAAATGTTCGAAGGGGGGATAGAGGAAAACCATTCCTGTTTAAACCCGTGACTAATGTCCGTTTCTGATCCATTTAGTAAAAGGTATTGGCCACGCTTCAAAAAATGAACGTACACTATCGTGGAAGGGCATGGTTGAATGATGTGGGCTAGGGGAAGGGAGGGCAACACTTAAAATCAGAGCCAAGGCTGTGCCTTTGAACTCCCCCCCCCCCCCGATTCACAACTTTGTTTCCCTGTCAGTTCATAAAAAGCGTAAGGTTTCCAGCGAGGAGGGAGTAAAATAACGCGGGGATTAAAAAACTCTGGAAAACGGCCAGAATTCAATTTCGCTCCATTCAAGAAAGCACAAGGAAATAAACGAATATCAAGAAAACAGTCAAAGGAGCTCGAGCTCCCAAAGTATCTTTCTTTTCTTTAGTTCTCTTCGGAAAACATACATTTTGTTCGCTTTTAACGAGCTCGAAGAGCCAGCGCAGTGTTTACAGAGAAGAACAAAAGCGACGAAAAACAACATTTCGACGCGAAAGTTGCGATCGAGAACTCCGATAAAACGGTGACTCGAAAGGCGAAAGTACCACCAACTCAACAAGATGATCAAAATGGGCGATAAGGGTCGCTATATGAATAGAGAGAAAGAGGTCGATTGATAGACAATAGTTAGATGGGAGGGGGGAGAGGATATGGAAGGGAGGGATTTCAGGCATTTTTGTATAATTATACACGTACAAGTTTCCCTTTTCCGCAGAACAAAAGGGCTCGTTAGGTGGTCGCATGTGAGCTGTATTTTGTCCGCCCGGTTCAATTAAAAGTCTGACGCAAAATTATCAGTTTTTAGCTGTTTTATGACGTGGGTGAGACATGAAATTTTCTAAGCCCACAGTGAGTTCTTAGTGAGGCAAAATTGCTATTCCAGTGTATGATTGGTCGGCCAGACTCGGTTTTGGACATTTGTACTCGTTCGAATTCCGCCATCGTGAATGTTCCTCTTTTTCAAACGACTGAGAAAAAAAACCCTGGAATAATAAGCGAAATTTTTGTTGTTGTACGTTAACCAGAGCCCGGTAAATGCCATGTCGAAACATAGACAAAATAAAAATTGGTCCTTCCCTGATCTGGAGTCCGGAGGGAACTTGTCTATAAGCGTCAACAGTAAAATTTGATTTTCTGTGCTCTCTCCCACCCTCCTCCCCGTCTCCAGCCCAGATGGATATTAAAGTCGGAGCATAATAATTTCTCGGAAACAGGTCAAACAATTTGATTCGAACACTCAGCTGACCATCTCATCAAAAACGAAATGCGCACCTGGAGGCAGTTCCTCACTCCTTGATGGAATACTTAACTCAATTAGTTTTTATTAATTTTGCCTGGAAATTAATTAAATTAATGAGCCCGATCCAAAAAAAATTAAGATGGATATAATGAATATTCTGTCGCCGGTATTTTTAATTAATAAATTAATTAAACTGATGTTCTCCGGACGACGATGGAAGGGCATAGCCCAACACAATTGGAGTTTCGAGAAAAAATGGCTCCCCGGCGGGATTTGAACCCGCAACCTCTGGATTACCAGTCCAGCACGCTGCCAATTGCGCCACGGAGACGCCTTTGGGAGTCGTACTCCGAGGGATAAGCTAAGCCGAACCCCACCCAGGTCCATTGTTTCTCGAAACTCTAGGCGTTTCTCCTGATCGGTAAACCACGCCGAATTTACCGAGCGTCTAGATCTAGAACATCTAGATAAGATAAAATTCGGCGTGGTTTACCGAGCAGGAGAAACGCCTAGAGTTTCGAGAAACAATGGACCTGGGTGGGGTTCGGCTTAGCTTATCCCTCGGAGTACGACTCCCAAAGGCGTCTCCGTGGCGCAATTGGCAGCGTGTTGGACTGGTAATCCAGAGGTTGCGGGTTCAAATCCCGCCGGGGAGCCATTTTTTCTCGAAACTCCTATTGTGCTGGGCTATGCCCTTCCATCGTCGTCCGGATAACATCAGTTTAACTAATTTATTAACCAAAAAAAATTGTTTTTTTGACCTATAAGTAAAAACCTCAAAATTCTAGTTTTATAGCAGCTAAACCAGCGAAATTGGGTTTTCTAATGAACAGAATCCGCGCAGTTTTAAAGGACCCAAACAGTAGCGGATCCAAGAAATGGGCCGCAGGAGGCATGGCTCCTACCTTGGAGTCGCAAAGTATTTTTTTACGAAAGCCGATCTTCTAGAACTTTGATATTCTCCTACTACAAAAGATTGAAAATCGCTGCGTTAAACTTGAAAAAAGGGGCAAAATCGTCGTTTTTGACAAGATTTCGTCCCCAACGAAAAGGCAAACTATGACTATTCCCTCCATTAAAACGACTAAGCTGACTGTCACTAATCGACGATTAGTGCCTTGAAAAGGGCTGAACTGACTATATTTGAGCCCTAAAAATTGGCATACCGGAAATTCCCGCTCTAAAAATAGCCAAAAGCACTTCAAGTACCTTAAAAATGGCTAAGTTGACGATTCTTGCAATCCTGAACATAGCTAAATTAACCATTCGCGTGCCAAAAATGGCCAATATGCCTTTGACTTGACGGGCCATATTCGCGTCCCGAAATAAACTGACTATTCGCAACCTGGGAATACCTAAAAAGATAATCACCCCCCCCCCCCCACGTAAAAGTGTGAAATCGACCATTCGCTTGCAAAGAATGGCCAAACTGACCATTCGCGCCTTTGACTTTTGACGTGTAATTCGCCCTAAAAATGGCAAATCTGGACGATTCGCGCTCTAAAAATGGCCATATTGACTTTATGAGCCCCGAATTTGCGCTCTAAAAATGCCTGAACGGGTGTTTCCTGCCCTGAAAACGGTCAAAACTGAGCATTCGCGCGTACAAAAATGGCTAAACGTGAATTGCCAGCTCGAAAAACCGCCCAACTGACCAATCGGATCTGAAATGGCGTGGATTCTTGCACTGAAAATATCGCCATGGCTAATATTCACTCCTTGTTTACATTACCTGACAATTTGCACCTTGGAAATGGCAAACTGACGATTCGCACTATGCTTTTGACAGATCCAAACACGCGAAGTTGTACTTTTTAATGACCCAATCCATCGAATTTTAGAATTTGAATTGCCCCCCCCCCCCCGCATATATAGTATATTTCCAATTAGCCAAATCCACGAAATTTCGTTTTTCTGAGAGCCTAAACCGTAAAATTTGATTATGATAGAACCAAAATTTAGTGTGAACTGTGAAATTCAGTTTTTCATGCAGTCAAAATCTGGAAAAATTGGTTATGAAAAAGCCAAACCCACAAAATTTGGTACCTTGGTAGTCTAAAATAAATTGAGACGAGTAAAAAATGAAAATTGCTGTCGTGTCTCAGACGAGAACTTTATTATAAAATCAAAAACGAAGTGGGAAACAAGCTAAAAAATGCGTATGTACACAATTCGTCTTGCACAAGCAGCGTGCGAAATCTAAAAAAATTAATTCTCCATTCTTGACTTCTTTCAACTTGGAGGCTTCCAAAAGGAAACAAAAGCGATTAAATTCATACAACATCGACATTATTAAAGTTGCAGTCAATTCCGCGGGGAAATCGTCCACCGCAAGGAGGCGATAAAATATTTCCTCAAAAATGGGCCTTAGGCTAACCAAATGTTTCGCTTCAAGAAATAGGGCATCAGTCAATGTATTTTCCTCGTTTAAGGATTCTAAACGGCTAATAACGAATTTGAGACGCGAATATTCCTTTTGACTTATTATTTCTCAATAATAAGTCTTTGTAATCGTATCGAAAAAAAATTTTTTTGACCCCCCTCAAAATTTGTAGTTTTACGTTTCAAAGTGCGTAGAATCCAAATCTGCAAAAAAAAAAAAAATGTCCGTCCGCCGTCCGGGCCATATCTTGCCCTAGGATTGCTCGAAAAAACTCGTTCCTTCGCACATAGACTCCATTTGGGGTCTAGTTGGTCCTAACATCTGATCAGTTTGATCAAATAACCTCCTTGGGTTTTATGGGGCAAAAGCGGGTCCAAAATGGGGATTTTCAAAGGATTTGGGGTCATAGGGGTGTGGGGTGTCGATTTTCATGTAATTTCAAGCCGAATTTGACTACATCCATGAATAATAAACCCACAGTCGAAATAATAAGGCATTGTTCGATAATTCGCAGCGTTTTAATTTGAGCGACGTCCATTTTGCGAAATTAAAAATTGAAAACAAAATAAACAAACGTGGAGTGGCTCACTATAACAAAGTAACAGGTGGATGTGGAGGGGTTACAAAAAAAGTTTGCTTCGACCCTCCCTGTGAAAAGATGGCAAAGAAGAGACGGAACGACGGCGCTAAAAACGCTAACGTGAGCAAAAAGGGTGAATAAGAAAGAAGAACCGACAAGCTATCCCCTCGCACAAGGTTTCATCTGTTACTTACAACAACTCACAAAGTGTGAAGGCTGGACTTATTCAAATTTGAACAACAAAGACAATTAAAAAAAAAGTAATAAACTGGGCCGAATCCGGACCCTTGGAGGACCAATGTTAATCGTTAAACATTTATTAACAATTAACAAAGAGATTACGGGTATCAATTTTACACTTCAGCTTCAGCCACCGTGAATTTTAACGTGAGAATTATCTATAGATTTTGGCAAAGAGATTAGTTTTTGGGACCAAATTTCCACTTCTGGTAGTGGCCCGAAGAGCGTGCCAAAAGCCAGCCAGTTTGGTGGTAGTGATCACTTGGTAGAATCTGGCGAACGACTCTCTCCTTAAAAAGTTTTTGTTGAAAGGGGGAGGCCAGACCCGCGGATTTATTTTTTTCTCTCTATTTTTTTGGTGAGCCAACCCCTCGATATTGGGTTTTAATGCGGAAACCGGACCCACCAAAATGGCTTTTCGAGTGGGTCACACCCGCACAAAAAAAAAGCGAGCCAATCCTTTGATATTGGCTTTGGGACAACCCAGCGGAATTTTGTTCACAAAAAATGACCGGACCCGTGAAATCGATCATTTAAATGAGCCGATCCCCAGGGAATTTTGATTTCAAAACCAAAAATCAAATTCGGCGTGTACTTGAGTGTCAACCCCGCGAAATTGGTTTTTTAGGGGGTCACTCCTGTGAAATTGGCTTTTCGAGTGAGTAAAATAAGCCACAAAATTGCTTTTAGAATGGATCAGAAGCGTGAAATCTGGATTTGGTGCGAGACATAGCCCCGAAAAATTGGTTTATTACTTTTTTTTTTTTTTTTTCTTTTTTTTTCTTCTTTTTTCAGTTCAGTTTTCAACCAGCCTACTCCGCGAAATTTCATTTTTGAAGAACTCGAGCGCAAAATGGTCTTCTATTGGGGTGAAATAACCCCTCTAAATTGGTTTTGATTGGCCTGTTTTTTGGGTGAGCCCTGCATCCTGCAAAATGGGTTTCGGATGGGCCAACCCTGCGAAACTTCGTTTTAAAAAAGTGCAAGACCCGTGAAATTGCTATTTAAAATGAGCCAACAAGCTGGAAATTTCAGCTTTTGAGTCTTTGAGAACAAAATATCACGAATCTTCACGAATATCAGCTCGGAATCGATTTTTTTACATGAGCACCATTACCTACTTCCTGTCCCTAGGCGCGCCTCGAAGGAATACAATACTCACTATTCTTAAAGATCAGGAACAGGCCAAAACAAAAACCGCCTTCAGAACAAGGACCGAGCTTTCGGCGCCAGCAGCCGCGCCTGTTCCTGATCTTTAAGAATAGTGAATTCTTCGGGGCCGATCCCAGGTGTTTATTTCTGATACAATACCCACTTCGCAACCCAGCGGGCCTGGCTGGAATCGAACTATACTGCGGCGAGCTGTGACACGGCTCCCTCGGCTTCGTGTGGGCGTTCACGGCGGTGCGCGTATGTCGAACCGCGTAGTGAACGCGTGTGAAGCGCACAGCTCACATTTCCAGGGTATGGTGTAAGAACCGCTTAAGAGCTTAGGCGCCAGTGGGCTCGCGGTGTACCCGAGTCCGCACCCTAGAAAAACTAACCTTTTTATTTTTTTTGTAACTTTTTTTGTTGGTCTTGTAATTCCAAAAAAACCGTTGCTGTTGTGATTGCTTCAAGTGCCAAATATACGAAAATAGGGTTGAAAGAGGTCAATGGAGGATTCACGGGGTTCATACCCCCCCCTAAGAAGATGGTGTCTGCTATAATTTTTTGAAACCCTCGTTTACAATGCATCAGCCAGTGCCGCAGTGCATCGATGATGTTGGTGAAGCCACCAACTGGTTAAAAGTGAAAAAATCGCTGATTCACAGCTAAAATTGGGGAAATTCGCGGCTAAAACTGAGAAAATCTGCTAAATTCCCGTCTAGAATTAAAGTAAATCGCTCATTCGCAGCTAAAATAGAAAAATTCGCGGATCAATTTGAGAAAATGCGCTAATTTACAGCTAAGATTGAGGAATGCGGTGATTCGCTACAATCAAGAAATAATCCAAGGCTAACATTGGGAAAATAATTCGCGGCTAAAATGAGATATAGCGCTAATTCGCGGCAAAAATAGGGAAAAAGCGCTAATGTGAAGCAATAATGATGTGAAGCTAAAATTGAAAAACGCTAATTCACGGATGTATTCGGACATCCCGCTTGTCCATGGCTAAAAACTGATCCTTGTGACCGTAATTCCCGGTTGAAATGGAGAGAATGCGTTAATTCGCGGCTAATATTACAGTGAAGAGCTCATTAGGAGGTAAATGGAGAAAAACGCCAATTCATGGATTATGAGGAAATTCCTCCAACTCGGAGCTATAGTTGATTAAAAGCAGTTATTCAGAGGTGAAATTGAGGAATAATTCACAGCTAAAATTCAGAAATAATTCTCAGCAAAATAAAAAACGCTAATTCGTATGACTAAGAAGTGAAGAAAAACGCTAATAGGGGGGGGGGGGGCGTTAACTCAAAGCTAAAACTGAGGCAAACCGCTAATTTCCGTCTAAAATTTAGATAAAGATCTCATTTGCTGCTCGCTGCTTAAAAAAGGGAAAATTCACGGCCGTCGTGGGTGTGGATAAGAAACGCTTATTCGCTGCTGAAACTGAAAAAAAACCATAAATCGCGGATAAATTTGAAAAAAATCCGCTAATTGACGGCTAAAATTTAGGAAACACTAATTCACGGTTCCTGTAGAGGCAAGTTTGCGGCTGAAACTCAAGAAAAAAAGAGAGAGATTCATGGTAGAACCCCTCCCAAGATGAAAGCCTAGATCCTCCACTGAAAGGGGTGAAATCCACAGATTCTAGACATTGACTCGTTTACGCTGAGAGGGACTGTTATGCACTTGTTTTTTTTTTAACAATTTTTTTTTTAACTTTTTTTTTTTTTAACAATTTCAATGGCCTGGGGCCAACCCGCAGAATGGGTTTTTAAAGGACCAAAACACGAACGCTTTTATCATTTACGCGAAACTAACTTTGATTAATCTCAATTTTCTTTTTAACGAGAGCTCAGGTGCCGCCCGAATGGCGCCTTGGGGGAAATGCCCGTCCTAGCCCCCATCCCATTTGTCCGGCCCATAAAAAAATTTAAAAAATAAAGTCAAATCAGCAAGTTTTTTTTTTTTTTTTGTTAAACAGACCCAAAAGCTAAATGTTTTCTCGAATATTAGCCAAAACACCAAAATGTGAAAATTACCAAATTCACGAAATTCGAACTTCAAAAAGAGCCCAACCCGAGGATTTTATATTTTGAGTCGCGTGAAATTGATTTGATTGATGAAATTGATACTCAAAATTTGGATGTTACTAAAGGATAAACCAGCTCAATTGATTTTTCAATGTGCCAAATCGGCAAAATTTTGGTTCAAGGGGGTGAAAACACCTACATAATTATGGAGGCAAGGTTAGTTGGTTACATGGGCATCAGCACGCATACATATAGCTAATGAACGGGGTTTTATCCTCGGCCATCGTAGTAGTCTCCACAGACACATATAGCAGCATAACGGTTTCGTGAACTGGGCATAATAGCGTTTCCCATTTGCGTAGAATTATTCACCGGGGTAGTTCATCTCTACCCGTATTCTCTTTTCAGACTTCAATTGAGTACGGGTGGAAATAAACTTACAGGTAGGTACAGTTTTTGAGCAAATGGAAAACGATGTAAGAAACCATTTCAAATGAATTACATATATACAAAAAAACAACAAAAAACGCAAGTTCACTCCATATATGACAAGAATTGCTAATCTGAAATCCACCAAAGCCGTAAAGCAAGTGCTTTCTGTTGGTGAATAGGTGAATCTTATTTCAAAATAACAGGATAGAGATGGAAAATAGGGGTTGACGGTTGAAATTTCCAGAAAACCCTCAAAATTTACTTTCGCTCGTCAGTATTTTCCATTTGCACAAAAATCTAACGGCTTATTTCCACCCATCTTCTCTAAACTAAATCATTGTTATTATTATGTGGTCGCGAATTCAGTAGGTGCTTTAAATTGCAATTATTCAATAACAACTAATAATACGGAAAAAAAAACAACAACACTTTAAAGAGCAATCATTCAGGCGTGGGATCCAGAAGCAAACCACAGGGTCCATGGCGCCCCTCTCGGAGTCGAGGTGAGTTTTGCTATAACGTATGTAACACCCCGGTTACCCGGAGACCCGGTTTTCCGTTACACACAAAAAAAAAAATGATAATAATAATAATCAAAAGGATGAGTGTAGAGGGGAAAGAAGCGGGTATAGAGATAGAAAGAAGGAGTGTACTTCTTGCACTAACTTTTGTAGATCTGGTTGTCCTATGACGAAACCCTCCGCTCCTAATTTCAATATCGCCTTAGCTTCCGTAGCGCGAGGGACAACCGTTACCTATCTCGGAATTGAGTTTTTGTTTGTTTGTTGTTTTTTCCCGACGGAGAAATTGTTGTAAATTCTAAACGAAAGAAGTTTTGACATTCGACGCAAATCGTTTTTCCGTGTGCACGTGACGTGCACTATGTGGTCTACGGGGCAAGAGTAAATTATTAAGTTTAATTCCTTCCCCCCCATTTTTATTTAAGATTATGGCCTTAATTTTCTGTTGGGGGACCGATACAGGCACTATGTACCTCCCGAAAAGTTGATAGCCACTCTCGGAAAGTCGTCGAGTCCCGAGTCTTTGCTGTTTCCCCATCTGGCCTGCCGTCGCAATAACTATACATTCCTACCGCAAGTACCGCCTTCCCCTCCTAAGTTATAGGAGCTCGAAGAATCGTTTTTTGTTTATTTAATTTTTTTTCTTTAATTAGAGCCCCTCACC
Source organism: Corythucha ciliata (assembly GCA_038030265.1). NCBI lineage: Eukaryota > Metazoa > Arthropoda > Insecta > Hemiptera > Tingidae > Corythucha > Corythucha ciliata. The sequence goes on from CM075939.1 coordinate 24,596,874, forward strand.
CATATATTGATAAGCGTATGGCGTAAGTGAACTTTTCTCTTTATTCCCCCCATATTTCTATTGTTTCGCCCCCCGCCCCGTCCATATTGTACTAACTCGTGTTATTTCAAACATTATAGAGTATTGCTCACCTCCCCCCCCCCAAGAATTATTTCATTGCCCTGTCGTGTTTCTACGCGTCCCTAAGCGTTTCACACAATGACATAATTAAAGAGCCCACATCAAAACCCCAAAGACCTCAAATGTCAGTAACTATCTCTCAAAGCTACCGATTTGAGCTCTAAACGGCTTACGTTTCCCTCAAAAAGTACACTCAACCCCAGCCAAGTGCCCAACCAAGTTAGCCTATAACGTTAAGACCCAACTATCCAAGTCAAAATGTCAAAGTTGTCTCAACTCAAGAGCGGCTCAGCAAAGCCCACAACCCACATGCATCGAGACCTCTTCCTTGAACTTGAAGGCTATCGACTAATTATGCGATCACCGTCCGTAGGACAATTATTGGTGTGGCTTTCCAAAACGCCGGAATCAGGAGAATTAGGGTTGTAACGATGTATTATCCGTGGAGGGGCAAGAGCCCACCCTCCCGCAGCCAGCGTTGTCAACTGACATTTTGCTTTTCCCGTCAAGTCAAGCTTAAAATTCCGCCAGAAATCCGCCAAATAAGTAATAATCAGTACGGTGCCACAGTAATGGTGAGGGTGCTTACGAGGAGGCCCGGGAAAAGCTTTACGATGGAAAAATGGCGATTTTTAGGTTTCACGTTCATGAATTTTGGAACGAAATTCCAAGAAAAGCGCTCATTCGATGCTAAAATTAAGAAACATTTACTAACTGACGGTTTAGGGTGGCTCCTTTACGGCTAAAATTTGAAAAAACCGCAAACACACTGTTCATGGGGCGAGTCAACGGCTTATAAATGACAAAAAGTGAAAAAAATCGCTCATTCGCGGCTTAAATATGGAAAAACGCTAATTTACTGCTAACAAAAAAATGCAATAAATCGCCAATTCGCGGTTTCTGCGTGCCTGAAAATGAGAAAAAGCACTAATTCAAGGCCATAATTTAATAAATCGCTGCCAATATTGGAAAAAGGGCTAATTCAGGCCAAAATCCGGAAAAACGCTATTTCACGGCACAAATAGAGAAGACATAAAATCGTGGTTTCCGGAGAACACTTTAGCGCTAATTCACGACTACAATAGAAAAAGTCTGCTAATTCACTAGTAGAACCGAGGAAAAGCGCTAATTCGCGGCTAAAATTGAGAAAAAGCTCATATTTGTGGCTGAAATTGAGAAAATAACCCGCTTCAGCCAAAATTAAGAAAGGCGTCTGTTCAAGCCTTGGGGGGAGGGGATGGAAAATGCGTATTTGTGGTTTCTCCATACAATTTCAAGGACAAAATTGAGAAATAATCGCTAATTCGCTACGTACGGAGGCTACATTGTAGCTGTAGATAAGAAAAAAACAAATTCCTGGCTACTAGTGAGAAAATGCGTTATTTTGCGGCGAAAATGGAAAAAATGCTAATGTCGGGGGGGGGGGGGGTTATTCACTAGGGTGTGATATCGACAGCTTCTAAGAAGACCCCGTACGCTTCATGATCAAAAAGTCACTTTAGACCACCGCAGTTACCAATTTGTTTTTCAGTGATTCGACGGGATAAACAGCCTTAAAATCGCTCCAGCGGCAAAACTCAGAATTCAATTTTTAGACGTGGTTATTCGGGCCATTTAATGATTGCGGAGTATGTATAGTCCGTCAATAAACAAATTTCAAGGTCAAATAGCCGCAGGATTGCCTTATTCTGAGTTAAATATCGGAGAAATTGCAAGTTTTGAGTCTTCAATTTCCGTGAAATTGCCTATTTTGGTACTCAATAACATCAAAAATTGTAAGTGGGGGGCCAAGAGCCGAGATATGCCGCCTAGAGATAGCCGCAAAGTTGTGCTTCGAAGGAAAATATCCTTGAAATGCAATCTTCGGGCGTCACTGCTGGTTCGCGGGGGGGGGGGGCAGTAGGAATTGAAAGTTTCGGTTCACAATATCAGTGAAATTATAAGTTTCAGAGCCTTTTTCTATCCCGGTGGGGAAGGGGGGTGATGCCGGCACCAAATTTTGATAAATAACCACGAAATTACATCTTTCAGGATTGCAAGTTTCTGGTCTTAATTTTCACAAAATCACAAGTTGCATGCCTTTTAAATTCTATTAACTAAGCATCCAAAGTATGACGAATACCCGCAGAATTGGAAGTTTCCTAACTCATATCCGTGAAATTTGAAGCTTTGGCTGCAAGTTTTGGGTAAGGGTGAAATCGGTCCGGTCTTTCGATAAAGACCGGAAAAATAATAACGTCTGAATCGGACCGAACCGAAGACCGGACCGAAAAAAAGGACTTGGACCGAACCGGACCGATCTTATTTTGAGTCTTATATAAAATATCGCTGGAAAACGTTCACGAAATAATAATTCGAAACGAAGTATATAAAAGTAATAATCCTTGGCTCTCAAGCTCAATCCAAAAATGCTTCGCTTTTGAAGGGAAGAATTTTATAGCCCGTAAAGTGGGGGTAACAACGGGATTGCGCCTAATAGGCTAGTAGAGCTAGTCAAATCGCTGAAAACTCTGAAAAATTGTGTGGGGAGGGTGGATATGAGTAGGTGTTATTCTGTGGGAGGGTTTTTGATACCCCCTCCCCAAATTAAAAGGTCTCCGATCCGCTCTTTGATGGTTGTGTAGGTCACGGTATTCCATTTAAACAAACTCGAGACATTAGGAGCACGCAGTTCCTGCACGAAACGAATCCACATGTAACAGTTTTCTGTTTTTCTCTATACGCCATTTAAGGACCGACTCGGTCCTGTCCGGGCTAAAGACCGGAACCAGTTTCATCCCTAGTTTTGGGTGAATATTTCCGCGAAATTGCAAGCTCAGGAACTTAATTTTCTCGAAATTGCAAGCTTCGGGCCCTTTTTTACTAGTCATTCAAACAGAAAAATGGAAATTTAGAACTCAGACCCCCCACCCACATTGGTTTTTCTTTAAAACGTGAGTTGAGGAACAGAACCGTAAAACCTTATTGGCTGTAAAACTTATTGACTCTCGCGTTCATTCTGTGGAGAAACAGACGATGTGGTCAATAAACAAGTTTCGAAGGTTAACTATCAGTAAAATTATACTAGCCAGGACGTGAAATAGCCTCGAAACTGCAAAGATTCAGGGCTGAGCAGATTGTGACCAATGCCACAATAGAGGAGGTAATGGGAGCACAATTACGGGGCCTTTAGGTTTGCCGTGAAGTCCAACAACGGCGCTGAAAGGATCTCTGTGTCTCCCAAAAATCCTTCCTCTAAAAGTGCAGTTTTCTACGCCCGTTGTCGTTGCCGAAAGAACACCCCCTTTTTTATTATTGATAATTTAAAAAAAATCAATTGCATTTGTACGTTTAACTAGGCATCAACCGGCACGACCGAACAGAGTTGAAGGAAGGGTTTCTGAGACTGCGCCCAAGTACGACCGGCTACAACATCGAAAATCCACGCCCCCCTCGGCTTATAACAATCCGTTTCAGCTCAAAATTAATCGTTGGTGCCAACAAATGAGCGAATATTAATAGACCCTGTTTGGAAATAATGAAATCACCGCGTACGTGAACAGCGTATAAGTACTACGCCCGGTATGGGAAATGAGCAAAGCAGAAGGGAGCGGAAAACTCTCTGTACCCGTTAGCTGAAACATTAAAAATAACTTATATTTTTTTAAATATAAATAAATGAATAGAATCCGAAAAATTCGATAATTTATCTTTGAATTTCCAAGATTTTGTAAGTATCTTTATGCCATTGACACGCTTTTCGCCGTATACCACAATTTATACATAAAAAAATATGTCTCTAATTTTATTCATACCTAGTTTAAAAAATGAAAAAAAAAAAAAACCTTCTTTCGCGTAAGAAATGAAGCTATCAACAGATACATATATAGAGTTTTCAAGTTCACCTTTTGTACTGATTATAAATAACATTAAAAAATGAAAGTAAACATTTCGTTGAAAATAGTTTCTGAAATAGCACAAATTACAAAATAAATTATGCACAACCGATTTATCGTACGAATGGAAGACTTTGAGCGTCGGCCAGACAGACGGCCAAGACGTACAGAAGACCAAAGTACACGTTGAGCTTGGCCGTCTGTTTCGGAACGAATTGAATCGACTCGGCGAGTCGCGATTGTTTTTCCACGCGAAAAGCCCAGGGAAGGGTGATGAGAGGCAGGAGAAAGGAGACGGAGAAACGCATCGCAAAAACGACAAATATAATGTAAGGAGTGAAGAGGAGAAAGGCGTAGAGGATGCGCGACGCCGTGTGACCAATGAGAATGGCGAGTGTGACGATGCCGGCTGCCGAGTCCGAGTCCAAGTCACGAGTGTTGTTACTGTGAAGAATCGCTTCGGTGTTGAGGGCGAGAGGGATGGCGAAGGTGAGCGTCACCCACTGAATGTTGCCCGTTTGAGACATGTAGGCAAATAGAACCGATATGGGGCCGAATATTATAAGAATGATGACGTCACCCAAGGCGATGTATTTCAGACCGATTCCTCCCGTGTAAAGAAACGAACTGGACAAACCTCCGAAATACACCAAAGCTAAATGTTCCATTCTAGCGGGCGAAATGCAAGCCAAAAGCACAAATCCAACGCATCCAACGATGTATAAAATCATACCCAACGACACGATTTCATCCTTCGACAAAATATGATCCACCAGTATTCGATCGTCACTTTTCCTATCGTCAATCCCCTTCACGTAGTCGTAGTAAGTGTTGACCACGTTGCCCGCGCAATGCACGGATATGACCGTCAGAAGTGTGAGCAAAAGATTCACAGTGGAAAAGGACATCGTGGTCGAATTGAACTTGTAGGCGAGTGCGCAGCCCAAAAGTGTAGGCATGAGCGACGTGCTCAGCGACCAGGGTCTAACGGCCAAAACATATGAAGGCAGTTTCATCAATTGAGACGATTTATTATTGACACCGTCCGTTTTGCCGTTGACGACAGGCCGCTTGTAATCGCCGTTCATTTCGAGGCTTTCTTCCTATAAAAAAGAAAGTAGAAAGGAAAACAATTTTAACAAACTTCACCTCACACGCTGGCCAGGATGCGGCCCACTAGTTTAAGTTGGGCCACTAAGTCGTAGAGTTACGACGACCGACTGAATTGTCCTTCACCACCGTATTGCCTTTAAGATATTCCCGCTGCTTAAATACGTTAAAAACCTATTTTTGCCTCAAGGCGCAAAATTTATTTCACGCCTTACTTCAACTTCAAGGGCGACCTTTTATCGTTTTAAGACCTTGTTAAAACTGAAAGAGCTATGCTATCCGCGGTCTCATAGGTAAGAACTGAACACAAAAAAAATAATAGCGCTGTAAAAGGCCTTCGTTTAACATTATTCCAAATTAATGTAGCTAATATCGAGATCAACTGAAATACAAACGAGGCTTTTATGCCATTAAACAAATTTAAATTCCCACATTCACACCGAAAAATTTAGTTAAACATTTAATTAATTGAATAAAGAAATAAAAATGACCCGAGTTACAGGAAGAATCAATGTTCTGGAACCCAATCCACAGTCACATAACTATTTCGACACACCAGAATAGTAATATCTTGTCATCTAGAAATCAAGTCGTCCGCTTGTGGTTGTTCTCAAGTGAACGCGACCCCCCCCCCCCACCTTATTCATCCACAGGGGATTACGTGTTGGCCATTTTTTATTTACATCAAGTGAAAAGTGAATGTTGGACCAAGCAATAGGCTGGAAATGTTTCTGAGAGCACAATTGCAAGCTTTTAGGGCAAGTATTCAGTTCGACGGGGGGATGGTGGGGTCAAGTGACTAGCTTGCGAATTTTCGGTTTACAAATTCATTAATGCGAATCGGCAACACCAGGAGCAAGCAATTTAGTCGTCTTTACAGAAGCCAGTTAAGGGAGAAGTACAGAGCGAAATATAAACCTAAGGTGGGATTCCTATTCTGCGACTGCAGTCGCTCGGCTCTAGCCGTGCGGCTATAAAAGTGGCAAGTTGCATGTAAATTAACATACCCCTTTCCTATGAAAGCGTCTCGAGCCGCACGACTGATGCGATCCTGAGGATGCGGCTCGAGCCGCGAGACTGGACTGCTGACATGAGCAGTTCAGTCGCAGCAGTCGTTGCGGCTTGAAAGTTTTTCGCAGTTTACTAGTTTTCCGGCAGAGCTGATGGCACGTGTCACTTCATAACGTGAAGTGACTTATGCGAAACACTCTCAATTAAGGACAAAACATAATTGAACTGGTTTATGTTTAACGGGAAGAACATTCCGAACATAGATTCATATTCAGAAGTCAAGAATATCTCTGATCCCTCCTTCGCTTCTGATGGCGTACAAAGGATTGGGTTTATGTTTTTGATTCTGGGACAGTAATAATTATTCTCCTTCTTCCTCCTCAAATAGACGGCGTCAATGGGGAACTTGCATGAATGCCCGATTTGGGAGAAAAGTACACCGGTGAATTGGCACATGGACAGAAGCTAGGATATCAACGGTAGTTGCAGCCAGATTGGTGCATTTGGTGATTTTTAAATACATTTCAAAGTTTTTCAAGAGGGGATAGATGGTGCGAGGGGAAATGACGTCAATGATCACTTTTCAAGCATCTGATGAGGGAACTCCAAGGTGACTAAACTTTACTATACCGCAGATTTCCCCCTGCCCATCGGACGGGAGGGGTGGAGATTGACGTCACCAGCAGTCCTTTGCTCCCGATTGCTCACCCCAGAGCAGCAGAGCAAGTTAATTTTGAAATTGAAGTTTATGAATTCTCAAAAATCACAGCCTAATAACAATTAATAATGTACTGGGTCCAGCGCAATGGCGGTTGGTACTGCTCGTTACGTAGGTGAAGGACAGTGATCTGCGGCACCTATAGAAAATTAAGGCACCTTGAGGGAACTCTAACATTTTTTGTTTACAAATAACAAGAAAAATTGTCCCCCTGAAAATGTGTCTTACCCCCCACTCTTCGTCACACCATTTCATTGAATAACCTTTGACGTTTTCAAATCCCCGTTAAAAAAAATTTAAACATTTAAAAAAATCCTTGATTGATTTCAATGTTTAATGTGAGCAATAGCATTCTGGAAGAGCCCTCTTCAAGAAACACCAGTGCTTGAAAAATGTGCAAGTTCCCCATTGAGAAAAAATCGCTTATTTGTAATGAAATTGAGAAAAAGCGCTAATTAGCAGCCAAATTCGTAAAAAAAGCAAACGGCTGAAATCTCCGACAGATGATAGATTGGAAAAAAAAATCGCTTATTACCGGCTTAAATTAGGACAAGCCCTAATGCACGGCCGAAATCGGGAAATCCTGGGGCGAAAATAGAAAAGAATCTAAAATAAATTTGCGGCTAAAATTGAGGAAAATCGCTAATTTTCGAATAAAAATTGAGAAAAAGCGCTAATTCGCGGATAAAGTGAGGAAAAAACGTTATTTACGCGGATGCAAAAAAAATCACTGACTCGCTGATAAAAATGTGAAAAACACTGATTTACGGATAAAATTGATAAAACTTAAATCCGTGGCTTCCCAGGGATACTTTGTGGATAAAAGTGAGAAAAAACGCAATTAAATGCTATAGGTGGAAAAAAACAAAAAAACCTAATTCGCGGTTAAAATGGAGAAAATTCGGCTCAAATTGAGCATAAGTGCTGATACGCGGATAAGGTGTGGAAATAGCACTAATTCATGGCTAAATAGGAAAAAACCTTTATTTAATGCGAAACTAATACAAATACTAACGAGCCAGCATTCCGGCCCGGGCACCGATAGGTGTCGGTGCGCCAGTGTCTAAGCCCCTTGCTCGGTGTGTGTGAGCTTGTCAATTGTGATGGGTGAGGGGCTGGGAGCTCAATTCACCTTTTTCTTCTTTGCAGAAAGAAGAAATAACGGCAGAAATTGAAGCCTATAGCTTGTATACAAGGGATTCTAAAGCGCTCAAATAAATTGGGTAATATCTGACCCAATTTGAGTTGTTTTTATTAAACTAAAAACTTAATTAAACGGTATCCGATACCTGATACGGTACAATACGGTACGGTAGGGAGCTGACCGGGATATATTTTTGATGAAACCGTTTTTATGTCGAATTTTCTCGGTTTCTGCGTTTGAAAGTATGTGTATTAAGACAATTTGGCAAGTTTTTGCGCATTGAAGGAGCAATAATGCCCCCCCCCCCCACTCGACTGACCCTAAACACACACTTTCACATAATCACAGACAATGTCAAAGCGAAACAAGGCGACGCATTTTCCGTCGGTTTTTAGAACAAAAAAGACTCCTATGGGCGCTCATTGACTGACTTGGCAACTTACCATCTTTCCGAACAATCCCCGCAATCACGGCACCCAACCACATCATTTGCTAGTATTTGGCTTTAAAACTGTCGGATTAGCAACAATTAACTTAAAAAAAAAAAAAGAAGAAGAGGGCAGGAGCGCGCAACTTGCAATACGTGTGGGCTGTTGGAATGAGTTTCCTGGGTTGAAACCGCAATCCCAGCTGCCAAGGCTATATAGTTATTAAAGTTTGAGCCGAAAAGCATGTTTCCGTTGGTGGGTGGATGACATAAATTTGGCATAGAGACTTTTCAATTTGGCCAACAACCTGTCAGTTTGGCATTTCAAACGGCAATTCGGCCTAGAAAGGGTGAATTGGGCTAAAAAACAGTTGATTTGACCTATAACATGTCTGGAAATGTTTAATATAGGCTGGAAACTGTCAACAATAGCCTGTAAAAAGAATGGGAATTTGGCCTTCGGGGAACTGTCAATTTGGCTTAGAAACTGCAGTCAACATGCATTGAAACTTCTAATTTGGTCAATGAAGAATTGGGACTTTAAAATGTTTGATTTCCCTAGAAACTATCTGCTTTAGCCTAAAAACTGTTATCATGCCTGCAGCGAACCGGTCAATTTTTCATAGAAACTGTCAATATGGCCTAGTTCAATAAACTGTCAATCGGCCTAGAAACGGTAAATTAAGCCTATAAAAAGTTTATTTGGTATAGAAACTGCCAATATTTGTCCTATGATGGGCTAATGACCTCGACGTCAATGCCCTTTAAAAAAAAAAGTCCTATGGAAGGTCAATTGGGCCCATGAAATTTCAATTTGGCCTGTAATTGATCAATCGGTCTAGAAACCGTCAGTGTGGATTTCGGCCAATAAAAATACCGTACCGTGTGGCGTACAAACAGTCAATTAGGCCCCTGGTCTAGAAAAACTGTATACTTGTCCTATAAACTGCGAGCTTGCCCTAGAAACTGTCCATTGGGGCTATAAACTAATTACTTTTCCACCATAAAAACGCCAAAATTGACTATTCGCGCCCCAAAATGGAAAAAAAGACAAAGAGGAGGCTATCATTAGGAAGCTTTGCTGTTTCCAAGCCATAGCAACTGTGCCGCTCCATGAATCGCTCCAAAATTTTAGAATAACATATGGGAAGCCAGACCAAGATTTTGAGTGGGTAATCATAAATGTCCATGAAATTGAATCCGGCTCTATTAGTTTTTAAGCAACCCTAGAGTTGTCCAGAAGCGGGTTCTGACCTGGGACCAAAGACACTAAGGGTGCGTTTATCAATGCACTTATTCTACAGACAAAGCTGGGATAAGTATGGTTGCTATGGGCCTTTTTGTAAACAATAATGTAAAGTTATTCGAGCGATAGCTATTCCATGAGATATCCAGTGATTGATAAACCCACCCTAAACCTTTGTGAAGATTTTATTCATATTGCTTCAGTGTGGATCATATGCAAAGGCTTGACCAGTTGCCCCAAAATGAACTGATAACACCCTGGAATGGGGACAACTATACAATTTGAGTCAGACATATAGGACAGTGCAGGGTTAACGGCTTGAATAAGAGGGAAATCCCACAACCCAAGAGTTTATGATGTTCGATCAAGAAGTGGGAAACACCTACGACGAGGATTCCACAAGGCAAATAGTAATTTAAGCCAGGGAAGCTTTCCGAATAACAGAAGAACAAGACAATGTATACGAAATGTGGACCAAACGTTCGTCATGACTTACCTTTGTCAGTCCACTTTTTTCTCCAATCTCCAATGTCAAGAAGGCTCAATTAGAATTTGCTAGAGCCCTCAAACGGCATGCTTTCCCAGTAAATTCGAGTTACCAACGAAAAATGAGAGCTCTGCGCCCATGCTAAGCCGTCTGTAAGACGTTTGTTCCGTCATATTGAACGTGTTCCCTGGCAGTGCACATTTCGAACGGTGACATTCGAAGACTTTCCAGCAGTTTTTGAAGGGAAATTTTTTACGTCAAAATTTCGAAAAGATACGTAACTTGACAACACACTGAGAAAAAAAATAAAGTCGAGTGTCTCGAGACGTAAACCTGAGTAGAACCTCCGGTGAAAAATCACCTACAAGATCAATTTATTCTGAAAAATCGAAGCTCTCCGAGCTTACGCGACGAGAAACCTCTAAAAGTCTAAGGCCCATTTTCACCAACAAAATTGATCTCGTTTAAAGTTGATCGTGATTAGTTGCCAATAGCGACCCATATGAATTCTGATGTAAGTGTTTACATTGTAATCGCGATTAGTTGTTGATCTTGGTTTAGGAAGTTGGTGAAATCGGGCCTAAATGGACAGCAATGCAATGGGGGGGGGGGAGTCCAGGCATCAACTACTCATGGCCTCTTTATTGAGGGGCAGTAAAATTTTGCCAAAACGGATTTCTATTAATATGAAATAGGTGCTGGCACAAGTGAATTTTTAAACGAGTTGGCAGAGCTGCCGTAACATCGTAGCCATAGCAAAGAGAAGTAAGACCGGTAAAGAACATTGACAGTAGGGCCGTTTCTAGCCCTCGGCGTGGGCCCCCTTAAGGGGTATACACATATAAAAATACACAGAGCTAGACAGTTACTCCGTTACTAACAGAATTACAATTTTCGGTAGCAGGGTTAGCGGTTTCGTTACTCCTAGATGTAATTTCCGTTAGTTTTGGTCGATGATACTTTTGTCCATTTTAAATCCCCAGCCTCCCAGTCCAGAGAAGTAAAAAATTGATAGCGTTTTCCATTCAACACACCACACAATTGTAGTGCACCGTCCTCTCCATAAACAATATGTTTCAATTCAGATAGGAAGGGTGGAAGAATTTACACCCCACACCACAAAGTGCCTTGCAATGAATGGAAAGCGCTGTAAGTGTCGAAAATCCCCATTAGTGGCTAAATCTTCCACGAATCTTCATTTGAGTTTTCTACCAGGGGCGTAGCCAGCTCGGGACAGAAGTAGGGGCCAATTTTTGAAATTGGAAATCGAATTTTCGAGTGGAAATTCCTGACCACTCACCACCGTCATTACTATAAGGAAATACAGCATCAGATTCAGATCATTTGATCCAGAAACTGATAATTTTTCATAGAAAAGAGAAAACGGACGATAAACAAAACAAAAGCAGGAAATTTACCTGGAAAATCAAGTTATATGGCCCAAAATCAGTCAAATTTACCCACAATCATGACGCACTCCCCACCTTCCACCAAATGGTAATTCAGCGCCCATGGCCCATTTAAATCCCAAATCTTTCTCCGCACCATCGGTGGAATCACCAAATTTTTCTACGTATTTGACTATCATAACTCACAAGATATAGAACATAATAGTTCTATAGTGCCCTGAAAGCCCTTTAAACTTTCCCTTTTCGCTTGGCAATTTATATCCTTTTTATGGGCTCTTATTATTAATACTCGCGCGGTCACGAAAACTTCAGCCAATTTCCTTAGGCTAAATTACCCCAATGATAAATCTGATGACTACGACTGTGCCCCTCAAATTGACCGAAGTGCTATATTGTTGATATGATATTTTGCCTCCCAATCTGGCCGTTTTGAGGATAAGCACTTGAGCAGGGTACGCGACTGCCGGGGGTCAGGGGGAGGGGAGAAAAAAAAATCATCACTACAGTGCTGCAAAAAACCAAGATTTCTATGTTTGAATCAAAACAGTAATGGGGGGGGGGGCTTCTTGAATAGGAGACCCAGGCCTGTCAGGTTAAGTGCATTACACTACTACAAGTTTCGACGTTTTTAATTATTTGGCTATTCTATTATTCGGCATTAATTAACATTTCACTTTGTTACTCTACATTTTTATAGCCATCTTGTTGAATAATCGCTAATTAAGTGAAATTAACGCAATTCGTATTTAGTTAAATGTATTCAATCCGACACTCAGCTGCCGGAGCGACATTTTTTGTTGCTTTGGTATGCGTGCATAATCAGTTCGATTCAACGTATAGCTTTGGATGAGGTTTTAGTGCTTTTCATCACGTTAAAGTCACAAAACTTGTTCGAATTTTGCAGGTCAAAACAAGCGAATTTAAGAGAAAAACGCTGCAAATTTTACACATGGGTTTATTATTCATGAATGTAGTCAACTCCGGCTTGAAATTACATGAAAATTGACACCCCACACCCTTATTATCTCAAAACCTTTGAAAATCCCCATTTGGGACCCGCTTTTGGCGCATAAAACGCCAGGGAGTTATTTGATCAGACTGATCAGATGTTAGGACCAACTAGATCCCAAATGGAGTCTATGGGCGAAAAATGAGTTATTCGAGCCCGGACGGCGTACGGCGGTCGGACATTGCAGAAATCGAATCTAGACATGTTGAAACGTACTCAGAAAAAGTTTGAGGGTGGGTTGTAAAAAAAAATGTCTGACCGAAAACACAGGTGTATTGTTCAGAATGAATAATAAACCAAAATCATTTTTTCCCCGGAGAAATCGTCATTTCTGACGAAAAATCTCCAAACAACTAAGAAAACGCTTATGACTATTTTTGAAAAGGACACTTGGAAGATGTTTTTTCTGAATCACGGGTTGTCCGTACGCTCAACCCGTTGTAGACAAACGGGGATGACTTTTTTGAAAAAAGTAAAATCCCCGATTTGCACGACTTTGAGTCGCATTTGAGGGCACATAAAATAATTAACGTCTATCGAAAATGGCTAATCCTGACAGGAAATAGTGTGCTCTTTCCGAATCCATCACCAAAAGTTGCAAAAATCCAAATTGAATGCGAGTTTCTCGCAGTTAGTTAATAGTATATTGTACAGGGTGGAACAGGATAAGTGTGACAAAAAAAAATTGGGTGAAAATAGACCTCATTTGCGATCGAAAACACCCTATTGGCGATTGTAGCTAAGGGATACGATGTCTGGCGGCGTTTCAGAGAAACATTGAGTCCGGTACTCCATGTGATTTGTTGTTGTCGTTTGACAACAAACTACAACAAAGTTTTCTTCAATGAGGAAGTTCATGTATCAAAAATGTTGGCCAGTGACACTTTTTTACTGTGAACTTCGCCTAATTTTTACCAACGGTGACGAGGAGGCCTCGATATTGTACCTTTGGCATCACCGAATCAAGAAAACAAGACGGTTATGCGGGTGCGCAGTACACCCGTACAGAAACTTTCACTATCGGCTATTTGTTGGAGCAAGAAAACTCGAAAACACCGATTCAAAAACGTTTTCGATTATTTTGCTGAACCCGTGCCGTAATAAGCACTGAGACGAAACGGTGAGCTGGCGAGTACCAATAAAGAAATGATAAGGCGCTCGTGGGATGTCTCTCAAGGGTGAATCCAGAGAAAACTGCTGTGTATTCGGTTGTTCTTCCCGTCGTAACCGAGACACAACAATGTCATTTCATTGTTTCCCAAAAATTGAGGGTTCAACGGTGTCAGTTATCATTAAGCCCAGTGTTTGGAGAAAGTCGACCGCCGAAAGGCTTGGGAGCTTGCTTGACGTTTGAGTATAAATGTATCAGAAACCATGTTCTCCTGTTCTCGTCACTTTAGGCCAACTGACTACTTTTTCCCCATTATTTTACGGACGTTGACCACGAAAACACACTTTATAAAAACACAAAACTTGTTCAACCATTCACTAAAAATAACATATGTGGGGAGTACCGGTTTCATTATCTCACGACACTAGCGCCGCTAGTGATAGCTACAATCGCCAATAAGCCATGGTCCGAAAATCAAAATCCGACGAGATATGATTTTTCTGACGTTTTTTGAGGCTTGCATCCCTTTTCTTAACCAAGTTTAAATAGATCGGTTTACAGCTGACATTTGCAACTTCTGACGATGGATTTGGAAAGAGCACACTTTTTTCTGTCAGGAATAGCCATTTTCGATAAAATTCAACTATTTTCTGTGGGCTTGGGAGATGCTCAAAGTTTTGCAAATCGTGGATCTCTAATTTTTCAATAAATTCAACCCCTACTTCTCTACACTAAATCTGAGCGTATCGACATCCCGTGGGTCGGAAAAATGTCTTCAATTTGTCCTTTTTAAAACTACTTATGCACGTTTTTTTTAGTTCTTCAGTGACTTTTCGGCAGAAAGGCCATTTCTTGGAAAAAAGAATGATTTTTCTCTTAAAAATCACTTGTTTTGACCAACCCAGTTTGAACGAGCTTTGTGTTTCTTAACATGCTAAAACTCATTAAAACCTTATCCAAAGTTTTCCTTCGAACCGAATGGAATGCGCACTCCTACCAAAATATCAAAAACTGTCGCTCCGGCAGCTGGCTGTCGGCAAGGGTGCATTTCACTACTGCGAATTTGGGCGTGTTTAGCTGCTATTCGACGAAATTAGTGCACTTAATGACTCTACTTGTTGATATCAATTTCCGGCTAAATAATTGCAAATTAACTGAAAACTTCGTAATTCGCAGTAGAGAAATGCACTCTATCCGACAGCTAGCTGCGGGAGCGACATTTTTTGGACTTTGACAGGCGTACACAGTCCACCCCGTTCAAGGGAAAACTTTGGATGATGCTTTAATGACGTCAATCATGCTAAAAATCACAAAGCTCGTTCAAATGTTGTAGGTCGAAACAAGCGATTTTGAAGAGAAACCCCATTCTTTTTTCTAAGAAATGGTCATTTCTGCCGAAAAATCACTGATTAACTAAAAATACGTTCATTATTAATTTTAAAAAGGACACTTTGGGGAAGTTTTCCCGACCCATTGGATGTTAGTGCGCTTAAATTTCAGGTTCTGGCTCAGGTTTCTGAATACGGCCCTATGTGTTGAGAGGTTGTCAACAACCATTACTAGAGAACCTTTAAAACACAGGTACTGCAACACGGATTTCAGCGCCATATTTGGTCCCTCAGTTGTTAGGGTAAACAAAATATCATGAATGAAAAAATTGTCATCGTAACAGCAAACGCGGAACGCGATCGAAATAAATCAAAAAATATTACTTGTCAATGAGATCAGGTGATAATTATAATCATGTGAGGGACCAAGCATGGCGCCGATTTCCGTGTTGCAGAACTCGTGTTTTATAGTGCCTTACCCCAGCTTGCCCTGCCCTGCCCTGCACTACACTGAACTTTTTTTTCGCGAACAGACATAATTATTTCTGATGTAGCGTCCTTGGATACCGCTTGCGGGATTTTTTCCCGACAACTCTAACTAGGGCCCCAGAGAGCTCTTAGTGTTACCTCCATTCTGGGGGTCAACCATGAGCTAGCGTTAAAAAATTAACGCAAGCGGTAACTAAGGACGCTCTATCACAAATTATGTTGCAACGCCATAGATACCGCGTTTTGGCGGTATTTTTTCGCTAGCTCATGGTTGACCCCCAGACCCGGAATGTTAAAGGCCTCGCCACACCGAACGCGAACTGCCGCGCGGACTGGTCCGCACGCGGAAAAACTATGGTAACGGGGTATTCCTCACCCACGTTGTCATGGGTTTTTAGCGAGCAGACCAGTCCGCGCGGCAGTTCGCGTTCGGTGTGGCGAGGCCTTAATTGCACTAGTGCATTAGATTTTACGCACTCGTGAATAATCCTCAACTTAATGCTCTACAAGGACGCGCATAAGGCGGCACTTAATATGCTAGTCGCGCGAAAATAAACATCAGGACACTTTTTGGTGCCCACCTTACAGATCCATGAAGCCCGATCCACTAACGAAATTTCAAACTTCACCACCACTCACTAGCATTAGATATAGCTGACCGCTTGGAAACCGTACGTCTAATCTAACCCGTTGGAAATAAGTAATTATAGCTGGATTCACCTCATTCAATGGGTCCTCTTTGCGAGTTACTTTTCTGTTTTTGGTTCGTTTATTGCTTATACGTCTTCGTTAGATGGTAAAAACTGGCTAACATAATAAGGAAGTTTTCCCTAGGAATGCAAAAAAAAATCTTTTCTTTGGCGAAATGGTGAAAATCGCTTATGAAAATGGGCAGAAATGCGAATAACAAGTTTCCTTCGGATATCTAATGCCCTAGCGGCTAGGGCCTTGGTGTGATTTTATTGAGTTGGAGGACCAATGATGAAGGCAAATTTATGCTCTTTTCAATGAGCTATTTACTTTTAGTCTAGCACCTGTGATGAGGTTGTACTATCCATTTTTCGTTATGAAAAAAACAAAAAAACAAAAACAGGCCACCAAAAAAAAACACTAAATTGGCCATGCCTTGAAATCCAAAAGGAAATCCAAAAAACTTCAAATAGTATTTGATTTGTATTTCCTTTTTTGGCACAATTTCATTGCAATACTAAAGGCCCGTTTACACTAGCAATAAAAATTGCTGCAATTCGGCAATTATTGGTCAATTATTTTCTACAAAAATTGCATCAACTAAGCAATTTTCCCCCAGCGGGTAGTTGAGGGATTTTGCAATTCATTGCTACAATTGTATTGCAGTGAATTGCTCAATTTCTGCTGAGCAACAAAAATTGTTAAACTTTTACGTTTACACTACCGCTGAAAATTGTTCCGTTTCTTCTTTGTCGAGAATTGTCATCCGGACCACCCGTACACTGGTGACCCGGGGCCTAAAATTGCAGAAAACGTGCAATAATTATCCAACCTCCGTAGACTTAAAAAATTGCAAGAAAAAGTATTCGCCGGAATTGGACAACAGTAAGCAATACTGAACAATTCGATGCAATTATTGCTTCAAGAAAAGAGGGAGTTCTCGGGGGTGGGGGGGGGGATTGCACGAAACGGGGAGTTTATTGCTGGGCAATTTTTCAGCTATTACTGCAATTCACTTTCGTGCAATAATTGCCTTAAAAAATTGCCCGTGTAAATCGGCCTTAAAGAATGGATAAGCCACAGGACATGGACAGATAGACATTCCCAAGAGGAATCGCAAAGAGTGAGTTATGTCAAATCAAAATTCTAAACCGAAAGCGCACAAGTGTTGACAATATCGCTTTAGACCCAGACGAATGCCCCCCCCCCCCACTGGCACTAATAGTTTTTAGTGCATTTCATTCTGAAAATGCACTATTGGTCTCGTCGTGATGGTGGCAAACATGGGTCATGTCATGTTTTTTTCATGTTTCAGAACGTCTAGAACACGAATTCAGTGATCTCCGGAATTCATATAATATATCTACATACAGGGTGTTCCAGGAGAAAACGACAATACTCCCACATGTTGTACTACTAAGTAGGGCGAACCAAAATGACTATATGGACATAGGGTCGGAAACGCTTTGTTTCAGAGTTACAGGGAATTTAGTGTTTTTTAAGCCAAATCACCTCTTTTCCACAAAAAGCGATCTTAACGGACTAACCGTTCAACATAGAACAAAATAAACTTCATTTCTGAAAATAGCACAAAATTTAACTTTGGAAAAATCAGGAATAACACATTAAAATCGTCTTTATGTACGTTTAGTTATTTTTGGAAAAATCGAAAAAGTGTTACGTTTAATTTTCGTGTTTCTTTCAGAGGCGAATTTCACTCAATCTTCAGTTGGTCGGGCATTGGCCAATTATTGTAAAAACATGCCCATTATGTGAGCTTTCAATTGACGTAAGAAAATTGAAAATCGGTTGAATTTTTACTGAGATATGACACGAAAGGTTCGGAAAAACAGTGTAAAATCGTCAAAATAAGACATATTGCAACTGTCAGGTAAAATCCCCAAAAATTGTTTTCGACGTCAAAATAACCCCAAAATTCAAAGAAACAGTTTATTTAAGAAAAATCAATGCACCATGTCCATCATCATCATCATCATCTCCCACCACTTTCACTATCAAATAATCAATTATTAAACAAATTAACTGGTCTGATTCCTTCTAGTTTTCGTCTGGTGCTATTTTTCAGACGTTTTTGTATGATAATTGTAGTGATTCACGCGTATGATATGATTTGTACCAGAAAAATAAATTTTGAACTAAAATAATCACGGAAGGATGCCTGAAAAACTAATTAAACGAGCATTTACTAGTGAAAGTGGTGGGAGATGATGATGATGATGGACATGGTGCATTGATTTTTCTTAAATAAACTGTTTCTTTGAATTTTGGGGTTATTTTGACGTCGAAAACAATTTTTGGGGATTTTACCTGACAGTTGCAATATGGCTTATTTTGACGATTTTACACTTTCGTGTAAAACGTTTCACGAACCTTTCGTGTCATATCTCAGTAAAAATTCAACCGATTTTCAATTTTCTTACGTCAATTGAAAGCTCACATTATGAGCATGTTTTTACAATAATTGGTCAATGCGCGACCAACTGAAGATTGAGCGAAATTCGCCTCTGAAAGAAACACGAAAATTCAACGTAACACTTTTTCGATTTTTCCAAAAATAACTAAACGTACATAAAGACGATTTTAATGTGTTATTCCTGATTTTTCCAAAGTTAAATTTTGTGCTCTTTTCAGAAATGAAGTTTATTTTGTTCTATGTTGAACGGTTAGTCCGTTAAGACCGCTTTTTGTGGAAAAGAGGTGATTTGGCTTAAAAAACACTAAATTCCCTGTAACTCTGAAACAAAGCGTTTCCGACCCTATGTTCATATAGTCATTTTGGTTCGCCCTACTTAGTAGTACAACATGTGGAAGTATTGTCGTTTCCTCCTGGAACACCCTGTATATACAGGGTGTTCGAAAATTCGATGCTCAGCCGAAAACTGGTCGTAGTACAGCTGATTTGTGGTCGAAATTACTAAATTCACTTTTCCGGAATTCAGCTTGGTTTTCGAGTTATTACACCGTCTTTAATTTTTTCGTGGGGCTATATTTTTTTTGGAACACTTGCTCCCGGCCACTCTAGAATCAATTCTAGCTCAAAACTAATTGGGTCATTCGAAAGAGCGCACAATTTTCTTCAAAATGACTGTATTGTATTATGAATTTGGTCATTTCCTCAGGGCGCTAAAGCTGCTGGAAAGTGATGTTTTTTCATCTTTGTATCTTTCCCATGTTTTTCAGCAGCGATTTTCTCCAACTCCTTAAAGGAAAATATTTTTTTGGGTTTATTGGAAAAAACTTCCTAATTTTGTCAGCTTTCAAATGGAGTGCAATAGCCTTGGATTTTACAATTATTTGTGAAGAAGTAGCTGTTTGAATAGTAAAAACCGACGGGCTTTGATGGGGAATGAGAGATTGTTTTTAGATTAGAAGTATGTTTTGAAGCCAGAGTTGGTGAGGGGAGAGGCAGGGCCTCTCAGAATGTCTGAATGTGAGCTAATAAATTACAAGAACAGCATAGATAATATAAGTAATAATTGAAAAAACAGCCAATGTTTAAGGAAAAAGTGATTAAGAATGAGGAAAAAGTACGAAGTGCCGTTCGTTGTGGAAAGAGCGACCCTTCATCTGCAACCAAATGTTCCTCCTTATGTGTAGACCGAAATCAACCAAGATTCGGCGCTGCCTTCGTAAAACAGAATTTGGATGAGTTTTTAGCAGTAACGCAGAAATACTTTCACTGGTCTCTCAACGGATATAAAACGTCCTCAATGCGCTCAAAAAGAGCAGAACCGCAAATAATCGGTGTGTAGGAATCTACTGATGAGGAAAGAGTCGTGAATGATTTTCTGCTCGTCATACCTCGACGTTTTAGGTTAAGGAGGTATCCGAGGGATCACCCCGATTAAGAATTTAAAATTGCTGAAGTTCCCATGTATTGGGGGTTTAATCCCCATGCCACGAAGGTAACTCATTACATTACCAACATCAGTTTCGAGTGAATGTGCTTATAGGAAAAATGAAAATGCAAATTCTTTGGCATTTAATTTTTCACGATTGTTTCAACGATTACGTCTTCTTGTAATACAAAAAAACGTCGCCAAATTCCTGGTTGATGTCCCTTTTCGCACAAGGAGAACTTTGGCTCAATCAGTTATCGTTCCCCTCATTCATTACCCATCCGAATATCGGCTGTTTTTTCAATTGCTATTCTTGTACTTTTTGTAATTTATTAGCTTACATTCAGACACTCCGAGAGGTCCCTGTCTCTCACCTCACCAACTCTGGCTTCAAAACATACGTATCCTCTTAAAACGTTCTGTTACTCTTCACAAAGCCCATCGGTTTTTACTCTTCAAACAGCTACTTCTTCGCGAATACTTGTAAAATCCCGGGACTATTACACTCCATTTGAAAGCTAACAAAATGAGGAAGTTTTTCCAATAAACCCAAAAAAATATTTTCCTTTAAGGAGTGGGAGAAAATCGCAGCTGAAAAACAAGGGAAAGATACAAAGATGAAAAAATATCACTTTCCAGCAGCGTTAGTACCCTGAAAAAATGGCCAAATTCATAATACAATACAGTCATTTTAAAGATAATTGTGCGCTCTTTCGAATGACCCAATTAGTTTTGGGCTAGAATTGATTCTAGAGCGGTCGGGAGCAATATTTCAAAAAATATGTAGCCCCGCAAAAAAATTAAAGATGGTGGAATAACTCGAAAACCAAGCTGAATTCCGGAAAAGTGAATTTAGTAATTTCGACCACAAATCAGCTGTACTATGACCAGTTTTCAGCTGAGCGTCGAATTTTCGAACACCCTGTATATTATATATATATATTTAAGGCCGTTTCTTGTTAGCACGATAACTCTCGTAGAAGTTAATTTAGCGGAACGCGGTTTGGCACAAAAATCAGTAGTCATAAGACCCCGATCGGTATTGCATTTGGGCCAAATCGGTCAAGGTGGAGGGGGGGGGATAGGGCTTGAAATGGTCAAAAAATCACTACAAATCACCAGTTGATTCTAGATGCGTCATATTCGGTACGAATACTTCATATTATACTAGCCTTTGATTCCCATTTTAATTTTTTGAAAAAGTCAAGGGGGATGGGGTGGTGTCCCCGGGGTGGAAGTAAGTCTGTGGTCTTGTTAGCACGATAACTCTCGAAGAAATTAATTTAGCGGAACGCGCTTTGGCACAAAAATCAATAGTCATAAGACCCCGGTCGGTATTGCATTTGGGCTCAATCGATCGTGGTGGAGGGGGGAAAGTAGGGCTTGAAATGGTCAAAAAATCACTAAAAATCACAAGTTGATTCTAGAAGCATCACATTCGGTACGTATACTCCATGTTAGACTAGCCTTTGATTCCCATTTTAATTTTTTGAAGAAGTCAAGGTGGAGGGGGTGGTGCCCCCGGAGTGGAAGTAAGTGTGTGGTCTTGTTAGCACGATAACTCTCGAAGAAATTAATTTAGCGGGACGCGCTTGGGCACAAAAATCAGTAGTCATACGACCTCGTTTGGCATTGCATTGGGCCAAATCGGTCGACTTGGTTTGGGGGGGGGGGGCAATATGGCTTGAACTGGTAAAAAAATCACTACAAATCACCAGTTGATTCCAGAAGCATTATATTCGGTACGATTATTTCATTTTGAAGTAGCCTATGATTCCCGTCAAGTTCAGCTTAAACAAACCCGGCAGCAAACAGTACGAGGGACGGTCAAACATTATAACGAAACAAATCATGGTCTCAACATTACTACTTCTGGGACGGCTTAGGGTATCCGTATACAAAATGAAATGCACTCTTTCCGACCGCCAGCTGCCGGAGCGAAATTTTTTTTGTTCTTTCAGCTTGCTTCTTTCTGCTCATCCATGATAATTCATATGTAAAGTTTTCATAGTCATTTGTTGGCAAGCAATACAACAAAACAAAAGCAAAACTGAAAGAGAATAAAATTTTTAAAATTTCCGCAAACAACAAAGAACAATGCTATCCCCATTCTACTAGTTAGTGCAAAAATGCCAATCTAAAATTGGGAACAAGCTCTCCGAGGGGAAAAATTATCTTACGCCGTGTTGCCCATTGGTTCTCGAGCAAATTAAGGAGTCAAGGTCAGAGTGTTGGAGCTTCAGGGAGATAAATGCGACATTTCAAATCGGTCTATTGCCGTAACATAGCCATAAAGTCCGTTTCTGCCCAGAAAAATAGGATGATAGGATCCGATTGTAAAATTGTTGGTGTACTCGTGTTTCTGGAGAAAACCCAGTAGTAAGCCAACAATTTGGCACTAATAAAGCATAATGCTGTGGCATCATATGGTTAAATGACAATTTAAAGCCATGAATTGTCGGTTTTCGGCCTAAATAACGGCTTTATGGACCAATCACTTTTTGCGATTAACCTCCCACTATATCCGGACCTCCGGTTTCATTTAATTTTTTTTGGCATCAAAAATAGCCCCACACCAGACATCATGTAACCAAGCTATGTCACTGGACAGAAACGAACCAAATGCGGGTCTATGTGTCCCACGCTCTTACTGTGAGGGATTTCTCATTTTCAACATTGGAAGCGATAATCAGCTCATTTCTGGAATAAGATTCTCCAAAATAGCTCTCATATTCGGGTACGGGTATCAAAGACGTTAATATCATTCTTACTTTTCTGATACTATCAAATCTGTTGAAAACGATAGTGATAGGCCCATCGTCGTAGTTTTCCATTTCCCTGCTTCTTGTTCTAGGAATTACTTTTTTTTGTCAACTCGGTGAAACAACGCCGCTCAATTCCCGTGCTCTACTACGTCAAATGAAAGCCTTTTAGTTTAAAAATAACGCAATTATTCATGCTCGTGGTACAGAAAGATCTTTTCTATCGATAGGTACCTAAGAAAAGAAAGGCTGTTGAAGAGAATGGTAGAACGTCTGATTTCAAGTTTTAAACCGTATTAAAACGAGCGAGGAATGAGAATATAAATGAAAATGGCAATCAACAAGCGAGAGCGAGCAATACGGAATGAGACCATCAACTGTAGAGCCAGAGTACGGAAGATAGGAGAGCCGGCCCACGAAAAGAGGAAAACAAATTGGGAATGTAGATTTCCGTAGGAATTCAAACGTATCTCCAAGGAAGTTGGGACGAACAAAATACGCGCAAGTTACATAGAGCAAAGTCCATTATTTGAAAGTAAAAACTTATGTTTACCCAGAAAATAAAAATACACACACTACGCGGGGAAAGAGGTCGACAAAAGCGATGATCAAAACAATAATTATTGCGCTATAGGTGGAGGCAGGGAGGAGGGAGTGATGTTAATTTGTCCACAAATGTTAATCAACCAAACCCTTATAGCATTCAAAAAGCACTAACTTATCTTGTCACATTCTTCAAATCTTACGCGAACTTAATACTTTCTTAAGTAAATTATTTATAAACTATTTCTTAAGTCAAATTATCGCTTTAAAGCCTACAACCTTAATTATGCTTTCATCTTACGAAAAAATGAGTAATGACAGCAGGAATCTGAAGTAAACTTTATTCCATCGTGATCGCGAAGAGTTAAAAACAGCGTGGATGTCTTTTTTTATAGGGGTGTTTATTAATTATATTATTTAAAGTTTGTTGATTTTCTCAAATCAAGTAAAAAATAGGGGAAATTAAAAGGGATAGCAAGCTATTAATTCAGTATCTTCCGCTAAAGCCTGCGGCTCCACCTCCCACGCCTGCGCAAAGTAGGAAAAAATAATGTTTAGGCTCGCTCGGGCGTAGGGGATTCCCAGATATTTGGCTTACTGGTGGTGTATCCGTTGGAACCAGGAGGGAAACGCTCACCCCCAGGTGTTGAATCCATGAAGAGTTCAATGTAGCGGTGCTGCATGTGGCTCTTGTCCTTATGATTGATTGGTGGGGGAGTGGAGAGTTTGAGTGTTAAGTTTTCGATAAATCATGTGCAGGGGGGGGGGACTTACTTTCGCCATAGCTTTAACAGCATCGTCGTGGCTTCCGAACTCGACATCAGCCTCTCCGGAGGGCCTTCCGTAGTTGTCGTAGAGTTTGCGGATGCTCACCGGTATGATGGGTCGGAAAAACTGGACGAGGGTGTAATTACACCATGAGAACGGAAAAATCGCGAAAAAATGTAGAGGGGGAAGGGGGGTGATAAAAAGATATAAAACGTACTTCAGCGATGTCCGCCTGAGTGGCTTTAAAAGGAAGGCCGCGCATATGGATCAAATGAGTGGGCGGTTGCCACGAAGGAGCGGCGACGCCGCCACCCATTGGAGCCCTGTCCATAACTGGTGGCATGAGAGGTTTCATTCGACCACCCGGACCCATGTCCCAAGGACCGCCGCTTCCGATGCCACCCTGATCACCCCAGGGACCGTCGTCGTAGTCGTTGAAACCCCCGCCCATGCCTCCCATACCTAAAAAAAAACAAAAAAGGAGCGATCGAAAAAAAATGCGAGTAAGTCACTTTGAACAAGAAAAATCCAAAAATTATAAACCACCTTCTCCGCTACCTCGAAAGCCAGCAGCACGCCCACCAGTCGCCATGCCAGCTCGAGCCCCATAGCGATTCATACCACCGAAACGGTCATTTCGATCGTACGGAGTATGACGCTGATTCACCAAATAGCCGGTGCGCATTTTAGGTCCGGCGGCCAATTTAGCCTCGGCGATGCTGCTTCTAAAAATCTCGATATACCTGACGAGTGGGGGTGGAGTGGGTGTCATTTAACACGTTTTTGAGGAATGAAAGGAAGGATCAGAAAGGAAAAACAAGAGAAAAAAGACCAAAAAACCAATTAGTTGAAAATTTCAAATTTTACCTAAATTGTGTCCGCCTAATTCTGAAATATCAGCGGGAAAACTCACGCATTTTTAACTACTTTTTGGGTTTTTTAAAAACTCAAAAACAATTTTTGTCGTGACTTTTAAGCTACTGTTTTTCAAATTTAGTATTTTGAAATGAATCCCATGCAAAAATTGCGAAAATAGATTGTCGGAGCAACAATCCGAAGATCAATGCTCCAGGCGTAAACCAAAGAGTATTCGTTTCCAGAAAAACAATTTTATGACTTCGCCTAATGACTGCGTCACGCAGAACGAAGCCCTCCCGTTTCGGGTTCTTTTAAATATAAAAAAACCCTACAACTGGAGCCCACAGCGCGCCATGACGGCCCACCCTATTCGCATCC
The DNA here is from genome assembly GCA_038030265.1 of Corythucha ciliata. Taxonomy (NCBI): domain Eukaryota; kingdom Metazoa; phylum Arthropoda; class Insecta; order Hemiptera; family Tingidae; genus Corythucha; species Corythucha ciliata. The sequence goes on from CM075939.1 coordinate 24,622,217, forward strand.
ATGCCAACCATAAGCTACAAATTTTACTGATATAATCTTAATTTTCATCGTTAAAAGTTTATCCGTAAATTAACTATTCATTGTTTCATAAAAGAAAACAGGAAAAATTAACAAATAAAAAAGAAAGAAAGGTGTCCATATCTTTGTCCCCACCAACCTGTGCCCGATTTTTTCCTTGTGTTTGAGAAGAGCCCCCTCTGCAGTTTCTTTGTCTACAAATTGAACGTATGCCTCCCCCGTCGTTCTGCCGTTGTTGTCCGTCGCCATAATTATTCCATTATTCACTATCTCCAGCCCTGACCCACATAAATAACCAACAACATCCCGATCAACATTTGACAAAAAATAAAATTAAAAACAAAAATTATAAACATTTTTCTTTTTTTTGGAGGAGAGGTATGGGAGAGGTTTAGGAAGGTAATTTCCTCCCGCCTCAAAAGTGTCCGTAACGGGGAGAAAAAAAAAATCCTTGAGGGTTCTTTGGAGCGACCTATCCAGAAGGCTTTCTCCCCTTCCCAAACCCTTTTGTAAGATGTTAGCCTCCTGGATAAGGTTCATATGGATAGGAATAAGACCTCCCTCCCAAGAAGAGACTGAAAGAAAATTTCTGTTTGCCAAGAAAAAAAGTCCCATTCAAAAAACGGCTTACCTCGAAAGAAGTTGATGATTTCAGCATTCGTGCAGTCGAATGGAAGACCACGAAGACGGACGCATGCGTCGTCTCGCGACTGTTCCATGTTATGGCCGCAACGCTCGACAACCCAGTCCATTTCGGATTTGTTGGCTTTGAACACTGTAGGGTCGTGGTGGGGAGGGTGAAAAAACAAATTAAGTCACACCTACATGAGTTCAGGGGGCCTGTTCTGTAAAAAAAAGTGAGTGTCACTATCCCTTTGACTGTTCTCCGGATGTCACATATCCTTTGTAACTGTAATTTCAATTGATTCTTATCAAAATGGCTGCCCATACATTTCAACATCCTCTGTCCCTTATGGCACCCCTCGGGTTATGACGTCAAAGCAATAGTCAAAGGGATAGTGACTCACTTTTTTTTTTTTATAGAACAAGCCCCTTGGGCTTTCTGGTCCTTTACCTTCAATGTAACGATGACCCATGTAGTCTCTGTCACGTTTACAAGCCATTTCAACATCCTCTGGAGTCTCCATTTCGATGTACGCTTCACCACTGGGACGACCTTCGCGCGACAGAGTCATTTGAACGCCTTTTTTGCCGTTGCGGATTTTACACTCGGCTGTTGACATTAGCGAAAATTTGCCGGTTTAAAGATAGGTAAAATTAACGGAAAAAATACCCCTCCCCGACCTACAGAAAAACTTGACGACGTCTTCCTCGGTCGTCGACCATGGGAGGCCCCGAACTTTGACAATACATCCGTCATCTTGAGGAGTTTGTTGACCCATTCTTAATTAGTGGCCTGTAATCAAATAAGATAATATTCGTCAATTCAAGGTCAATGCATCATTTTATGCATTGATATTCGCGATTTTATGCGATCATTTAGGACGCGAAGAAACGTGGTGACCATACGACTCCAGCCAAGGACGTTCAGCTTAAGGGGGGATTCCTCGACCCCTTCCCAGTCCCCCTCGCCTAAACTTCGCACAGAAATTTTGGCTCCATTTCTGCATCAATATTCGATTTCAACGTCTCATTTTAATCTTTAGGAAGTTCTACAGTGACGTTAGATCTTGCTTTTCCAGATTTCATCCTGAAATTATCTTAAAATACATTCAAATTCCAAAGTGCACAGTTTTTTTGTTGTTTTTTTGGGTTAACCTGATTTGTCATGGGGGAAGGGGTTTTAATTGCTTCATTTAATTACGTTAATTGTGGGTTTTACATGGTTTTAATTATCTAACAGGACCTCCCATTTATACATCGGGTGTGTTTAGAATGTGAGGCTTTTGTTTCTAACGACCAGGAACTTTTTAACATTTCGGACTTTGGAGCCCTGAGGATGCTAGGATCATAGCGAAACGTAGGCGAGAATAAATAATTGAAGTCTTCGGCGGGGGTTTGGGTTTTTCTTCATAACTATATATTGAAACAACTGAACGCTCAAAAACAACAAGTTACAAGCTCACTTCCTCGGTTTTAATAATCCCTATAATAATAAGTATACAGGGTGTTTGAGGTTTGTGTGGCAATACTGAACCACGTGATGAATTAGGTCATTTAGCATAGATTTCATGAAATACACTATTATCGATAGTCAATTTGTTTTCGAGTTATCGAATAAAAACTGATGTTTTCATGATTAGCTCTTTTTTTTCAAATTTGACTTGCTGTGTCACCGCACGAGGTCAAAGTGAATAGTGCGTTGGAAACAGAACAAAATTGCCTACAAAATGAGCCAAAAGAATTGGTGATTGTCCAATTTTGATTGGCATATCAGTCGATCAAAGTCTTCCAAAATGCTTTTTGCGTTTTTCTCCTGCCTACTCTTCCGCTTCTAAATCTTCTAACCTCAGTGGCATCAAACGTTCAGATAAATGGAAAAACATCTGCAATTTGTCAGCTTTCCAACGGTGTGCTACAATTGCCATCTACTGCTTTTATTTCCACAGAAATCAGCAAGCAATCTGAAAAACATCGGGAGCCTAGGTTAAACTTCCATGTTAATTATCCAACTTTTTTTGCTCTTTATGTATCAATTGTGTTAATAATGCCACTTTTCATCAAATGGGGATTATTGTTAGCAATGTTCATTGTCTGCTACATTGAGAAACAACAGAATTATTAATTAAACTCAAGAGAAAGGTGCATTCTTTTATTTTAAAACCTTTACTTCAAGTATTCAAAATGGCCACCATTACTCTTAAGCACATCCTGGACACCTCTAAATTCAGTTGTAGTAATACGCAGGTTCCTCTCTTGTCACAGAATTTGGATAGTCATGTCCGTTCGTTCTAAGAGCGTTTCGATCTCCTGAGCATATTCCAGTTCTTTCAACCATCATCACAAATAAACTTCTAATGGAGTTAGGACAGAGGACCTGGGTGGCCACGGAATTGGCCCTCCTCTGCACCCACTTGCCGGCGAGACTTTCTTCAAGAAATTTCCTGACCGATCGCAGAAAGTAAAATAAAAGAAAGTAAAATTTCGTTTAACGTCTCCGGCATTTCTTTGATATTAAAACTAAAACGCGTTTTCTTTGAGACGATTTTTCTTGTTATTTGCAAACAAAAAAATTCTCAAACGCTTCACATCAAAACATTTACGTCGTTTCCCCTCGCACCATCCATCCCATCCTGAAGAACTTTGAAATGTATTTAAAAATCACCAGATGCACCAATCGGGCCGCAACTCCGGTAAAGACGGCTCTGGCCCCAAACGAAGTACCGAAGTTATGACCTGTGTCACGTAATGGCCGTTTGCAATGAATTTCCCTGTTCTAAACGCGGTTTCTCGGGCGTCTGGGATACTCGTTCCACTGTGCGGCGCACAGTTGGTAAAAATAGCTAAAAAACGGCAAAAAATTCGCACTGTTTTGGACTCTTCCTATTTGTAATGCATATAGTTAATGCGAATCAACTGTACTTCAACATAATGTCGAAGAATTCGAGATTTCCGGAGATCATGGAGTAAAAGTTCGAAATTATCAAAAATTTGGCAGTGGCTTGCAGCCCTTTTTCAGAACCCTAGGATCCCTAGGATCTGATAACCTAGGAACCATTCATCATCATCATCATCACTTATGAAAATTAAAAAAAAATCTTCCTGGCTGATAAGTGGAATTTGCTGATTCGATGAAGAACGTGCGGCATCAATGAGACTCTGCGGGTAGAAAGATGTACATCGTGAACTTTTGCTCTTCTCCTTTTTTCACCACTCTCTTCGAAAGGTTTTGTCGGACGCCCTTATTGAATAAATAAATTTCGGTTTCTTCGGAAAAATCAATTGAAAATTCTCCTTTCAGTCACTCGGAATACCTATACTCAGTATTTTGGAAAATGGCTGTGTTGTGGTGGACATTGTAATTTTTTGCTGAAATGTGGCATGCAACGTTTATTTAATTAATTGCAAATTAGACAACCCTTGTCTTAGGACTTTTCAAGGGATTACTCCCCCCTCACCGCACCACCCTAGTCACCATGCAGTGAATTCGAGGGAGTGGGGAGGCTGAAAATAAAGAATTAAACTTTATTGAAGCTAAATACTTACCATTTTTACTTGTTTTGAGTTCCGAGAAAAAATTGCTCCCAGGAAAAGTCCTAAGACAAGGGTCGTCTAATTTGCAATTAATTAATTGCTGGGACACATAAAGAAAAAAGTTTATTTAATTGTTCGAAAAGCTCTAACGACAGGTGGTTTTCAGCTAAATTGTCGGATGAGACACACGTAATCTTCAATAGTCCCACCATCGATCATCTTCTCACTTGAGTCCAAGTGTTAAAAGGATGAAGTTTATTCAAATGAGCTCTGACTGTCTGGCTAAACACCGCTTCAAGTGCAATCAAGTGCAGAGGCCAAATGCGCAGCTGAAATTTATAGGGCTTGTTTTTTAATGTGTACGGATTAGAAAAATAGCTTCGCCAAGATGGAGAAAGGCGGAACTTTTTTTAAACCTCTAACAACAAAGATAGGTTTGTAAATCCAGTGAATTGGCTCCACGAAACCATTTCCACTCCATTCTTCTTGCTCAACCAATGCAATTTCGACATTATTGAGTCTAAACTGGATGTAGTAACAGCTCACCGAATCACCTTTTTCATGAATCAGCAATGTACTGAATTATTTTTACAAGCACCCACATTAAAGAAACTAGGCAACTTTGAGGACGCATAATTTCGTTCGAACATCGCTGGTTCAAAAAAGCCTTTCATTTCTATATTTCAATGCTAATAAGCTGTTAGAGACAGGCATTCAAATATTTAAATTCCGTTATTGGGTAGAACGGGTATGAAGTGCACAGTTTGATCAGTCAGGGTATATGATGTAAGAAGGGCTTAGGCGCCGGCCGGCTCGCTAAACCGAATCCAACCCCCCCCCCAACCCACAAAAAGGCTAAGGAGCATCTGAAAGTTTCGCCAGTGAAGCTGCCCCTCCCCCCAGAACAAGGGCTGGCTACGTCTTTCCACTGTGTATATGGATAGATATGTCAACTTATCTCTCTTTTTGTGAACAGAAATCCCCTTCGTCTTCAACACACTTTGAAAGGTCCCATGAACGAAAGAGTAGCTTACCATTTCCGAGAGCTCTGGGATTAATGCGAGGGCGCGCAGTAAGCCCTGTGATGCACGGTCAATTTCCCCCAATTGGGTGCTTTCGCCCAATGCTATGGGGCTGAAACGGATGACTGATCAACTCGTTTAGTGAATAGTGATGGATGTTGGAAGGTTCACAAGGAGAAGCCCGAGCATGACATTAGAAAGAGTCCCAGGCCGGAGGAACCATTGCAAATTCTCCACTTCAGTCATAACAAATTAAACACTCGTGTCTTTCAAAAGTGAGACACATCTTATGCACTTACTTCTTATATACTTACTTCTTTCAACTAAAAGGGAAAAAGTCAACAAACTGGTACACCATGGGGGGCTGCTCCCTGCAAACCGCTCTTGGCCAGTGCCTACATGTGTAGGGCAACAATTTATTTTGAGGGTTCAGTCTTCTTTTTTCTTCATTTGTTTCTTCTTAATATGAGCTTTCGCCATCCTGGGCTCGAGAAATTCTCAGATAATGCCTCCTATAAATCCGTTATAGAAAGCTCGGAAAAAGAAGATGAAAAAAAAAGGCCTGAACCCTGAAAATAAAACATCATCTAAGTACATTTTATGGAGGGGGAGGGGGCAAGGCCAAGCCGAGTCCGGCAACGTCAAGGCCCCTGTCCTTCGAGTGATGCATGAGAATACTCAGGATAAATCATCTCGTCATTACGGTATCTCTGGTTGCTCGAACGCATTTCTTCATTTCATTCGAAGAAAGTTGGACCTTCTACAAAAGCAATCGCAATCGTTGCATCGACATAATTCGTTCCGGCTTGTCGCATTACAGACCCCCCCCCCCCAACACTGACGAGTGACCCGGTGCTCGACTGGCTCTAGATCAGCACTAGCAAAACATCCATTGAGCAAGATAAACACGACCTTATAATACGAGAGTATATAAAGATTATTAAATGGAAAAGCCGCAACAGTAAGTCAAAGTCCCGGGAAAATGAAATGAGTGTCGAGGCTGCCACCCCTCCGGGCACGAACGCCACCCTTCATTTTCTACCATCGAAAACAGCATCAAATCGTCAAATTTTCAAGTACTCACCGATCAGGAGCGTGGAAAGACTGAAAAGCCCCGTTAAAAAGCACAGAAGTTAAGTAATAAAACTGAGTATTGTAAAACAACGTTCAACACAAGCGGATTCCGCTTTCTTCCACCAAGCCAAAGCCAAACTAAGGAGGAAGAGAAACACAAAAATGTAAAGATGGCCGAATGGAGGTGGACCTTTGATCGCTTGAGCAAAGTCTGCGGAAAGCGCACCGTTAATGTTTGCTAATTTGTTTATTTTGGATGTTTCTGTCAGCACAGAAGCCGTAAATCACTTCATTCTCGAACAAATTGGACACAAATGAGTGATTTCATAACAAATAAAAACGCGAATAAATTTATGAATGTTGTAACTTCTAGGTGGTTTTAACAAGTCACAAGGCCATCACAGCTGATCGCAATGTATTGCTATCTTGCGTTTCTCATCACCGACTCTCCGCTGGTGTTCTTTTGAGAAAATTCCCCCAAATAACTGTTTCAAAGTCGGTTTGTTTTTAATTCGATGGAAATCTGTCACGAGTGAGTGATACCTTCGGGATCGGTCTATGTATTCGTCGCCGTAACATTTCAACAGATCATTCAAAATTCGCCCCGAGGTCATAGCCAGGAACAAAATGAGCTTCCTTTTGTGAGTATCCCACTTTTTTGACGTTAAATTAGCATTTTCTTGAGTGACACTTGTCACGTCTTTGACTTATCGACCGTGGTGAGACCCGCAAAGGTTTGCGAATTGCCAAATTAAGCTACCAAACGTGTGGCGATGGCACTGTAGCCCTTGGGAACTTCGTATGACCACAGGGACATCATTCAGTTGCCGCGTCATGTTGAATACAAATTTTATGACTCGGCCTTCGTGAAACCATCATCAGTATGAGCTATGATTCCTAGCGACACGTCATTCGCCGGGAGTCAAGTAATCAAGTTCGACGCTAGTGATGAAGCGCTGACTCGCGAGGGTTGCCCTTGATTGCGGACTCACAGTGTTGCAGGCTTCCTCAATCCTCCGATGTTTCGTGCATTAAATCGTCGTACGACGCCGGGTAAATAAGTTTAAACGTCTCAGTTGGCCAGGAAAACAAGCACATTCTACTTGTACGAGGCCCCAGGGATGAGTTTGACTCATAGCGACGGCCTCCTGATGATACCCTTGCCCCGAGATTCTGTCGTCGTGGTGTTTCCGCTTCCGTCCATCAGTGCCAAACACGTTCTGAAGACCGCGTACGAATGACCATCGCGTTCGAAATAAGGATCACCGTGACCCCGCTAATGCCAGCCTATGCCGGGAGACTGTACTTGGAAATCGAACTGCCCCAAATAGTCGTGCATTCCGCAAGTCTCGGCCCGGAGTCAGGGGACTTTCTTCTATGTTAATGACAACAGGGGGATATTCCGCCGTTTGACAATGTAGCCGCAAGTCAGCTAGTGTCGCCAACCGTCCCGAGATACCCGGGACAGTTCCGGTTGGGCTATACCTGACCCGGGCATGGTCATCAAGGAGGACTATCGGCCTCTGAAACATCACATTATTCTATAAGAGTCTTGAAACTCAAATTATAAAACCGTCAATTTCACTCGTGAAGCCGGCTACTCAGCCTAAGAAACGGGGTGTAACCTTAAAATCCAGGTTTTTGGTGGTTGTGGTGGGGGGATTGGGTTTTTGGTTTGGTGGTTGCGCAAACACCAGAACAGTAATTCATGAAGTCAGCACCTGGCAAAGAAATCGTCAGTTCATCCTCGACAGGCACTGAATGCGTACAGAAAGTGCCACTATACGCGGTATATTGTCAGCGCAAACTTGAATTATAAAATTTCTGACCAAAGACTGGCAATTTCGCCAAGGGCGTAGCTAGTATGCGACTAGGGTTAGTCGCCCACTCTTCTTCGGTGCGCCTTTGTTCATGACAATCCTTCAAATTGTTGCTACATTTGAAAATCGTCCATAATTTACCCCTTCAAACTGCCTACTTGGCATTCAAACTGAATATTTTGCCCTTGAAAAACGACAAAATCTTGAAATTTTTACCAGGGAAACAGACTGCAAAAATCACAATTTTTCACTTAGATACTGGGAATTTCGCCCACCAGACTCGCTGCGCAATCAGAACACTGGAGATTATCAGCACAGAAAAAGCAAATCGGTAACTCACGGTCTAAAGTGACTTTTTAATCGTGAAGCTTATGTGGGTCTTCTTAAAGAAGCCGTCGAATTCACACCCCCGCCTACACTATTTGTCTTGTATGTCGAATATCTGAAATGTTACCTCCAAATTGTTCAGCTCCTTAAAAGTGAATATAACTTAACGTCTGATCTTCGTGTCAATGAGATTACAATTCCCAGGGCAAAAATGTGAAGATTCAGGGCTAGATAGCTGTGAAATTATCGTTTTCGGAGCTAAATAGCCGCAAAAATTGCAATTAGTGACCAAAGAGTCAAATTCGAAGAATAAATCGCCGTGAAATTGCAAGTTGGTAAACCAACGGGGCTTTACCCCCAACAACCTTTACGGTGTCGTGAAATTGCAAGTTTCTAGGTTAAATAGCAGTAATATTCAAGTTACGGGCTAAATTGTCTCGAAACTGTTTGATTGCGGGGGTAAAAAGCCTCGAAAATTCTATTTCAGGAAGAAAACTGCGGCATTGTGAGGTAATAATTTTAATTTTTGGACGTTATTATATGCGGGCCATTAAAAGTCGGACAGTCTGTCAATAATTAAATTTCCAGGCCAAATATGCGCAGAATAGCCTCATCCGGAGCTGAATGTCAGCGAAATTGCAAGTTTTTGGTCTTCAATTTCCGTTAAATAGTCGGTTTCTGTACTAAATGGCAGCCAAAGTTGGAAGTGCCGGCCAAACAGCCGAGATTTGAAGCCTAAACAAGCAGGGAAGCGCAAAACTGCGGGAGGGCGAAACTGCTTGAGTTTAGTGATAAACATCAGGAATTGAAGTTTCAGTTCTTAATTTCCGCGAAATTGCTAGTTTAGAGCCTTTTTATTGTTTAGGGGGCAAAGACCCCGAGGGGGTCAAGCACCAGACGGCACAAATCATGATAAATAGCCTAAGGACCTAAATATCCGCAAAATTACCAAGTTTCTGATCTTTATTTTCGCGAAATGTCATGATTTGTGCCTTTGCACAGCCGCGACTTTGCAACGCATGGAGCTAAACATCCGCGAAATTGGAAGTTTCCTGGCTGAATTTTCGCAAATATCTGAAAATTGAAAGTTTTGCGTCTTTATTTCTGTGAAAATGGGAATTTATTATAGCTCAATATCCGGCAAATTGGAAGACTCGGGCTAAGCATCGGCGAAATTGTAAGTTTCGGGTGTAGATTTCCGTTAAATTGCTTTGTTCAGATTACTTTCCGCGAAATTGCAAGCTTCGGGCCTTTTTTTGTGAGTCGGCCGCGAAATTGCAACATTTTTAGCTATAAATATCCGTAAAACTGGATGCATTCTGTCTGAATATCCTTGAAATGGCGAGTTTCCGGTCTTAACTTCAGCTAAATGACAAGTTTTTTTTTTTTTTTTGGTCGCCGCAGAAACCGAGGTGGCCAATACGAATAGCCGTGCAATTGCGTCATCTGAAGCAAAATATCCGCGAAATTTGAAGTTTCGGGTCCTGCACGTTTACAGCACAGTAGTTATCGCGAAATAGCTAATTCTGTTTTTTAGTGAGCATGGGCCGCGAAATTTTTTTTTTTTTTTCGGGAGGAAGCCCCGTGATGCTGGTTTATAATGAGCTTACTCCACAAAATTTATTTTTGAATACGTCAGCAGTGTGATGTATGTGCGAAATTCCTTTTTAGGGCGAGAAAGTTTCGTGAAATAGGTTTTGAATAGGCTAACCCTGCGAAATTTCATTTTTGAAAATAGCCAAGACCCTCTAATATTCTTCTTTGACATGAGAGAACCCCGGGAAACTGCTTTTTAAATGGGTCAACTACATACGCGGAATTTGGTCTTGAGGCGGCAAAATAGGTGTGATATATCATGAAATGAATGAGTGAGGCATCTAAGATGCTGAAACAAGTTTTGTTTTATTTAAAAAGGTTATTTTATTGAGCACTCAAAAACTCGCTAAAAAATGATGTTGTGCATCCACTTGCAGTAAGGAAGCTTGATTTCAGCAACAGGACAAACGCGATTTCCTTTTCAAGAAATGGACATTTTTTTTGTCCAGATGTCGTAATTTTTTGAAATTACGGCATGCGGAGCCACTTCGAGAAATGGAAAGCCACTTCGAGAAATGGAAATCCATTTCATGAATGCGACATATAATATGTACATTAGGGAGCCAGCCCCGTGAGTTTGAATTTTTAGATGGGCCAACCCTGTGAAATTTTGTTGTTTGCGTAAAGTCGATCACCAGAGCCGCGAAATTTATGTTTGAAATGAACCACTATTGGAAAAAGGATTAAATTCCGTGAAGTTGGCTCCTTCAGGTAGCCTACCCCTGTAAAATTGGTTTCTGACGTACCACTGCCAGATCAACAAAATTTGGTTTTAGGAAGAGCTAAACCGACAAATTGCTCTTTATAAGGTGCCATAGGTGACATTTGGTTATTGAATTTGCCAAAACCGCGAAATTCGAAAGTACCTAACAAGCGGAATTGCTTTTTTGAGTAGTTATACCCAGCAAAATTAGCGTTTTATGGACTCTGTCCTGTAAAATTGGCTTTTTAGTTAGCAAAACCTGCGAAATTGGGTTCTGTGAGTGCCAAATTCAGGATTGGAAAGAGCCAAACTCGTGGAATTGATTTTTTCTAATGCTAAACCCGCGAAATTCTGGTTAAAAAGCTCTGTAATCGGCTGATTCTAGCCACCAACGTAACCAAGGCCATAGAAAAGAGGGAGGTGACTCAGGATTATGAATACTGCGGTGGGTCTCGTTCATGCCGAGGAAAACTGTGTAGTCAAAAATTTAAATTGTGCCCCCTGTGCCATTCCCCCCACCATTGTGGGCAGCCCTGCTTACTACTTTCTGGTAGTTTAAGGTTTTCGTGAATGATTAGAGGTGGTATCTTTTCTTTTCGAAGGCTAATTGTGTTTTTTCAGGGGGGGGGGGATTTTGTTCAAGTTTTTCTCGAGAAGAAGTGTACCGCCGTATGGGTCTGGGTTCAGAGAATCGACAAAGAGTAGCAAAGAGGTGCCTTTACCCCGTGATGTACATTTATTATTTACAGTCCGACTCACCTTTCCCCAGGCCCGACGGCTTGCGGTAGCGTGTACACGAGCTGGCGCGGGGCTGGTCGCGAGGCTTCGGCCCCCCCTGCACGGATGCGCGTCCCTGACTCTGTGGACCCCCGACTTGAACTCGACTCTGTCCCCCTGACTATAGAATCCCCCTGGTTTTATACTAAAACCCAGAGGACATGTTTGTAAAACCCTAAGTGTTGTGGGTAACAAGCAGTTTCCTCAAGGATTTGTTGAAGCTATCGGGCCATTCTCCCCCGCTCGTCCCTGAGCTCGCCGGGTTCACTCACCGAGCGGTGAATAATTCCCCGGATCAAGCTCCTCTTCTCTATAATATACTCGCACCACATAACGCCCTTTTCTAGGGCGTTACAGAAGAATAGGTATGTAGTAATTAACAGGATTTGGACTTTGGTTTATAACGACTTCATGGTTTTTGTTTTGCAAATTTTCCAGGTGACGGGGGGGGGGGGTCTTCCTCGAGTATGTTAGTTTTTTGTTTTTGTTTTTTTTTTTTGTGAAGTTTGCCACTCACTACTTAAGTATCTCGCAAGTTACCAGGATGGCAGTGAAAGGTTCCGTCAACCTTTCCTCGATGTAAGAAGGAAGGGCGACCGACATCCCGTTGAAAAGGCTTGCTAATGTTCGGTGAACTATTATTCACTTTTATGAAATCAAGTTAATTCACGAAGAATTTATAGTTCAGGTAAGTACCTACAAAACTTGTGAGAAATGAAAAATTGACGAGGGGCACTATCACTCGCGGTGGGGCGGAGACGTTATCGCGGTGGACCCTAGCACTCTACTAAAGGGATTTGAATTGAATTGAAATGTTCATTGACCAAAATACATTCAGTGAAGAAATACAACTACATAATATTCCATTTTTCTTAACATAAAAAGCACTCCACTGTTATAAGCTGCCAATGGCCTCTTGCAATTTTTTTCCTTTATGCAGTGGAAGCCGATCTTCAAAAACTTTCAAACCAAAAAAAAACATCCCTGAGGGCACTCATCAGTACGATCTTATGAAACACGCCGCCGCTACACTTGGCTCGGGCAACCTCCGATTGGCCGTGCTCTTGCCCGAAGGCGAGGATCTCAACGAATGGGTCGCCGTGAACAGTAAGTGTTAAGCCCCCCCCCCCCCTGTCATTAATTTTTCAGATATAAAACCCTTAATCATTGTACTGTTATACATACAGCCGTGGATTTTTTCAATCAAATCAACATGCTGTACGGTACAATCACCGAGTTCTGCACTGAAGAGAGCTGTCCCATAATGTCGGCCGGTCCGAAATATGAATATCACTGGGCGGACGGTCTCACTGTTAAAAAACCAATCAAATGCTCTGCGCCGAAATACATAGATTACCTTATGACGTGGGTTCAAGATCAACTGGACGACGAAACATTGTTCCCGTCCAAAATAGGTGACCCCACTCTCCACAACCCTCCGCACTGCCATTTGTTAACACTTGGTTGGTTAACACTTTTTCTTTCCTTTTTAGGCGTCCCATTCCCAAAAAATTTTCAATCGATAGCTAAAACAATTCTGAAACGCCTGTTCAGAGTCTATGCGCATATTTATCATCAACATTTTTCGGAAGTGGTTTCATTAGGCGAGGAAGCCCATTTGAATACGTCCTTTAAGCATTTTATTTTCTTCGTCCAGGTTTGTCTATACTTCCCTTTCCCTTATTTCCTCGTAATTCCACCCTCATTACTATTTTTAAACTGTTTTCAAAGGAATTTAGCCTCATCGACCGACGAGAACTTGCGCCTTTACAAGAATTAATTGAAAAATTGACCGCCAAAGACGGTCGATAGTTTTTTAACGGCAATTTTTTTAAAAAAAGAACTCTTTAATTTTTATTCGCTTCAATGTTCCTGTTTTTATGTATTCGTTCTTTTTGTTATCCTTTATTCAGGTTTTCCTCTTTGTTAAGACTAACGCATATTATATTTTTCTGTAAATTATTTTTTGAAAAACGTGTAAAGGTAACAAAATATGAGAATTTTCTTGTAATTGAAACGCACAAAGAAACATGCGCTTCCATTCGCACTTCGATTCATATCGTTACGTATCTACCAAAAAATAGTTTTTGACATTTCAAAAAAGTGCCTATTTTCTAATAAAAAATTCTCATTTTTTTTCTTTCGGTACTTTGTGATAAACATTAGTTTCTGTTTCTTTTATTTTTTTTAATTCTTGAAGGCTGATTTTATTTTTGTTGAAGGGTATTTATTTTTCAGATCTCAATCTACCCCCCCCCTCTTTCATACACACACCGTTTTTTTGTTTGTTTCTTTAGATCTTAACAAAACTCAACGATCTTATTTATTTAACAATTTTTCTTTATGAACGCTTACTGCATTATAAGTTGTTGATTATTACTAAATGTGTGTTGACTACATTGTTAATGTTTGTATCATCTTTCCAATTTGGCGACTAAATTTTATTCATTGTGTTCTGCCTCTGACGAGCCAAATTAGGGTGATGAGGGGAAAATAATGACAAATTCTGTATTTTTTTTTATTTGTTTTGTTTTAGATTTACATGTTGAATACAGCTCCGTATTGTCTGTTCGTACATCCTTTAAAACTGGTCTGTCGGAAATGAGAGTCGGGAAAGGTAACGCTTGAGGGTTCTCGGTCGGAGATGACTGGTCTGACAATGAGATTAATCCGCAGGTTCTCCTTTTTCTGTCTGTGCTTGAAATGACGCTTAGGATTTGTGGTATTTCTGAAAAAGAAAAAAAAGTTTCTTTATTGGCTGTTCTTTTCTTGAAAAATTCAGTAACTTGGTGGTCTCCTGGGTGACTTGTCTGTTTCTGAGGGAAAACTGTCTCTTCTGCGCTGAGTTGGCAGTTTATTGAGGTGCCTATACCTGTTGCTGAACCTTGTACGTTCTAGGAGACAAAATTAAAGTTTAGTGGGCAAAGATTCATTTTAACAGGCAAAATTGACCTTATTCTGTGCTAATCTTCGAGGAAAAACAAATAAAAGTGAAATAACCTGGAAAAAACATTTTTGGAATAGCTCGTATCTTCTTGTAGACTCTCAAAATGGGTTTGTTTGCCTCATTTTCTGGTATAACAATGAATTTTTCTCAAAAAATTGCGAAGTACAGGAGTAAACTAAGCATGAAGGTATTAAACTAAGTGCCCTCATACAGTTTTAGAGGAATTTGCCAGGCGCTGGGAGCGACGTTGCTATTGTAATCTTGCTTTGAACGGTTGTCAAAAACGGATATTTTTGAATATATTTTATATTTTCCCGGTTTACTCCGAAAAACTTCCACTATCACAAAACAAAACGTCCATAATCACACAGAAAAAAGTGTGCTCTTTTCAGTGGTGTCGTTGGATTTAACCCAGGACGCTTATTTCCCAAGTTACTGCAGTTTTTGTAGCGAAAACCCGTGCTATGTTAAAACACGTGAAAAAATCGATTATCTCATGGATATTATTTTTTGTTGCATTTTGGGTATACAATCACCCCTCTCTTTTTTTCAACCAAGTACCAGTCACTCTGCATGCGCAGAGGTGGGAAACATTTGTATCATCAAAATGACTGCCATTTTGAAAGCAGCCGCTTTGGCATGGCAGACGTTTATTTTCTCACTCAATGGACCATGAGCCATGAGTTCCGATCTCCAAAACCTGTGACAAAATACATGCACCTTTTCGGGACTGGCTCCAGTACTAAATCATTTTTTTGAAAATTGCCGCTCCTCTGGAAGGGTTGGGAATTTTTATAAAACGTATGAGATCAAACTTGTAGAGAATTGTGTCTTCTTTATTCAAGTAAATAGTGACGATTTCGGTAGGACCGATTATTTTCGAGGTAGAGGCGAAAACCCTAAAAATGGGACCTTCTTGGAACCCCCTCCACCTGTTGCCAACCCCCTAGGCGAGAGGACTTTTAGTATGTTCTAACCACCCTTAATAAGTTTCCGAAGGAAAATGTTGCGATACCACTCACCGGAGCTACACCCCCTTTTGAGCAATTCATTGACTAGACTATTCAGTTAATTTGCGATTATGCGACCAAAATTACCACTTGGTGCGACTATCTACTTTTATTTAACAATTTCTGTAAAATAACCGCTATGGCATTATGGAAATTCCCCACCTCCATCATATGTGTCATCCATGAATCCACCAATTATGTTCGAAAAAAATGGATGACAAACAATAGGTTCCCGTTCCTGATGTAAAATCGCCCAGCGATCAACTTGGAGATTTCCATTTTTTTTTTTTTTTTCAAAGCTTTTCTATTCGAGTCGTTCGATGATTTTTATGTGTCCCTTGGGCTCAATTGATACGTGTAGTCGGTTACCGCTACAACGCCACCTGCAGCGCGTTCCTTAAATTGGCCAAAATTGAGCGTTCGTTTTGCATTATCATCGATTTGGTTGATTTTCTCGGAACGAGGATCTAAACTCACGGTCTTTTCGCGAGAATTCTTGGATACCTTGCAAACGTGTCAAAGAGGTGAAAAATGTATAAAGGGGGGTTAACGCGTCGTGTGATTTGTGAGTTCGTCGTGTCAAAAACTCGGTAGAGCTAGGCGCCAACTCACCTTTCTGGCTGGATCTGGCACTTTTAGAAACCAATTTGACGGGTTTCATATATTCTTTCAATAACGAAATTTCTATTGGATCATTTACAGAATGGCTTGAACCATGGGTAGGTACACGCAACCTTTCTTTCTTCGGTAAAAGGGCTCAGAGCGAGTTTTGTTAAGCTCTTTCAAGACCCAATATCGGGGAATCGACTCTTTTATAGCAAAGTTTGGATTTGGGGTTTTTGCCAGTTTTACCTGGGTGATTCAGGCCATTCAAGAAGCGAACTTTGCTATTTCAAGAAGACAATTTCGAAAGTTTTGCTTATTTAAACCCCAGTTTCGCCGATTATCCTCGAAATTTCGTGGATCTGGCACTTTCAGAAACTAATTATACGGATTTCATTCCTTCAAAAACGAAATTTCGTGTGGTTATTCACTCATTTTTTTTAGACCCATATTTCGTGAACCTGGCCTTTTTTGGAAACCAAATTCACTTTTGGCTCCTTGAAAAGCTCAATTTCTGGAGGTAGGCTCATTTAAGATACAGCGATTTGAGATCGTGGTCCCTGGCTTGCTACATAGTGATCCCCCTCGCTGGCGACGAATGTCAATTTTTTTCCAACCGCCAGATACCGAAGCGTTCATCTTTTATTTCAACTAAACAGCCGAAAGCCGAATGGATTTGTACACATCTTGTCGGTCAGGACAGATCCTCTGTCGGGCTGTCAACCCTTCACCCACCCCCCTCACCAATAGTTCCCTTAATGAAATATTTCGAGTAATTAAGTCAATTCGACCTAATAAACACGGTTGATTGCGGATATTCCGCCAACTGCAAAAATCAAGTAACAGCTTGGAGACTCGGTAAAACTTCTATGGACCTGGAAGCTGTTGAGCGTCAAAACTGAGCCCATCAGAATACATATTTTTAACATTCATTCGCGTGACTTGATTCCCCTGAAGTCTCGAGTATAGTTGTAACAGGGTGCAAATTGAGTAGGCTAATTATTATAAATTTAATTAAAAAATTTATTGTAATTATAACGTAATTTATGGACAATTCTGCGTGAATCGTAGTTTTTAAAAAGAATGTATACATACTCGCATTGAGAAAATAATAGAAGGGTTTAGATAGCACAGACATGGGGGAAGATTAGATAATAAGAGATCGAAAATGGGAAATCTACGAGTTACATGTTTTGAACCCCAGTGTTATGACAACCCTAAAAAGGCAAAACTAAAAGTTCAGTCTAGTATACAGAGTGCAGAAATTGGACTTGACTTCCGCAGCCCTAGTGACCGGCGAGCCAGGAGACTCGCGGGGTTAAACCAATTAAAAGTTGCGTTCCTCCTCGAGTCATCCACCTCTGTCAGTTTCTCACTATCGTGGCAGTTGTTTTGGGGTCTGCAAAGTAGCCGGGGTCGTGGTAAATCCATATTTGCAACTGCCGGCTAATTCAGCGTCCTCTCGTTATAGATTGTCGCGGTAGCCTGAAACAAGAACAACCGAGCAATTTAGGCAACTCTACGCTGTAAGTCGAGAAAAAATGAAAATTAAAATATCTCACCATGAACTTGGCATCGTGTGATCCCAAATACCACTGGCATCGGGCCACACGGTCACCCAACCCATGAACATATTCATGATGGCCGGAACAACCACCGCACAAGAATTGGGTTCAGCCTCCTCACCATTGTTGTTTACGTCACTATTATTGTTGACGTCATCAGCAAGGTGGGATGAAGAACCCCAGGATTGTTTGTTTGGCAACCAGTCGTCCCCTACTTTCTCTTCTTCGATGTCATCTTGGCTCCTGCTCCAAGTGGCACTGCCCCATGCGATATCGTTCCATCGCAATGGACGCCGAACGTTTTCGTGTTCCATTCGTGCTGACATGTCCAGTCCTATAGAAGATTCATTCAATTAATTTTACGATAACGGATGAATGAAAGGGTGAGGCTTACCGAACTGAAGGGGTTGACATGTGATCCACGTTTGTCCATCAGTGGCCTCGTCACCACAGACATTCTCACTTTGAAGCTCCATAGTAAACTGTTCTGAATGTTAATTGATGGATGACTCAAGAAGGGAACTTGAACAGTTATTTATAGGGCAAATCGACAAGATGTAGCCGTGGCGGGGAGAAAGGGCCTTTTTGTTATCCTATCTCGCCCATGTTGATTGGTGCAAAGATGGGCCCCTCTCTTCGTATGGATTTAACGGGTCCTTTCGAGAGGCGTACTTCATTTATTGATGAGGGGGAAGGGGTGATTAAAATACAAAAACGAAAGCCTGAGGAAAATGTTGGGGGGGGGGGGATACGCATTGAAGAGAACAACAAATGGTAAAAGATTATAGAATTGAGAAAGGGTCAAAATCCTAAAGACAAAATTAAAGAATAATCCTGTGATTATGGAAAAAAAAATGTTCAGTCTCTATTTACCAGCAACATAATTCTTATCTAAGGAGAAATGACAATCTCATGAGCATGACTGCACTGCGAATGATTTATTGCCGATTAATAGAAAATGCTATGCTTTGATCATCACTTTACATTGTTTACATACAACTAACAGTAGATAAGCGCATGCCAATTTTCCTGGTAAAAACAACAATTACGCTCCCCCTATCAAGAATAAGAGAAGGTCACGAACGCCCTTTGCCTTTGACTGAATTAACTGTACGTAATCTACTTGACGGATCTAAGAACAAGGAACAAATTAGGAATTGTTGAGGAAGTGAGCTGCTGTTTTACTAGCATATTAACATGAATGAGAGGCTTGCGGTTAAAATAAAACGTCATTCCTCTATTCCCACAATTAAGGGCGATGATGCAAGAAAATATGTATGATTCTAGACTGGTTACTGCCTACAGAAAGTGGCATTTGTCTCCAATAGCGTACCGAGGTAGTCGTGGTGAGGGGGGCGGACCGCCACGGGTCCCATATCAGAAGGGGGCCTCCGAAAGGCTTAAATATGGAAAAATGAGGATATTTTGGTTCTATTTTCATATTGATGTAGGTAGAAGAAAAACGCTGCGAATTATCGAACAATGCCTTATTATTTCGACTGTTTATAGGTTTATTATTCATGGATGTAGTCAAATCTGGCGTGAAATTACATGAAACCCACACCCCTATGATCCCAAATCCTTTGAAAATCCCCATTTTGGACCCGCTTTTGGCCCATAAAACCCCAGGGAGTTATTTGATCAAACTGATCAGATGTTAGGACCAACTAGACCCCAAATGGAGTCTATGTGCGAAAGAACAAGTTTTTTCGAGCAATCCTAGGGCAAGATATGGCCCGGACGGCGGACGGACATTTTTTTTTTATTGCAGATTTGGATTCTACGCACTTTGAAACGTAAAACTACAAATTTTGAGGGGGGGGGGGTCAAAAAATTTGTTTTGCGATATGATTACAAAGACTTATTATTGAGAAATAATAAGCCAAAAGATAGACGATTGGACAGCGATTTGGCTCCTTTCGACGATGTTCAGTCTCTCCGACCTGCAGGAGAATATAACGTGTCAAGTGATCAATAAATAGTGTGAATTGAATATATTCGATCGAGCCCCACAAAAGCGCTATTCTGATGGATCTAATCGAGAAAATTCGCGTCTCCTTGAGGAAAATTGGCGATTAAAATAGAGAAAATTACCCGATCGGCGAGTGGCGAGCTCGTTGATCCACACTTTCGGAGTTCGTTCCGTGCCTCGGGAGAGAAAATATTCGTCTCCTTTGACGAGGGCAAAAAACCGACACTGGCCGGAGCATTCCAGAGTACGAGTATTCAGTATTCGCCGAGTACCGAGCACCCCTTCACACCACTAGGAAATCGACGAGCATCTGCTCGGTGCTCGGCGTATACCGCATGTGTGGAGCCGCCTTTAGGTCTATTCGTTTGTCGTCCCGGGCCACCCGGAATACTCCGAGCGACACGATATTTTGTAACCTCGCGGGTTATCATGTGGAATAACGCGGAAAAAAAATGGAAGGTTAGTACTTTCAGTGCTAATAGTGCAGATCCGGACGACAAACGAATAGACCTGCCTATTAGGTCCTTCAAGCGTACTATATAATGTGCGGAACAGAAATTTGCCATTTGCTGACGTGTACACACAAAAAAATCACGCTTACATTCATGGCTATTATACTGCAAAAAAAGCGCTGATTCGTGGTCTCACTTTTGCAACTTTCAGAGTACTGATGCGGGGATACCGCGTTTTGATGCTAAGAGTATTCCATGAAAAGTTGTTAAAGGAGCTTCACATTACTCATCAAAGCAAGGTCAAGATGAAAAACAAGGCTAGGTCCTACTTTTGGTGGCCTTCTCTCGATCAGGAAATCGAGCGCTTCGTTCGAAGTTGTCCAATTTGCACGGGCCTCAGGGTTGAACCCGAAAAATCGGTGCCGAACCTTCGGTATAAAATTCAGTATACGTTTAAAAGGGTGCACGTCGATCTCTTGGGACCCTTCAAGGGTAAGATGTTTTTGATCATTACTGATGCGTTTAGTAAATGGGTGGAAGTTTACAACATGAACAGAAACACCAACACGCGATTGCTATACTTTAATGAATTAAGAGATGTGTTTTCCAGATTCGGACTCCTCAAAGTTCTTCCTTCAAAGTTCCTCAAGTTTCAGACAACGGTCCACACGACTTTTCGTCATCACAGTTTGCGAACTTTTGTGAGTCAAACGCTATCCATCATGTCAAAACGCCTTATTTTCATCCGTCAAATAACGGTGCGGCAGAGAATAGCGTCAAGAGTTTCAAGAACGGGATGAAGAAAAATTCTTCAAGATTCGAACTCTGGTAATAATATGGCTATGTCACAATATTTATTTCATTACAGGACATCAATGTACTGCACGATTGGAGATCACCCCCCCAAGTTGATGTTCGGAAGAGAATTGAGAACTAGGCTGGACATTTTAAGGAAGGACTTCACGAATGAGAAAAGACAGTTAATAGTTCAGAGAACAAAATAGGTCGGATGGTGAAATTCGACAAGGAGGAAACTGTGTACGTTCGCGACTATCGGCCTAATCCAAAAAAACAGAAATGGATGAAAGCAAAGATTGAGGCGACCGAACATATATACATGGTAAAACCGGAAGGATTTTCCAAGCCTTAGAAGCGACACCAAGATCAAATCATTAAAACCAAAGTTGCTGAAGAGATGCAAAGAAATTCAATGGGAGGTGAAGTCATACCATTTTTTTAATCAGGCGGAAGATCTTATTTTAAAAAGAAAAAGAATGAACAGTTTTGTTGTTGCATTCGTATCGTTCGTATGAGTCTTTTTTTGTGTGTAATTAGTACGTTACATTGATGACTCTCTATTATTTTGTTCAAATTTGTAAATTTTGACTCGAATCGATCGATGCCGTTGATCTTTCAATTATAAACTATATATACAATCTTCAAAAGTGGAATTTCTTCGTTCACATTGTTATTACATGAAAAGGCAACCAATGAAAACAAGATAGCAAATACATAGTGCGAAAAGGACACTATAGTAGCGGTTGCGACCTTTAAATCTTTCTAGATCTTTAAAATACAATTATAACTTGATAATAACGCAACAATCAAGGCAGTAGATAACGTTTCTATAGGCCCGTTCACGAGCTCTATGTTTGCGTTGGGTGGAGTCTATGCAATCAAACAAGTTTATTCCCTCGAAAAATGAAGCATTTTGATAGAATACATAGACTCCACACACGCACCTCAAGGCCCGTTCACAAGCTCTATGTTTACGTTCTGTGGAGTCTATGCAACCAAAAAAATGTATTCCCTCGAAAAATGAAGCATTTTGATAGGTTGATAGGAGGCATAGACACCGCACAACAAAAACATAGAGCTTGCGAACGGGCCTTTAACAATGGTTGCGTTGCAAAACTCGGGGTACGTGTTTAAGCGCTGAAGTGTAGAATTAAGCGCTTAATAGAGTTTTTCAACGGTGATTTGTATCGCGATGGGACGTGTTTTGTTGGATTTTAAACACATACTCAGTGCTGAGCTAGATTGACAGTTTTGCAACTGTAAAAGACTAAGTGCTCTCACAACACAACAAGAGGGTCCTATTCTCTAATTCTGAAGCAATAGCTTTTTCTTAGTCATATGTTTATTTCATTAACTTTCTTCAAACAAATGAATGAAATAGACACATGGCTGGCGAAACAAATGTTGCTTATTGTTAGAGAATAGGCCTCTCACGGGAGTGAAACTTATACGCAAAGAGGTAAATAACTGGAGAAAGCCTGAATTGGCTGGGGGTGGGTAGAAGGGTTGTTACAAATATGGCCGCCAAAGTACACCTTCAGAACCTTGAAATTGCCTCTACATCGTCAGGTTATCAACAAAAATGCTCATGCAAAATTACAAAAAAAGAGCCCCAGTTAGAATGAACAAGGGGTATTTCGGGGAAATTGTTCGGTAAAAACTAAATCAAACTCGTCAACACTCTCGTTCTCAAAGCGTGGACGACTTGATGTTCATACGATTTCATTATAAATGTCATCGTTCGTGGCACGTAGACGTGTTTTCAAGTGTATTTTGGTGTTTATTTTCTAAAATAAGTGGCCCTGATAGCGTTCCATCAACATACTAGGAAAAATATTACATGGGCGAGACAGCCACGAGTTCAGAAAGAGCCGCTCTGTCTTTTGAGGACTGCGAAAGAAGGACTCGAACAAAAGTCGCCACACTCATGCAGTTCGCTGTGCTCGAACCACGGGTCTTCTCATTCGGAGTGCTGGTACATATAATGTTTCTGAATTAGTTTGTTTCTTGCTTGCGAGCGATTATTATAATCGCTGAAATAAACGTTCGTGATTTCTTAGCCCTGTATTTCTCTTTGCTATCAGAGGATCGACCCCTCAAGAAAGAAACATACCCAAAAATACACAACACATCTCGAACTCAGAAACATGACGAATTCCATAAAAAACGTGAGTGACGGATTTCCCGGTGGCTTCTGTCGCGATTCCCGGAAGAGGATTGGAGCTACTTGCGCACGTTGAAATATCCGGAAAAGAAGTCCAACAACTCGCGCATGGTCGACCGTTTAAAATAAAGATTCTCCGGAGTATATTTGGGGGTTATTCACTTTATCAACTAACAATCTAAAAACTCACAGTGACAATTTCTAGACATACTAGAGGAAAAAAGAACAAAACTAGAAATTCAAAGTGGACATGTGTAAATAAAAAACAACTTGACTTGAGGTTACTTTGTGGTTCACAAGGTGCACCTCCTACCATAACTACGGTCAACAAATTTCAAGCCCAAGCTTTCTCCATTCATTTTTATCTCTATGCTTATACGTAAGAAAACCGAGGAACGAATGCTTTTTAAATTACATTTTAAAGATACCCCGCGGCCCTCCTCACAATAAATGTCAGTTGGGCGAATAAATTTGTGAAACTTTGCATATCCACTCCATTCACTCCAAGCTGACGCTGTCACTTTTGAGACGTGTGCGAAGTTGAGCGAATTCGATTATATTTTATTTTTAATTATTTGTTTCGAATATATTGGTTGCGTTGCAAAACTCGGGGCTCGTGTTTAAACGCTGAAGTGTAGAATTAAGTGCTTACTGGAGTTTTGCAACGGTGATTTGTGAGTTTTCAATTCCCCGTTATCATTGTCGGAAGGTTAGTAATTTCCTTTCCTTAATTAATATTTTACTTTTAGGATTTTGGCTTATTATTGCAATAAGCCAAAACCCTAAAAATAAAATATTAATCAAGTTGTATGGCTTAAAAACTAATATTATTCCTTTCCTTCATTTTGTTGTCAACCATCGTTGAACTTTTATGGCATTTTTGAAAAAAAAAGAGGGCAGAAAGGTTTCATCGCGATGAAAAAGGCTATCGAAACACCTCGGAACATGTTTTGTTGGATTATTAAACACTTACTCAGCGCTGAGCTAGACAGACAGTTTTGCAACGGCAAAATACTAAGTGCTCATAAAGCGCTGAACAAGTCTGAAGTTTTGCAACGCGGCCATTGTTGTTCGGCAAAATGGGCCACGAAAAATGTATCGTTCCTGGATGTTCGGCGATGTATGAAGCTGGTGGCGTGATCGGTTTTTTTCGAATTCCTAAGGATGGCAGGTTCGCTGATTTTATTTTTCTAAAATTCAGACGACATCTAGACGGCAAGTTTGTGGTTTTACTAACGCGTACATTTATTTGTGTCTCTGAGAAGTCAAGTTTTAAAGAAATAAATGGGTACTCAAGCAAAACTTTGGTTTTTCATTTATCTATTTCTGTAAATATTCAAGGCTGGACTGGAAAATGTCCCTTTCATACATTTTATTAGTGCATTTCATCATTTTTTAGGCGTTTTCCAGAAAAAAAAATGGATGATTCAATTTGAACTTGAAACATCTGAATACGAAAGTGAAAATTAAGGAAGACGGTAAAGGGGAATAAAGGAGGGGAAGGGGTTCAGAAGTCCGTACGTCGCATGGTCCACCGAAGGTTCGGTCGCTATTCACTTGGATCGCCACCGTCGCTCAAAATCGGCATCACTTTTTCCCTATTCAGATTCTTCTCTGTAGAGTATTAAACCGCTCCCCGCACTCCATTTTCAAGAAAAACTGTGTTGAGCTCAACCCATTAGAATACGAGTAAAGGCCAGGTCACACCTATCATGCACGCTTCCGATCCGACACCGATCATGCATGTCGGATCGGAGACTATGGAAACCCTCGTAACGGTTAGAATATATTTGGGTTGGAAAGGCAATTTGAGAGGGCTGAGAAGCGTAATAGCCGTGAATTATTCGGTATTAACGCCTATTACGGTCCCCACACCTATCAAAAAATGCATGATCGGTGTCGGATCGGAAGCGTGCATGATAGGTGTGACCTGGCCTTAAGGGGAATTTTCCGGGAATTCCCTCAAGTTTTTCGAGAGCATCTGCCGAAGTTTTTCCGTATGTACAGAAATAGGAAATGCATATTTCAACTCTAAGCCAGACGCGGTTCATGAGTCCATCGCAGTCGTCAGAATATTCTCAAATGACAAATGCATCAGGTGGTCCCGAGCGAAAAGTCCATCGGAGCAACGCGTCAGCCCCCCTTGGACTCCTCCCTTGGCCCTTGTTTTTGTTGGACTCCAGAGTAGCCTATGTATAAACAATGGCCTTGGGTGGGGTTTGGCTATGTTTATCCCTCCCTCTGCGTCATTTATGGCCATGATTCAGGTTCGATGTTCTCCCGATTTCCTTCTAATACTGCGAAATAACCCCCCTCACCCTCTGGATACGCGCCCGTTCAGACTGTTCTGATCTGAGACTGTCGTGAGTTGAAACTGGTTCAACCAAAAACAAAAGGAAGAAACGTCTGCTAATGATTATAGCACAGTGCTTCCTCGCTTTTCACCCCCTCCCCCTTGTACGATTTTGACGAAATTGATAGGGGACCCTCTGCTAGCCAACACATATATTCCCTGAAAGTTTCATCAAATTCGGATAAAAACTATGGAAGATATGCTTGTTACAAGGATTTGCGGACTGACAGACAGACAGACACGAAACCGAAATTGTTCAGGAAGGTATAAAACGTAAAATGCAAGTGGAAATTTCGATTTTAAAGACGAAAAAAAAAAAATTCCTAAAAGTGAAAACAATGCTTCCGTAGCTCGGAAGCAAAAAACCCCCTAGAGCCACGCACGCGTTAAGTTAGTCTGTTGAACTTAACACTGGACGGTTGTGTGGGTTATTGCCTAACTTTGAAAATGGCATGGTATACAGTACCCTAAGCCGTCCCAGATGTAATAATGTTGAGACCATAAATTCTTTCGTTAATGTTTGACCTTCCCTCATACTTTTTGCTGCCGGGTTTGTTTAAGCTGAACTTAATGGGAATCAAAGGCTACTTCAAAATGGAATCATCGTACCGAATACAATGCTTCTAGAATCAACTGGTGTTTCGTAGTGATTTTTTTACCATTTCAACCCCTATTTTTCCCCCCTCCACCCCAACCGATTTGACCCAACTGCAATACCGTCCGGTGTCTTATGGCTACTAATTTTTGTGCCAAAGCGTGTTCCGCTAAATTAATTTCTTCGAGAGTTATCGTGCCAACAAGAAAACGGCCATAAGCTTGTACACAATCAAAAATTAAAAATTGAGGGTTGTAGGTGTGAGAGTATCCAATGAAGATATTGAAGATAAGAAAGATCTCTCCCACTTATTTTTTTATTTGTGACCGCGGTTTCGGCAACAACGCCATTCTCAAACTATGCAATTAAAACAGAAAGACAACAAGACCAAGGATCAAACAAGGTACGGGCAAACAACAGATAAATCAATGCCTAAAAATTAAAATTAAACTAAAAATCGGGAGAAAACAAAAACAACTTACCGAGTCAATGAACAAAACCCAACTGCCATATCAACGGATTTGGTTCACATAGGTCTCATTCGAAAGCGCGTTCATTTCTCATTACTCGAGTCAATTTTGGGGGCAATTGCAGCACCCCCCTTCACACCGTTTCCGTGGACCGATTCATCTGGATCACGAACTCGTCCGAGATATTCACGCTATTGATTTTTAGACCAAATTTGGTTGCCCTAAGTAAAAAATTGCGACCGTGATCGAGCTAACAAGCGAGGGGCCACACATATATATATATATAGCAAATCGAACCTACCTCGGATTCGTGTTCTAGGGGTTCTGAAACGTGAAAAAAAAGTATCACAACCCATAAGTGCGACCATCAGGGCGAGACCAATAGTGCATTTTTTGAATGAAATGCACTAATAGAGCTTGCGAACGGGCCTTTAACAATGGTTGCGTTGCAAAACTCGGGGTTCGTGTTTAAGCGCTGAAGTGTAGAACTAAGCGCTTAATAGAGTTTTTCAACGGTGATTTGTATCGCGATGGGACGTGTTTTGTTGGATTTTAAACACATACTCAGTGCTGAGCTAGATTGACAGTTTTGCAACTGTAAAAGACTAAGTGCTCTCACAACACAACAAGTCTGAAGTTTGCAACGCGGCCATTTACCTAGCATTTACAGAAAGATCAATCATATTCCCTTGTTTCGTTCTAATCATGTTCTAATGCTGCATTATAGCTACCCACACATGTAAAAATTAACGATTTTGAAGAAATAAAGCACTCCATCCCGCACTCCATTTTCAAGAAAAACTGTGTTGAGCTCAACCCATTAGAATACGAGTAAGGGGAATTTTCCGGGAATTCCCTCAAGTTTTTCGAGAGCATCTGCCGAAGTTTTTCCGAATCTACAGAAATAGGAAATGCATATTTCAACTCTAAGCCAGACGCGGTTCATGAGTCCATCGCAGTCGTCAGAATATTCTCAAATGACAAATGCATCAGGTGGTCCCGAGCGAAAAGTCCATCGGAGCAACGCGTCAGCCCCCCTTGGACTCCTCCCTTGGCCCTTGTTTTTGTTGGACTCCAGAGTAGCCTATGTATAAACAATGGCCTTGGGTGGGGTTTGGCTATGTTTATCCCTCCCTCTGCGTCATTTATGGCCATGATTCAGGTTCGATGTTCTCCCGATTTCCTTCTAATACTGCGAAATAACCCCCCTCACCCTCTGGATACGCGCCCGTTCAGACTGTTCTGATCTGAGACTGTCGTGAGTTGAAACTGGTTCAACCAAAAACAAAAGGAAGAAACGTCTGCTAATGATTATAGCACAGTGCTTCCTCGCTTTTCACCCCCTCCCCCTTGTACGATTTTGACGAAATTGATAGGGGACCCTCTGCTAGCCAACACATATATTCCCTGAAAGTTTCATCAAATTCGGATAAAAACTATGGAAGATATGCTTGTTACAAGGATTTGCGGACTGACAGACAGACAGACACGAAACCGAAATTGTTCAGGAAGGTATAAAACGTAAAATGCAAGTGGAAATTTCGATTTTAAAGACGAAAAAAAAAAAATTCCTAAAAGTGAAAACAATGCTTCCGTAGCTCGGAAGCAAAAAACCCCCTAGAGCCACGCACGCGTTAAGTTAGTCTGTTGAACTTAACACTGGACGGTTGTGTGGGTTATTGCCTAACTTTGAAAATGGCATGGTATACAGTACCCTAAGCCGTCCCAGATGTAATAATGTTGAGACCATAAATTCTTTCGTTAATGTTTGACCTTCCCTCATACTTTTTGCTGCCGGGTTTGTTTAAGCTGAACTTAATGGGAATCAAAGGCTACTTCAAAATGGAATCATCGTACCGAATACAATGCTTCTAGAATCAACTGGTGTTTCGTAGTGATTTTTTTACCATTTCAACCCCTATTTTTCCCCCCTCCACCCCAACCGATTTGACCCAACTGCAATACCGTCCGGTGTCTTATGGCTACTAATTTTTGTGCCAAAGCGTGTTCCGCTAAATTAATTTCTTCGAGAGTTATCGTGCCAACAAGAAAACGGCCATAAGCTTGTACACAATCAAAAATTAAAAATTGAGGGTTGTAGGTGTGAGAGTATCCAATGAAGATATTGAAGATAAGAAAGATCTCTCCCACTTATTTTTTTATTTGTGACCGCGGTTTCGGCAACAACGCCATTCTCAAACTATGCAATTAAAACAGAAAGACAACAAGACCAAGGATCAAACAAGGTACGGGCAAACAACAGATAAATCAATGCCTAAAAATTAAAATTAAACTAAAAATCGGGAGAAAACAAAAACAACTTACCGAGTCAATGAACAAAACCCAACTGACTAGACAATATCACAGTAGTTGGAGATGGGCCGCATATGGGGCCCCCCCTCCCCCCAGATCTGAGCACATTTTCAATGATGTGCGCTGACACGGCCCCTGATCAAAATACTTAATTTGATTCGGGCATCCCTCACCGTATCTGGACGCATGACGCGTAATTTATAGAAATTCATGCCACGTAAGCTTCGAGCCCTTCTTTTGCTCGTGGAGCAATTTTACGCCATCAGACACGCTGAACTGGTGGTCGGTTGCTAATAAGTGGTTTTAAACTCGGACTGACGTGTCGAGGGAGGCAAGTGTTCACGAACACGCACTCCGAGCCTTCTACCTGTCTGCCCTACATAAACCGCAGACCCACAACCACACCACAACGCGTAAACACCTGACCTATCCAGCATATGCACCTCATTTTTGACCCTGGACAGATACTTCCGTAGTGACGCCCACGGCTTAAAAACCACCCGGACGTCCGCTCGCCGCATGACCCTTTCCAGTCTACGTGAAATATCTCCGAAAAAGGGCAGTACAACAAACGGCATCCCTATCTGACACGAGACTGGCCCTAACGCTCAACAGGCCAATTTGGACCTTCTTTTCCAGATCAGCTTTTCAACGATCGAATCCGAACACCCATTATTTTTCGCCAGTACCTTTATTAAGTCAATTTCCCTGGAGAAACGCGCCTTTGACAGAGGGATTGTTAACGCCCGATCCACGTACCAAACCAGCCCCGACAACTTCTGGCCCCATGTATGCTGCGAGTCAGCCGGTATCAACGTGTCTGTGGCAGTCGGTTTACGGTAGATATCGAACTCAATGCCTTCCCCTTTCCTAATGATTGACAAATCCAAACAATTTAACTTGCCTCCTGATTCTCTCTCCACCTCGAACTGGATATTACTGTCAATCCCATCGAGGAAAAGCAGGCATTTCTCGCAATCAAACCCCTCCGACTCAATCAAACAAAAAACATCGTCAAAATAACGGCGCCAAAACACGATTGAAGGACCCCCCGATGAGTCTATTTGCTCGAACAATTTTTTCTCAAACGCCGCCATGTATATCTCAGCCAGAATCGGTGAGAGAGGAGAGCCCATATGCAGCCCATCAGTCTTATAGGTCCGTATTTATGAACGTTCCTCGAAGCTTCCTTGAGTCAAGGAACCGTTGAGAACAGTTTTGATCACAATAAAAACATCTGTTTTAATGAATTTCAAGGGTTCCTTAATGTCAAGGAACGTTCATAAATACGGGCAATAATAACAGTCATTAAATCTAAAATAACCATTGTATAGGACAAATTCAAGCAACTCAGATAAATACTGTTTCTCCAAAATATCGACGTTACTTTTAGCAATAAATTCTCTGACCAACTTGAAACAATCCATGGCCGGAATGCTCCCAAACAAATTCTTAACGTCAAATGAAATTACAACTTTTGACCCAAAAAAATCATTGGGCAATCGTGACAAGGTCCCAACTAATTCACCGGAGTTCTTCAGCGAGAACTCACTCCCCCTAAAGTCCAAAACACGCCTTAACTTCTTATCCAAGTACACAGATATTTCGTAAAGAGGACTGTTAATATACAAGACAATTGGGTAACCGGCTTTATGTAAGTTTACAACAGAGTAAAGACGGGGTGCCCGACAATTCATAGGCAGCAGTCTAAAAAGCATTTCCTTAGGAACCAACGGACTGTCTTTCAATATACTCTTTAACAAGGATTTTATCCGTTTAGTGGGGTCAGAATTTATTCGTTTAGCACCACATTCCTGCAAATGCACCTCAGTCTTATTCAAGTAATCTGACTTGGAGAGGATGACCATAGCTTTGTCCTTATATAAATTAACAACACGCTCCGCAAAAACAAACGACTCTGTACCTTCCAGGACGCCCTCATTGTTGACAGTATACATGTCCCCTCTCGCGACTTGCCTCCCTCGACACGTCAGTCCGAGTTTAAAAACCACTTATTAGCAACCGACCACCAGTTCAGCGTGACTGATGGCGTAAAATTGCTCCACGAGCAAAAGAAGGGCTCGAAGCTTACGTGGCATGAATTTCTATAAATTACGCGTCATGCGTCCAGATACGGCGAGGGATGCCTGAATCAAATTAAGTATTTTGATCTGGGGCCGTGTCAGCGCACATCATTGAAAATGTGCTTAGATCTGGGGGGAGGGGGGGCCCCATATGCGACCCATCTCCAACTACTGTGATATTGTCTAGTCAGTTGTGTTTTGTTCGTTGACTCGGTAAGTTGTTTTTGTTTTCTCCCGATTTTTAGTTTAATTTTAATTTTTAGGCATTGATTTATCTGTTGTTTGCCCGTACCTTGTTTGATCCTTGGTCTTGTTGTCTTTCTGTTTTAATTGCATAGTTTAAGAATGGCGTTGTTGCCGAAACCGCGGTCACAAATAAAAAAATAAGTGGGAGAGATCTTTCTTATCTTCAATATCTTTCTTGTATACAATCGTATTATACATGTAAGAATTCCGGAGACCGCTAAATTCGTGTCTAGAGGTTCTGAAACATGAAAAAAACATGTCATGACCCATGTTTGCCACCATCACGACGAGACCAATAGTGTATTTTCAAAATGAAATGCACTAAAAGTCTAACTGACGACTCGCTCCTTAAAATTAGCTAAAACTATAACAGTTTGCACCCTAAACCTATACTTGTCTAAATTGACCATTTTTTCCTCTGAAAATAGTCAACGTGACTAATAACGCCCTGATGAAAATGGCAAAACTGACCATTCACGCCTCAAAAACCGGTAAACTCGCGATTCGTGCTCCGAAAACAGCCAGACTAGCTATCCGCTCTTCGAAAACAGCAAACTAAAAGCAGTGTAGTTCACGCTCTAAATAGGGCAAGTGGCTGAAATGACAAGACCCACCCTAAAAATAGCAAATTAGCCATTGAAACCCTAGAAATGGCTTGACAGAATATTCTCGCCTTAAAAAAGGCAAAACGTATTATTTTCACCATTTAAATATCACGCACCAAAAGTTGGAAAACTGACAATACTAAAAATGGCAAGCTCTAAAAATAGTCAAACTGATCATTCGCTCCCCACAAATACCGCAACATACGATTTACCTATTTAAATGGTCTAACTGTAACTTATGTGAACCCAAAAAAATAGCCAAACTGGCTATTCGCGCTCCTAAAATTATGGTTGGACACAATGAAGATATTGAAGAAAAGGAAGATCTCTCCCATTCATTTGTTTAATTTTTATTTTCGTGGCCTCCGTTTCGGCAGCAACGCCTTTCTAAAGGTAATATGGGCAAACATAAGATAAATCAATCCTAAAAATTAACAATTTTTGAAACAAAAAACAACTTACTGAGTCAACGATTAAAACATAACTGACTAGACAGTATCACAGGACTTTAGAGATGGGCCGCATATGGGGCCTCCCCTCCCCCCAGATTTGAGCACATTTTCAATTATGTGCGCTGACATGGCCCCAGATCAGAAGACTTAATTTGATTTAGGCATCCCTCGCCGTATCTGGACGCATGACGTGTAATTTCGAG
Source organism: Corythucha ciliata (assembly GCA_038030265.1). Lineage (NCBI taxonomy): Eukaryota > Metazoa > Arthropoda > Insecta > Hemiptera > Tingidae > Corythucha > Corythucha ciliata. The sequence continues at coordinate 24,654,541 of CM075939.1, forward strand.
AAATTCAAGCCATGTAAGCTTCGAGCCCTTCTTTTGCTCGTGCAGCAGTTTTACGCCATCAGACACGCTGAACTGGTGGTCGGTTGCCAATAAATGGTTTTAAACTCGGACTGACGTGTCGAGGGAGGCAAGTGTTCACGAACACGCACTCCGAGCCTTCTACCCGTCTGTCCTACGTAAACTGCAGACCCACAACCACACCACAAAGCGTAAAAACCTGACCTATCCAGTATATGAACCTCATCCTTGGCCTTGGACAGATACTTCCGTAGTGACGCCCAGGGCTTAAAAACCACTTGGACGTCCGCTCGCCGCATGAACCCTTTCCGGTCTCCTTGAAATATATCCGAAAAAGGGCAGAACTCTGTTGTTCTTGATTTATCTGTTGTTCGCCCGTATCTTATTTGATCCATGCTCTTGTTCTGTTTTTGTTTTTAGTTTGAGAATGGCGTTGCTACCGAAACCGAGGTCACGAAAATAAGAATAAAACAAATAAGTGCAAGAGATATTTCTTTTCTTCAATATCTTCATTGTGTTGGATACTCCCACACCTACGACCCTCAATTTTTAATTTTTTAATGGTTGGACTTTTTGCGCCCTTAAAAAACGATAAACGAATGGTTTTCATTTCCACACCAAACAGGGCCGTCACCACGTTACCTACAGGCGCGAATCCACAGTTTTCCCAAGTTCGTTTGTGGGGGAGGGGGGTTTGCACAAAGAAGTTCCTCCGCGTTTTTTCCCTAAATTTTAACCGCAAACGAGTGCTTTTTCACAATTCCACCGTGAATGAGCCCTTCTACTAAGTTGTAGCCTTGAATAGGCACCTTTTCTCAAGTTTTGCTTGGAATTTGCATCGCGAAAAGCGAATTGGAGCGTTTCCTGAGTTCAACCACGAAAGAGCACTTTTTCTCAGTTGTAACCGCGGAGATGTGAGTTTTCCTTCCATTTTAGGCGCGAATGAACAACGTTTTTGGAATTTTACCCGCGAATGGGTTAAATTTCTCAGTTTTTGCTGCGAATTAGCGATTTTCCTCATTTCAATCCGCAAATGATTGTTTTTTCTCAATACCGTAAACCGTAAATGAGATTTTTTATCAATTTTAGACGTGAAAAGGTCTCCATATAGACCGTGAATAATAGAGTTTAATTATAATTATGGCCTGGTCTTTGCATCACGAAATTTCGGCGAAAGAGCGATTTTTATCAACTTTAGCCGAAAATACTAGCCAACCACAGTCCACTAATAGCTGAAAATATCAGCGCTCACCTACTGCGCTTAATCCCTTCCGGATCCACACCAGCTTAGCTCATACAAGCTTAGTTCTGGAGACTGGCACGGTTATGAATAAAATGAAATCATTTGGCTCAAAATGTGCGGAGTGGGGGCGGCTTCACTAGCTGAATGCCGTGTGCGTTTCGCCGCCACAAAATAAAATTCGCGGGGCTTGCTCACCCCCCCCCCCCCCAAGGTAATTTTGCAGGTTTCGTGGCATCAACAACAGATTAGCACGGTTTTGACCAATTCAATAAGCCATTGCCGGTCATGGCTTATTCAAACGATCAATTTCACGGATTTAGCTCCTTCAAACCCAAAACTTCGTTGATCTACATTATCATATGCGGCCAATTGATTTCCCCCTCGGTTTTGGGTTCTAAGGGGGGGGGGATGCACCCTCAGATTTAGCGGGAAGGGGAGGTACAGCCCTGGAAATGCCTGCTTCTTTACTTCAGTCCCTAACACTTGAGGGGCTAAATAACCGCAATTACCGTGTCAGGGGACCAAAATTTAAAGCTTAACTCCAAAAATAACACTTTCTGGGGGGAAAGGTTACAATTTTTGGACAGAAAATCCGAAATAGAAGGTTACAAATGACAGTTTTCCAGTAGATATTTAGTTTTTGAAAGATAGTGACAGTTTCTGTTGACCATGAATTGGCCATTTCCAGCTCCCTGTCCCTATACATATAATAAAACCCTGAAAAAAGGCAATGGTGCATCTGACACTTTTGCCAGTGAAGCTACCCACCCCTAGATCAAGGGCTGGCTCGCCACTGCTACGGTTTTTGCTGATTTTTGTGTTCTGATTTCGAAACCTCATCTTACTGCCTTCAATGTGCTCAAAGCCTTCAATAAGTGAAAAGTCTCCTTGCTGGTTTCACCCATCTATCATTTAATTGCTCTTTAGGGAACATCAGCCTAAAAAAAAAACAAGTGAAAGTTGATAATAAAACTCATCATATATTTTATTACATTATTTCATTCATTTATTTATTTATATTCAAATTCTTTTTGTTCAATGAAAGTAGCTCTGCGCTTTTATGTACAAAAGAAGTAAATTAAAAGTTATTTGTTCGAAAGAGTAAAAAATACGCTCAATGGTAATAAAAATATATTAAAATCATTTCTATCATTTAATATGGCTAGAAGTTTCTAACTTTCCCATTTTTTAAAATTTATTTTTTTGACGAATCACAGTTCACGCAATAAAATTTTGTACAAGTGATTTGTTCTCTGCTCGAATGTTTTCGTACATTAATCTACACATGATGTATGGCCAAATAAATAAAAAAGTTTTAAAGCTTGTCATACGTAAGACTCTTCGTCTCGATATGCACTGGTAACGATGTACTGTGAACAGTCAGGCAGGTAGTAGGACGTGATCGGAGCTCTTTTGTTTTTATTGTTATTACTGTTTTTGTTTTTGATATTCTCATTGTTGTTATTATTGTTGTTTTTAATGGTAATTTGTTGTTCAGAAGGTGGGAGAGAGCGCGAGCGTTGGGCTGGTGAGCTGTGAACGCCGCCGCCGCGAAGACGACCCCGGTGATGGGACGAAGTTTCAACGTGAACAGGGGGGAGGTGGCGAAGACGCGGCGTGACGTCGTGTCCACGGGAATTACTCCGCGAAACGTGAGGTGTGCAGTCGTCGTCGGACAGTGTTGACGAGTCTTCGGCATCGTCGGTTGGTCCGCCGCCTCCTCCGCGTGGTGTTTGAGACGACGAAAGGTTATTTGGGTCTGGAGGTACCACGGAGACGGTGGCTGGGGAATTGTATGGTCGAGCGAGATCCGCGGCGCTGACTGATAACATTTTTTTACCGGAGGCTGATGAATAGGTGACTGTTTCACGGTACTGACGTCGCCGAGGCTCGCTTATCACTTCGCAATGAACGGCAGTTACCTGAAAATAATAATAATAATAATAAATCCTAATGATAAATTTGTAATATTAAACAAATAAATGTAGTAACATGTCGTACACTATTGCATACAGTGGCGTCTCGAACTTACAAGTGTAGGACTTCCCGCCACCAAAGATACTCACTCACCCCTAATATTCAAATTTTCAAAATCACCCAAACTGGAGTCCGAGAGGAGCAATTTAGACTCCTCAGTCAGCCTCGCACCCAATGAAAATGTTTTAAAGAAATCCTCTCTCGATTATGTCAACTGCCCCCTCACCCAGGTCCCTATTAAAGACAAAACGGCTGGAAATTTCCTTACCCCCCCCCATCATTTATACACGTCAATTCTTACTTTGCGAAGGGGTGGATGTCGCTTGAACATTTCGTCGAAAGGTTTTAAATCGGGTTTCGTCGATCGAGGTGGCGTCGGAGGAGGCGCGGGACCGCCACTGTCGAGCAGGGACTCTTCGGAGGCGCTTCGCCGCACGTCGGTATTTCCCCCTCCGAGGTTTCCTCCGATAGAATGAGGTACTGAGTTGAGTCGCCTTGACCTTTGTCTAAACCAGGCCTGACGTTGGAAATTTGGATTTAGCCTCTCCTCCCAGCCACCGTAGACGCGGACGTACTCTCCTGGCACTGACATGGTCGGTGTAATCTGCGCGCGAGAAATCATCGTTAGATACAGAGATACAAAGGTGTGTCTAATGTCTATTGACTATAATTTGTACCTTGGCGTGAGAGTCAAACGCTGGATCGTAGCCGGAAGACGAAGTGGACCCGCTTTCTTCTTCGTCGGGGGTGTATAATTGTGAGTCCGACATTGTTAAACCCGAGTCCCGGCTCAAAGATATTTTATCCTTACGTGGAGGCGGGCTGCATTCTAGACTATCGATAGAGGAATCGTCCCTCCTTAAGGCTGTTCAAAAATAATAATAAATAAAATGCTAACCCCATCCACCAATCTGATTCAAGCCCTCAATACTCACAGTCCGATTCCTCGGTTCCAGAGTCTCTGGGATCACCCAAAAGCATCGTAAGGCGAGGACCGCACAGATATTCACAGTGAACTATCAGACTTTCAACGAGCAATGGCACGGCACGAAGGTCGGTCGGAGTGACCGAGTCACTCCACAGGAGTGAAGGCCCGACGCAAACGCCCAAATTAGTGGGCGACATGAGATTCGTGCAGGACCTGCGAGCGACGTGATGAAGAACACAGAGAACATGGCACAAAAGCAGTCGATTCAATTTAGGAAGATCGTCTAGAACACTATACGGACAAATGGCAAAACGAAAAATGTTTAGAACAGAGAATCTTATAGTTAAAAGAAAATGGAAATGAAATATTTACGCTTTAAGACGAATCAGCCTCTGATGAATATTGGGAGCTTCCAAAGCGGCTCGCCACCTTGGGTAAAGCCCGGCACACAGCAAGGGGTCGGGAAGAGATCGAAGGAATTCTTTGAAAAGGGACGCCACCACGGGCACTGGTATGACTTCAAATGAAACGGTCTCTCCGCGGTCGAGTTTTTCACGAAGTTCACGGACGAGACGAACGTTGGCCGACTTGCGAAAGATACCCTGAGTGAAGGGACCTTTGGAGAAAACTTGCTGGAGCATGGTCTGCAGAAGAAATATTTTTTTTTTTTAATACACTTAGTAATGGAGATGATAAAGATGAACGCTTACCATGACGGGTCGCGGAAGTTGATCGCCTTCGCATATCCTCGACAGTGGAAGCCCAAACAGACAACCACTTGGATCTTTCACCAAATTCCTTTTAAAAACTTGCCCAATTCTAATTCTACCACCTGGCGACTTTTTCACGATTTTCTTGTCACTTTCCGGCGTCTTACACGTATTTCTATTAAAATAATAACTAGAGAGCTCTTTCTAGGTAGACAGATCATAATAGTGAAAACCAACCTCAGTATGAAGTGACACCGAGCCAGTGGGTCGTGAACATTATTACAGTGGTCCAAATCGAAACCCTCTTCAGCGCTCAGACTGTCCCTAAGACAGGAAAGTTTAATAGCGAAAGGTCGCTCGTGTCCCAACAGTGGGTAAGGGGCTTCGTCGCGAGCAGTTTTCGCCCACAATTGAAAGGAGTCAGAGTCACCGCGACCCAGTTCTAGATGTTCGAGTGCCAGAGCGATGCAATTCCGAGCCGTTTCGTCGGGGCCAACGCTGAATGTTTTACACTGCGTTTTTGGGAAACAAAAATTCGTTAATTGAATGAGGTAAACGAAACAGTTAAAAGAGGGCGGGGGAATGAGTACTGACGTATTCAATGTTGGTCGAATGGTCATAGTAAGTGACTTGAATATTCGTGCTGCAGGGTTCCTTTGACTTTTCAACGCTGACCACTTCAGACAGTTTCGACCACCACAGGTCACGAGCAGCTTGAGTACTACGGCAAATAAAAGGCAAACATTGTGGATCAAAATACAGATTTTGGTATCCAACTTCGCTTTTCCATACCCAAATGTTTCAAATTTGGAACCTTAAAAATCAAATTTCGCGAATTTTTGTTGTTACCTACCCAAACTTCGCGGGTGTTCACGCTGTTAAAAACGAAATTTCACGGGATATGCCATTACTAAAATCCGTTTCGCAGGGCACTGAAAACCCAGCGAGTTCATCCAATTTTGGATCAGCGACCTAAACACCCTACCTGCAGAGCCCAACAACAGCGTTTTAGTTTGCCGACCCATATTATTTCCCTCATTCTACGCGCATCATCATCCCTCGGTATTAGTACCCGTGGTCGACGGCAGATTTCGGGTTTGATATTTTTGTGGTAAGCGCTTTGTGGGTAGTGAGTTTAGAGGTTAGAATGGTGTGATTTTAACGTTTTATAGTTGGAGCTTTTTGTGTTGGACCATCTCGTGGTAAGAGTTTCTTGAGGCTACAGCAATTTGTGGGTTAGAGTGTTTTGTGGTTGAAGCTTGGAGCGCTTTATGGTCTGGGTTTGTTGGTTCAAGCGATTTGTGATTATAGCGCTTATTGTGGTTAGAGCCTTTTGTGGTTTGAGCGTTTCGTGGCTTGAGCTTTTTGTGGTTAGGGTCCTTTTCGGTTGTAGTATTTAGTGATTTATGGCGTTAGACCTTTCCGTGCGGTTAAGATTTCTTCTGAAAAAGTTTATTCTTTTCTGCTGAGCAATTAAGATTCTTATATTTTTGATTTACAAACTCAATGTTTCAATTTAAACTATAAGAGCTATTTTTATAAATATTACAATAGGCTACAGCGCATTGTGGTTAGAGCGATTTGAGGTCTGGGTTTGGTAGTTCAAGCGAATTGTGGTTAGCACTTATTGTGGTTGGAGCCTTTTGTGGTCTGAGCTTTTTGTGGTGTTTGTGTGGGCGTTTTCTGTGGTGAGCTGGTGGGACCTTCATTGTGCTTGGAGCTTTATTCCTTAGGTCCGGATCTTTGCTGTGGTTGGAGCTTTTCTGTGGTTTGGATGAGCTTTGCTATGGTCGGAGCTTTACTGGGGTTGGAGCCAAGACCTGTTGTGAGAACGTTGGGGGCACTGTGAGTCTGTTACCCTTGGATTTTTGAAATCAAGAAAGGGAGGAAAATAAAAAAGTTAGAGAAAAAAGGCAAAACAAGTTCGTCTCGTTCTCGGAAATATTCGACACTTATCGTTGACAAGATTGTAGAAAACAGTGATGGGGGGGGGGGATTAGGGCCGAATATTCTCCTCTGCTGCCCTGCTTCCGTCGCTTTATTCGGAAAAGCAAAAACTAACGCGTCTGTATAATACACTGGAGATTAAAATGAGGGAATCTGAAATCTGGGATTGGTGCAGAAATACTGCGAGACTTAGGTGAAAAAGTGCAGCCAAGGGGAGGAATCACGTGTGGAAGGTTTTGGTGCTCTTGGCCTGTTCCTAGAAACAATAGTTGTAAGGATGAGTGTCAGTCAGGATTGAGCGCCTTCTAATTATCTAATTTAACTTTTGCTCTCGTCTTAAATTAATCAATTTTCACTGATTCAAACGAAAAAATCACAGTAATAGCGAGACTGCTTCGCTTGATTTCAGAAAAATCGAAAGTTTTAATAGAAACCACGCTTAGGAAAGGGTTTCCCGTACCTTTCATTCTGTACGGGAAATCCATGCTCCCGAATCTTTCACTGCAATCTTACCCCCCACCCACAACCTGGTTCACGACCACGGGCTTACAACCGACTGAAGAGTAACACACATTCAATCGTTGATCACTTGGGGATGATAAGGGGGAACTACAACTTTTTAGCTGCAGTTTGGTCGTAATCTGAGGATCAAATCCCTTTTTTCCCGACATTTTAACGACAATTTCTATCAGAACGAGGACTCTGGTTGCTTGGCGGGAGGGGGAGGAGATTTCGGTTGATGGGCCAAGCCCTCGACTTGGGGGTACTTGGGGAAGAAAGTGCCCCCCATCCAGCGTGTAGACATCGTCGAAAGGATCCAAACAGGAAAAAAAAAGGACGAAAGACCAAGCCCTTTCTTTTAACATTTTAAAGAAAACCCAATAAAACACTTTATTCTGGCGACTGTCTCTGTACATAGTGGCGCCCAATTTCTTTCACGGGCACGCAGTAGGTTTGATGGTAGGGTAGGGGGGCTGTCTACGACGGGGGAAGAAAAGGACGCATAAAAAAAAAAAAAACCTTCATACGCAAGGGAGCAAGACTTTGTTATGGTCAAGCAGACGAACGATCGGAAGGAGGGAGACAAATTGAGAGCTGGGAATGAGGATAAATCGAAATGGCGTTTAGTCAACGACCGAAAGAGGATAATTGTGTGTGTGGGGGGGGGGGGATACCTAAAAATAAAAGTTCATAAAAAGTACAATACACGAAGTTCAAAGGTCGGTTGAAAGAGTTTCACCCCGACGAAGTGTAAACAATTTGACCCGGTTTAGTGAACTAGATCGGTGAAAAATTAAATAATAACATTTTGCCACTTCTGCCGAATTGGTCCCTATACTCTCGTAAAACGTATTCACGTTAAAAAAAAAGGCGAAGATAATTCTCGGAAAGCCGCCTTCAAATCCCAAAATAAAGTAATAATAATCATAATAATTGAAAATACTAGGTAACTCGATGTTGTCGGTGTATCATCTAATTGCGAACAATGAAGCGAAAGGATCTGCTTAATTCATTCCAATAAAATTTGGATTCAGGGCCCGGGTTGACGCTTTTCAAATTTTGAAAATAGCTGTCACGCGTAGTAAGCGGTATAACATCAAACTGGACCAGAAAGTGTGCTTTTGAATTTTCAGTTCTGGGCGATTTAAACAAAAAAGGCAGAAAATCGCGCGGAAAACTTAGTTCGAAGAAAACCAACAAAGTGGCAACTCACATAGAACGAAGAACTTTTCGACCTTTTTTCCACTCAGTCCAATTTTTCGCGGGCGTGCCTCTGCATAGCATCGCGAACTATTTCGTTTGGAAATAAATTTCACGATGAGATTTTCTTAAAAACTGAGCCGTTCGAGGATCACGGAGTAACTAGAAAATGTACGGGACTTCACTGGCTGAAAGAGATCGAGTGAGTGCTCAAATGCTCAAAAGCAAAAGGACGAAAACAGAACAGGTGGAGCCCGCCGGTTCCAACCCCCAAGAACCCCCCCCCCATCGCATCGCTATCCAACAAAACCCAGAACCCACCGCCCCTTCAAACCACATTTTCATAGGCCCTGCTCTTCAATACATTTTCAAATCGTAAGCTTCACAAAACGCATCAAATTGATACTTGAATTATTCAAAAGTCTTGCGGAAGACCTTCGAAGTGTGCGATGTGTTCAAGGAAAGACTTAAGTTTTTAATTTTTTTTCTACGCAGTAATTAAATAAAACATTTAACATCTTCCCCCTGCAGAAAGAATCATCGCCGTCTCCCTATTAATCCACTCCGAACTAATTGGTTGGCGAATGATAGCTTGTAAGACAACTTTTTTTTTTATTTAAAAGGAACAGGTTTAGCCCTGGCCCCCGTCATTAATAATTGGTTTCTACACTTTTGTTTTACTACTCTTTCTTATAACTTTTATACATTCGACGCGATGGCGCGAACGTGTTAATAATTAAAATAAAAATGTTGAAATATCCACTCACCTGAACGTAGTGACGACATTCGTAGTGGGCCAACCGAGAACGAAGGACGTGTCGCGCGATTTGCTCACTTCACTGACGTCTTCGATACCGTTCAAACTCATCCAGATCTCCGAGACGCGGACTTTTTCCTTCAACTTGAAATTACCACCCGACCGAGCCTTGGCGATGAGAAGAAGATCGTTGAAGAGAAATAAATGTCTCTCTTGACTTTGCACTCCCTAAAAAAAAAAAAAAAAGAAGAAAAAAAATTGATAAAATAATAAATCATTACCTACATAAAATTTTAAGACGCTCAAGAGGATAAACGACCATTGGGTAAGACCAAGGGAGGAAACGATGAGGGTTTGGTGACGGTAGCAGTGGGTGGGGTGGCGGTGGGGGTAATTGCTTCAACATGAGAGGAATGAACCACCTTCACCCCTTCCCCCTTCCAACTAATAGATTGAGTCTGATAAATGGTGCTGGCAAGCTTAACAAGTTCAACTCACGCGAGAAGCTGCGAAGCTGAGGCTCAAGATAGCACTTAAAAAAAAAAAAAAAAATGGTTTCTTCATTTCCGTATAAGACTCTGTACATCCTGGATGGTTGGAATTTGGAAGAAAACACGCGGTGACTATTCTAGTAATCTCCACTGCCCCCAGAACAACATGTCGGTACACCGCTGAGCAACCTTCTTAGAGCCGTTATGCTATTGTTTTAGCTTCATTAAATTAAAAAAATGAAATTCCATGCATATTGCAGGCTGTAAGTGCCGTCCCTTAACCACAAAAGTTGAGTTGTGATGAAAATCGAGCAACGTATGGACAAGGCCGGATACGAGAACTAGGGCCTCTGCCAGCGTCCTGAGGCCTTCTGACACGTATCAAATTGGCAGCTTTCGAGGGAAAACTCATAATTCGGACGCTGGCTCATTTGTGTGCGGGCAGGCTTGACCGGCCCGGGGCACTGAGAGCATAAAAGCCCCTCCTATGTACAAATGGACATAGCTAACTCAATACACAAGCTGGACAGCTTGTCGCATTCCCCTGACGATCCCGCGAGCATAAATCATTCTATTCATCAAGCTTTGGGTGCTCTCCGGGCCCGGCTGGACCGTGCGGTTCACAGCCAGTCAGCCACTACTTGAGAGAGAGAGAGAGAAAAAATACAAGTATTGTGGGGCTTTTTTGCCACCACACACCTGGGTGCGACAAACACACCTTTGAGTGTTTTGAAAACGACTGGCGAGACTAAAAAGTCGTTTCACACGACCAATACGTTACGAAACCAATGCCATCCAATTTGATTGTAGATAGCGCCGTCAGCGAGCTTTAGATAATAGGAAATTTCGAGGCTCACTAGTAGCCAGGGTTTCATTCGAAATTGGATGGCGGTGGTGGTTTTCTAGTTTATTGTTTGCGGAGAACCAATTTGTACGCTTGATAACCGTTTTCAAGCAGCCCAAAGGTGTGTTTGCCAACAGCTAAGTCTGTTGTGAGCCGCTGTCCCACGGAAAATATCTGGCGATCTCTGAAGTGTCATCTCCTAGACCAAAGAAAACGTCATGCCCAGGTGCCAGATACGATCAAATGACCCGGATTTTTCATAAGGTGGGCTCCCGGACTATTAGGACAGGAGTCATTTCAAGTCCTCGCGGGCCATCACGCGGAAACTACTGCAAAATGCTTCTACCATTGTTTAAAATTTTTCTCTTACATCCATACTGGGCGCTTATAGTACGTGCCGTGCGTGTTTACGGGAAATCCCGAAATCGAAACGGATGTTCAATCAGACGATCAGCTGAAGTCCTGAGAAAAGCTTCGATGCAAATAAGCATCACTGGCCCACCATGGACTGGAGGAATTCGCATCCGAAACCAATGATCTACGTGAAACGCTCATTTTGTTGTCAATTTGAGTGCGTTTTGGCCGGGACCGGCTGCATTTCTCAATTCAGCATGGTCTGAGAGGCTCATAAACCGTGTCTGGCGCTATGCGAAGGAATCCAAGGGACTCACGAATTATCCTGTGGACAGTGGCGCCGGCGTGCCACGTGATCGTCAGCCCTGAAATTTAATGAAAAGCTTCGTTCGCTAGCGGACCACAGTATGGCCAATCGCCCTCTCCCTGTATCCGCCCACGTTTGGGGTGAGTGTGTGCGGAGGGGTTGACTGTTACGATCGCCCCCACCAAAGCCAGTCGCATCGATTCCACTTAATATAGAAATATGACCAAAGAGAGATTTTGTTTTAAAAACAACAACAAAAAACTGGAGATTTTGCCCTGCAAGCTGATTCTCTACCCCTTCCCTAATCACTCTTGCGACCGCTGGGCGTGGGCGTGGTCCCTTGAATCGAAAGCGACGCCATAGTGGGGCAGCTGTCCAGCTATGGACACCATAGAAAAGTACGACGTCAATTGTATGGGGTCAACACATTTTGTTTCTGTCAGCGCTCACAAAAACAATGTTAAAGGGCACAACTGGCGGGGGGGGGGTCATCATGAGGGTCAGTGAACCGGAAATTGCCCTTGTCGGGACTCCTTTCAGGTTCGTACACATGGCCGGCACCCCTGAAGCTTATTATATGACGAACTCTCACAGGTCTGCAGGAGTCGGTGAGGGAAGAAGACGGCTGTTTTCGAAAGAAAAACGCTGCGAATTATCGAACAATGCCTTATTATTTCGACTGTGGGTTTATTATTCATCGATGTAGTCAAATCCGGCTTGAAATTACATGAAAATCGACACCCCACACCCCTATGATCCCAAATCCTTTGAAAATCCCCATTTTGGACCCGCTTTTGGCCCATAAAACCCCAGGGAGTTATTTGATCAAACTGATCAGATGTTAGGACCAACTAGACCCCAAATGGAGTCTATGTGCGAAAGGACGAGTTTTTTCGAGCAATCCTAGGGCAAGATATGGCCCGGACGGCGGACGGACATTTTTTTTTTATTGCAGATTTGGATTCTACGCACTTTGAAACGTAAAACTACAAATTTTGAGGGGGGGGTCAAAAAATTTTTTTTGCGATACGATTACAAAGACTTATTATTGAGAAATAATAAGTCAAAAGTAAAGAACGAAAAAAAACACTCACCGCGGTAAATTGAACTTTTGTCTCCATAATAAACTGACGCTTTTCCGCCGGCGGCGAAATATTCTGCCGGGACGGTGGTGACTCGGGTCGAAGAGATTTGGCCGAGAGGGCCCTTTGAAGTCGAGCGGCCGTGCTCGACCTTTTCCTCATTAATCCTTTCATCCTCTGCAATTGACAAAAAAATTACATCAATCAATAAATACTCAAAATTTTACTCATTTCGAGACCTTACCATGGTTAGAACATCTTTGTCGTACAGTCTGAGGCAATCGTTAGGAAACAGGTCCTGAATCCTTTCAAGATCGCTTTCTTCCTGAGCCCTTTTCAAAGTCTAAAAAATGAGAGAAAGAGAAAAAGGAGTGAATTAAATTCCATTATACATATACGTAGTGAACCCCACCCGAATCAAGAACATTCCGCCATAAATAAATTAATGCTTTGCAGTGGAATTTTTGTATACTTCGAATTTGTGCCCAGTCATACGCGCACCGATCATAAACAAAGCGGATATAAAGATTAATCCACTAACACTACAAACTCACCAACAAAGTGAGTGTTTTCATCACCTTTTTCTGCCCACAACCTAATAAAAACCCCGATAAAAACCTGGAAGTAAGTGTGAGAAAACTGTTTGATGGGTGGGGGTGGGGAGTTGTTATGAATCAACCAAAAACAAAGATTCGGTGGGGCTCATTGACACAGTTTTTCGTTTCAATTAATAAAAAAAAGGGCTAACGGTGAAAATGACAGGGAAAAAGAAATGGACTGACGAAGATGGAAGGCAGCAAGGGCATGATTTATTGAATGAGTTCCTTTTCATTACTCTCCTCACTCTCTCTTCCCTTCTGTATTTGATAGGTCACTAGAGCTGCTTAGCTGAAAAGCATTTGGACGAACATTAAACGAAATATTAGCATAAACCGTTGATTTACCATAATACTCGGAACTTTTTGAGAACTAAGCAAGCCTTATGAATTCAACCTTTCCTTTTTAGGAAACTCGCATCAAATACCAAAGGGGGAGGGGGAATGGGGGGCTCTACTTTTGATTTCTTTTTTTTTTTTAAAGAGCCAGTTTTCTCAAAGGTTGTACTACTAGAGAGCATATACCCGGATCAAAAAGCCTTTGTTGCTTGTTAACGGAGGGGGTCCATTGTCTCTGAATTTTACCTCTTCATCACCATGGCAAGGGGAAGAGGATGGGGAGTCATTTCAAAGTGTTCCAATAAAGCATAATATGAGAGAGACAAAGATAAAAAATAATTTTTAAAATTGTCCCTTCTTTGTTTGTTTGTTTTTTTTTTTTCTCCTCTTGTTAACGGATACAATCGATTTCAAAAAAGAATAAAACTGTACTCGAGGTTTCGAGGACGTTGGGCCTTTTTCAACAAGAGCAGAAAAGTAGGGTTGACATTCAATTACCTCTCGTAAGTTAAGTGGCGCGAGAACCTAATTGGGTTTGAGAGAATTTTGAAGAATTGACCCATTGTGATTTTCCCTTCCTCGCCCTCTTTATCTTACGTTAGAAGGATAGGCACTCAAAAATAAATCAGTGCTTCAACAGGAGAGTGTTATTTAGAACAAAAGACTCTTTAAAAAATGATGAGTGCGTAAAAATACAAACACTAAAAAAAAAAAAAACAAATAAAAATTAAACGGCCTGTAGATCTCGGGGGGTCAACAGGAAAAAATGGAGCACGAGAAATGGGTCAAGTTTTTTAATTGTTTAAATGTTTCAAGACTAGTCGATACTTCTAACATTTTTTGCCGTTTAACAATACAACTTCGGATTTTTCCTTTAAAAAAATTAAGTCCACGTCATAGCCCATAGCCAGAGGTGTATACTCGCTGCCTTATTCTCTTCTTCTTAAGTTAGTTGATAGCTTCCAGATACTTTTACGCGGATTCAAATAAGGTAAGGCAAACGCGTACGACTACAGACCCAAGTCTGTGATAGGTTGTGGAGGGGGGGGGGTGAACGCACTTTAACTGGCGTTTTAATATTTTTAGATCCCAAGTCCTTTCACCGAATTTGGGGATCTGCCGTTCTGCATTTCCCAACGAGCATTCGCTAAATTTCACTAAAAAGAAATAATAATAATAATAATAATAATGTAAATTCCTTATTTTAAAAATGATGACCCCTGGTATTATTTTATTTTTACGTCTCACAATTAATTGGCTTCATGAAGAAAGAGCCAGGTTTTTTTTTACGACCATAAGACTAGTATTAAGCTCCACTCTGTAATCTCCTTAACTTTTAAGCCCCCACCCCACCATCATATCCTCAGGGCGATCTGTTTAGAGTCATAAACTCTGGCTATACCAACCTCAAAAATGCTACCAACGGTTATACCGTACGAAAAAAATTACTTTGTAAAAAGTACAATGAACTTCTTAAAAAAAAAGCATCTTTCGAAAATTCCCTTTTTAAGGAGAAGCTTATTGGGGGCAATGACATTGAAGCGTTGTCAACCGCTGGTCAATTGCGGCATAACGCTCTACTCGTATTATGATATTATTTGTACTGTAATGAATCAAAAAAGGCATTTCATTATAAAACAAGGTAGCCATTTAAGAAGGAAATATAAAAACGACTTGGCTAACCGTGACATTTTTTTCCCAATGAAAGAAACTGTATAGTTTTTATCCTTCAGATTTTATAAGCTTTTGGTAACCATCGAAGGCTTTTTATGGATAAGGATTTCATGAAACATAAAAAATAAAAGAAGGCGTGATATTAGGCAAAATTTCAAACTAAAGAAAGCATGGCTGCCCCCCCTCGCCCGCCAAACCATTTGCCCCACGCATGAGTTCCAAGGTTCGCCTAGAATTTTCCTTTCAATTACTTCAACGCCTTTTATTACTTCCGTGTTTTGTTTATTTTATAAGGAAGTTCCGAACTTTGGGCCCACTCATTTTCCTGTTTTCATTTTCCTCCCCTTTTCTTCATCACGATTTCCTTTTTATCTTGAAATCTGGGCCCCGCCCACGCCATCGAGTGGCAGACCCAGTGCTCCTATTGCTTTTTCTCGACAGGCCCCCGCATCAAACCACAGTAAAGCCCCAACCTCAGCCAAACTTCAGATTCACAAAGAAGGCCCAAACTCTTTAAAGCTTAAAACCACTGTAAAGCTCCAACCACAATGATGGCAAAAAAAAAAAAAAATAACAATCACTGCAAAGGTCCAACTACAGACAAGGTCCAATCACAGCCAAGGTCAAACCACAAGCAGCTCTAACCACAGCTAGAGCCTCCAACCACAGTAACTCCCCAACCACATCAAATCTCCACAACCACAGCAAATCTCCACAACCACATCAAAGGTCCAACCATAGCCTAGGTCTAATCACAGCAAAGGTTCAACCACAGCAAAAATTGAACCACATTGAAGCTCCAACTACAAAAAGCGTTAACAACATTTAGAGCGTTCAACGACACGTTAGAGCCTTCAATTACCACTGCAAATGTCCAACCGCAGGATATAGGTCCAACCGCAGGATATAGGTCCAACCACAGAAAAGTTCTGGTCACATTTTGAGGTTATTAATCACAGATAGAACCTACAACCACGGAGCAAAGCTCAAAACCACGGTACAGCTCCAAAGTAAAATAAGACCCAACTATCAGCGCAAGGCTCCAACCATAGTTGAGCCCAAATCATAGTAGAGCTTCATCCTAAGTAAACCTTTCCTTTTTTTCTCTTTTATTCCTTTTCTTTAATTTATGAAATCCGGGTCCCAAGCAAGCCGTACCCGAGTAGGTACAACGGATCCAGTGTCCCCCCACCTCCTCTCATGACGGGGCTAGTTGCGATCCAACTACTATAAGCGAGTCTCTTCTTCCCTCAACAGTACTATAGTCGAAATTTGCGGTCGGCAGGGGGTGGCGGCTAGGGTGGCCAGCCGTTCCGACTTCCGAGGTACGCTCGGACCAATCCCGGGTTTGGCTTTCTACTTTCAGCGTACCGCCTGTGGCGGACCGTCTAAACCAATGGGGGCCGCGTTAAATCATGGGGGGTAGCGTTAAATAATGGCTTTATTTCCATTTCAACCGCGAATTAGCGCTTTTTCTCCATATTGGCCGCGAATCCGCGTTGCTTTTTAGCGCTTTTTCTTAATTGTTTTCACGAATCAGAGATTTTCCTCAATGACAACCTCAAATTGGCTCCTTTTTTTCACTTCTAGCCATGTATAAGCGATGTTAAAATTTTAGCTACGATGTTGCCCCCGAAAACCACGATTATTGGTGTTTTCTCAATTTTAGCCGGACTTTTTCTCAATTTTAACTGTGACTTAGCTCTTCGCATTAACTTTTCCCACGAATGAGCGATTTTCCATAATTTTAGCCACGATATGAGTGCTATTTCTCAATTTTAACTGTGAATTGGTGTTTTTTTTTTTTCAAGTTTTAGTTGTGAATTAGATAATTTTTCTCTATATTTCAGTCCCGAATTTCCATTTTTCTCAATTTTAGCAGCGAGTTATAGGGATTTTCTTCACTTTCCATAATTAGCGCTCTTTCAAACTTCTAGCCACGTGCTTGGCCCGAAAAAGGCATAATTAACGCGCATTCTCAATATTAGCCGCCTATAAAAAAAAGATGATTAGTGAATTTTCTCTATTTGAGCCGCGAACTTGCCTCCAGAAGGCAAGAATTGGTGTTTAATAACGCAATCTCAGCAGTGATTTTTGTGAACAATTATGCCAGAAAGTTGACTGCGGATCCGCGAATTGGTGTATTTTTCTTAATTTTAGCGCTCAATGAGGGTTTTTTTCTTTATTTTAGTCTTGTAAGGACCTCCTTGAGTCTCCTGGGTCACTTGAGACACGGATTATTCCCGATAGCGGCAAAAATTTATTCCGAAT
This sequence comes from Corythucha ciliata, assembly GCA_038030265.1. Classification (NCBI taxonomy): domain Eukaryota; kingdom Metazoa; phylum Arthropoda; class Insecta; order Hemiptera; family Tingidae; genus Corythucha; species Corythucha ciliata. The sequence continues at coordinate 24,671,780 of CM075939.1, forward strand.
CGCGTGGGCTGAATCAAAAATATCCCTCCACCCTCTGACCGGGGGTGGTCCACCTCCAACACGTTGGCCCCTTTCTCGGGGCGCTATGATCCCGCGTTCTATTGAAAATGTCTTACAATTAAATTCAGAACCGAGTCCGAGGATTTTTGAATGAGCCAAATTCATGAACATTGGATTTTCAAAGAGCCAGAATCGAGAAATTTTGTTTTGAGAGCCAAACCCACATTTTCTAGAAACAATATGCCACACCTATGAAACAGTCAACTCCCAAAAATCACTTCAGTCACTTCAGTGAGATTTGGTATAATAAGAACCAAAAATTTAATAAGAGCCGCGAAATTGGTTAGTTGGATGAAATCCTCATCCCCACCCAACCGAAGTTGACTTGGGGGTGGAAGTTGGTTGAGTAAATCAAACCCGCGAAACACACAGTCAGACATTTTCAAATCTATAAAAACACTTGTACCATGAACTGAAAGTTTGCAGTCCATCCGTCCATTGTGGTTAAGTGGTATAACTCAACGCGTCATACAATAACACGGGGTCAGACCAGCGTCGACGCCTGTGCTAGTGACACAAACTCACCCGTCCGAAAGAGGTGATGGCAAGAGGGACTCGTCATTGCCCCCCCCCCTCCTTGTGGGCACTGCCTCTGGAAGAAAGGCTTCCCGACAATCCAAGGAGAAAAGACCTTCACCTGTGAAACGATGAGCCTGTTGTTCGCTTCCTGAAGCGTGTATTATATCATTAAAAACATCACGAACTGCGTAGGTAATAAATTTTAGATGATAACCAAACAAAATAGAATCCTGTTAGCGTAAAAACGCTTTTAAATTACAACGATTAGGTATGTGCTATGAGAGCTCGCAAAATTGATTTTTTTCGGCGAATTAATCACTCTTTTTTTGCTTGGTCTCATCAATTTCACTGCACAGAACAAACTCGATAGGAAGGCCCGAGACGTCCGTCGTATAATGAGACAGTGGTGGGCGAGGGGACAGAAGCCCTCCAGTGATTTCTGATTCCTCAAATTGTTTTGAGAATCATTTAAAAAGACGTACATGTACGTAAAATGTTCATAAAATGGAAAACATCGAAATTCTTTTAAGACAAAAGATGAAAACTAAAGAATTTTTAAAAGACATGCTACACAACAAAGCACTCTTCGAAATTTGATAAACAAAACGAAAACAAAGTTTGCATTCAGCGCTTTTTATTTTTTTTACTTCTTCTTTCAAGGTCAGGAGTAAAATATTCATTAAGTATTCAACACGTGGCATTTGACGAAGCGTTTCTTGAATTTTGGACCATGGCCAAAACTGTCAGTCGCAAATAAAAAAAGTTGGAATAGGCGTCATTTTTCATAGGCGTCATGTATCCCTTCCCAGCTAGACCTGTGCATATTATGATTGGGTTTAATAATAAGCGAAAGTGAATGGTTTTTGTATTGTAGGAAGGTGGGAGGACAATGAAAACCGACCTCCCCCCGCAACAACCTTTACACATCCTTTCCTCGTTACTTTTCCTCGTATATGACCCATCATTATATGGATTGTACCTGGCTAGCTCTTCGGCGCGCACTCTGAAGATCCTCACGACAGTGGATCTGATCGCCGTGTGCGTCCGAAAGAAGGTTCTCGAAATATTCTTCATACTGTGACAGCCGATGAATCTGGAACAAAAGTGAAGAAGAAAAAACTCAATTTTACTATAAAAACACAAAGAAGAACAATAATGTGGAAACATGACAAAAGCTAGTCGACTAAAGAAGTCAAAACCAAAGAAAAGTTCGATGATGCGGAACACGCCGCGCCGGGTCAAACACATACAGACACATTTAAGAAGGGGAAAACGCCCATTTATAAGGCAAGGTGCATAGCCCCATTTGGCTCCAACTGGAGCACATGACTCGCTAAGAGTCAACGCAATCTTAGGCCCGATTTCACCAACTTCTTAAACCAAGATCAACAACTAATCACGATTACAATGTGAACGCTTGTATCAGAATTCATGTGGGTCGCTATTGGCAACTAATCACGATCAACTTTAAACGAGATCAATTTTGTTGGTGAAAATGGGCCTTACTCTCTTTTATTGGAGAGGAAAATACAGTAAGAAGACTGCCACTTAAGGGTCCCTCCTATGAAAACATCTTAAACGTATGACACACCCCCCCAGCTATTTTTCAAAAAACATCAATTTATCGCAATGACTAAGTTAGAATTCAATAAGAAGAAAAAAGGCTTGATTGAACATTGACAAAGAGGTGAGGCATGTTTCGGAGCAAGTTCAAGGTCAGGAATCTTTTTTTCTTCTTCCATTTTTTAAAAGACGGATTATGATGTGAAGGGAGGAGCACAGGCAGTCACGAATGGTCGTGCTGAGACTGGCTCCCCTTACACAAAAACACAGGATTTTTTCTTCATCAAAAATGTGTTTTTTGTATTGTTTTTTAAAGATTCTACTCTCAACAATAACAAAGAGCTTTGATCTCATGGGGAATTAAGAATAATGGGAAAGAGTTGCTGGGTAATGAAGTGCGAGTTCGGTGATGGTGAGAGAGTGAGAGAGAGCGAGCGAGTGATGAGGGAAAAAAGAAATATAATTATATGGGTGAGAAACAGGAAAAAGGTGGAACTAAAAAGCGGAAGGTGCAATAGCTGCAGAGGAATGTTCGTTTGTGAAGTAAAAACCCCAGAACAACGTTTTTTGTTTTGTCTTCAGCGCCCGTCATATCCAGTGACCGCCACAAAGCTAAATCATTCGCTTCGGCTCCCAAACGGGACGACGTTACAAACAACAACAATACTAGCGTCAGTGCAAGAACGACAATGGGAGACATTTTTTCACCTATAAAATTCGTTTGGTGCCTAATTGATGATGGCATCAATTAGTTGTTTAAGGGTTTTAATACTTTGCCATCGTGTAGAATAAACTTCCGCAGGCACGATGGCTACTGCTAACAATCACAATTGGCGCAGTGAATGAGAACATGCCGATGACGAGACGAACGTGACGTCATCGACACGTATCGGTGATGGTGGCGGTAGTAGTTGCACTGTGTAAACTCCACTGTCGGAACTGTGAGTTCCGGCAGTAATTTCAACATAGGCCGGCAACTCTTGTGCATACCGAAAGTTTAAGAAGAAATATTATGTACCTATTGGAATGATGAAAAGGTAGGCCGTAACTATAACGCGTAGTCACAGGGGGCAGGGATGGGCAGTTGCCCTCCATTGGACTCGAAATCTGCCAACTCATAGATACCAAAAAGTATCAATCCTAACAACTCACTAAATCGCCAATTTCGCGGGTTCTGGCCGATAAGGAACTATTTTCGAGGGTTTTGGCTCTCTACTATCCAATTTCATGGGTTTCGGCTTGGTGAAATGCTTCGTTTCACAGACTTGGCCCACTAAAAAACAATTTTTTAAATGTAAAAATCCCAATTTCGCGTTTGGCTTTTGTTTTTGTAGGCGACGAAGTCACTATGAGAAGTGAGTGGGGTTGGATGGAATGAGTCAGCGGTATTACTCGCATCGTATCGTATCACTCAAAAAACCTATTTCGAGAGTTTAGTCCTGGAAAAAAACATTTTTGCGGGTTTGGCACTGAATAAAACTAATTTTCATTTCTCTCTACGCGGGTCAATTGGCTCACTCAGACACCAATATTTCGCGGGCTGAAGTCACTGAAGACAATTTCGCGGGATTTAGTCCTTGAAAAGACTAGTTTCGCCTGTTAAGCTCTTGAAAATTCAATATTGAGGGTTTCGGTCATCTAAAACAAATGGGGGGGGGGGGGTCGATCTACAATATTGTGGGCCTGGCTCTTTCAGAAAGCCTTGGCGGATTTGGTTCTTCCAAAAATCAGTATCATGGCATCTCGAAATACCCGTTTTCGCGGGTTTCGTCCTTCAGAAAATCAATATTGCAACTTTTTCTCACTCGAAAAACCAATTTCACAGGTTCGACTCTACAAAAAACATTTTCCTTGGTTTAGCTGTTCAAAATATTAATTGGGTGGGACTTTTGGTACCACGGTCTCTCAAATTCTTCCAGGGCGCTCTAGGGGTGTGTGGGAATGGGTGGAGGGCAAATGGAACTGAGGCCACAGTGAAGGGGGGGGGGGTCTGCTGGCCAGTTCGACCAAGTTCGGCCAAGGCCATTTCCCAAGAGGGCGATGCCATCACCAAGACTCAGCTTCCGGTCTCTTCGTTTACAGGGGTATAAAATTGACGGTTTTCCGGTTGGGAGCTGCGGCAAAAATGGCCACTATAGAGAGCCAGTGGTCAACAATGGACTTTCTGATCCCCAAGGCTGCGCGGTTTTTCTGCTTCATGGTGGACCTCAACCAGCGGTTTCTTTCATGGAGCACCTGCGGGCCAACTCTGGCCGGCTTGAAGAGGTGTGGACTTGAGGAGTGATTTGGAGCCGTTGGTGCACGAGGGGCACCATATTTTTCTCAACCTTGTCCTTAAGCATATTCATGTGAAAACTGGGCAAGCAGGGGCAAGCTAACATGTTCATTTAAAAACTGGAGTATAACAACTTGTATGTAGTTACAGCGGGGGCACATGCCCCCTTTGCACCCCCTCAGGCACTAGCTTGGGTGAAGAGGACAACAATTGTACATTCTATTCTTCCCTTTCTACATACATTCAACTAAAATGTCTTTTCCTTTTTTCTTTCTTTTTTTTAACTGATTCGTCGCTTTCTCAAGTCAAAAACCACAATTGAAAGTCAAGGTCCTCCTCAACGCCCCTCAACATCCTCGACCAACAAAATCACTGAATACTTTTACGGGGCGACTTAGCAGCATAATAGTTGAGTGTGCACGCTGTTGAGTCCTTTTAATGCTTACGAATCGCACCTCGTGAATTAGCATACACACAAAGGTACATCAACCTGTGCCCACCGGGTGAAAAAAATTATCATTTTTTTTCGTCGAAGAAACATTATTAAAAAAAACAAAACAAAACAAAAACGTAAACGTTGGGTGGGAGGGGACGGTGGATAAACATCGTGACGATAATCGTCAACGGAAAACTCGACATCACTTGGAACTCGCGAGAAAGTATAGGGCTCGCGGACGATTACAATGGTTTATGAAAACGGAAGTAAATTGAAATGAAAGAGGAAAAGACGGATAGCCCTAGCTGTAACTTAAAAAAAGAACTCAATGGAGTTGGATAAGGACGGGAATAACACGTCTGCTTCTTGTGCCTTCAATGTACGAAAAGCACCATAAAGCATAGTAGGAAATATTAACGGAAACTATATGCGGACATTTCATTCCCATTATTGCCTCGCATGGTTGAAGTGGGGGGGGGGGACCATTATGGATCGCAAATGGTGACGTCGAAGGGGCAATTCTAAATTGCTTGTAACAAATGCAAGCTCATTAATGATTCGAAAACACACGCAAAAAAACGGAATCAGGGTAAAATGGTTTTCAATTTTAGGCGAGGGCCAGGTCGTAACACCCTGAAATTGAACAGGAAAAATTGTGGGAAACGAGGACAAAATACAAGCGCAAGATCTCATCAATCCAATGACTGCGTAACGATTAAGAGGTTTTTAAAATATTTCGTTTAGTTTTGCGTCGCATTGCGGAGGTCCTTGTATTCTGGTGTAACTCAATGAAAACTGGAAGCATTCTGCGACTTTGAATATTCCGAGCGCATTGGACCAAAATACAGTTAAGGACAAATTTATTTGTGCGTAACTCTGAAAAATCCCGCAATAGATTTTTAAAGCGCGTCTCAAATTCCAAGGTACAAGGACTTAAAAAAACTCGATCCGCGACCACTGACGTCCTTGTGTACCGTTTACTTCCAAGAGAACCTCCTCCACCCCTCGCCCACTCATCGGATAAAGAGAAGTGGAAGGTTCGACCTGAATAGCTTCGGAGGTCTCGGAAGGCCGTTTCTCGAGTTCGGAAAAAAAGGAGTTTTTCAAGGGTTGTGTTGTTGTCGGATGAACGGGATGAAGACGATGGTCAGGAGGACGACGGTTGGTAATAGAGAGGTTGGAGGGGGGGAGGTACATAAGGAGACAGACCTAAAATTAACAAGAGGATAGCTTTTCAGGACCCGAAATGAGGGAGAGTGAGGAAGAATGAGTTTTGTGGGGGAAGGGAGGATAACAAAGGTAATTTAGAAGTCACGGGTCATCCAGCTTTTTTTTGTGAGAAGATGTCGAAGACCAGTTACGTGCGGCATAAAAAAAAGAGGCCGGCGGGTGTTGTTTGAGGGAGAGGGATTGCGGATTTCTTATCCCATTAGCAAGTTGTGAAGAAACCGTGGCGACCATCGTTACACATTGGACAGTTACAATGAATTCCGAATAAAATTTACAACGTTTTATAAGATGTTACCTCTAACGTTTTTAGTGCGTTTCATTCCTGTCTTGTTTACTCTTTTATTCCGCAGAATTAACCTTGTGCGTTTGCAGACGCTTTAAACAAGTGCTTTCTCAAGTCCTTCCTGGATTCATGCATACCGCAACAGAATTAAGGACTTCATTTATGTTCCTTGACAAATATTTGAATTGAATTCCATAATTTTTGTTGTTCTTACAGCGTTACTTGATGAATTTTGCTGCTTCTCAATCGCTCAACATCTATAGATTTCGTACTTCGTTTCAAAGTCGGGTCGCCTGGAAATCCGAATTCGGCCATTGCTTTTGATATTTGACGGTCTTCTTCATTCATCCGGCCGAAGATTAAATTGACAATGAGCCAATCCCCTCCTCTTCAATCATTGTCTCAACCAGGAATCCGCGTATGTCATCACTCCGCGCATATGAGAGGCCAAGAGGCCAGCAACTAAGTTAATTCCTTTTCTCTTTAAGAAAAAGAAAAAGAAAAAAAAAAGAAAGAAAAAAAAAAAACTTATCGCTCTACTCCGCAACAGCCAGCCACCACTAACCATTAAACCAACCTGTCCCCTATAACACGAGAGCGGTGGTGGTTGAGTACCGCAATTTGACACTTTATTACAACTAAGTACGGAACGTGTGTCGTTATAGGACTTCCATTCGTCAGATTGCCACCGTAAGCGCAATTCCGCGAATATTCGCAGGAAAGCTTCCTCAATAAGTTGAAAATTCCTTTGTTATGAATCACGAGCGCAGTCCTTTTATTTTTCCCCCAAAAAATTAGTTGACACCTCGAGAAAGCTTAAATTGATTTTTGTTTTTTTTGTTTGTTTGTTTGTTTTGTGTCGTTCATCTGTGCTGCATAAGCCTTTCAACATGGGCGTGATGGGCGGGGAGGGGACTTAATGTTTACTGCTGATTCGTCGTTTTCGAATTTTCTCGAATCCTATTTTGAAAGAAGTCTCACACCCTTTTCAGCCGCCTTTTTAAGAGCATCGCGAAGGGCTTTAAAGCTTGGCTAAACCCTTCAAGAACTTGAAAAAAATAAAAATAACGTACTAGTGGGGCTTCATCTTGTCAGCGATATATGAAGCCAAGGGCAACTAAACCCTTCCACAAGCATTCTACTACAATAAATAAATAAAAATGGATTACCTATTCACTTTCCCTCTAGTCTAGCTGTGGGTCACTTAACCCACAGCGCTCGAGTCCAAAGATCATAAGAGTCCAGACTCACACGCGAACCCCGATTGCTCGCAAATATAGGAGACGCACAAATCGACAATGGTAAGACTGACGAACTGGTCAGTCTTAGTAATATACTCAGTCATTTGGCATAGGCACTGTGCAATCATCAAACTGGCCAGAGGAATCTGTGGGCTGGGCGGGCTACGACCCCCCGGGGCATGAGCTTCTGGCGGCCTCTGAATTTTGTTTTCCACTTTAATTTTAATTCGTTCGAACGAAATTGTCTAGCGATTTTTTCACACAAAACGCGCGCCCATGCATTTGCATATACAAAAAAGCATCAACGAACACAAACAAAAACGCGTCATAAATTCTCGATAAACACATAAGGTAAACTAACGTATTGTCTTCGAACTTGTGCCACTTGTTTCGAAATGATGACTGAAAACGACATTTCGGTACGGCGAGAAAAAGTCTTGGAAATTATTTCAGCAAATTTATCAGAAAAAGCGGCAGACGGACCCAGGCTTGCCAAGTCGGGGTTGGGACTGGTTCTTTTGCCGCCGGGCCCAGCCTTTCTTGGGACCCCGGACCTTTACTAGGGTTCAAGTTTGCTGCGGTTGGGACTAAACTGCGAGCATTTGCTTTGCTGTGGTTGGAACTTTACTGTGGTTATAGCTTGCAGCGGTTGTACCTTTGCTGTGGTTGGAGCTTTGATGTGGTTGGATCCTTGCTCTGGTTGGGCCTTCTTTGAGGTCGGAGCTTCACTGTGGTTCGGGGCCTTCCTATGGTTGGACCTTTTCTGTGGTTGGAGCTTTACTGTGGTTCTGATCTTTGCTGTAGTTGGAGGTTCTAACATTGGTTAAAGCTGTTCTGTGACTGGACCTTTGCTGTGGTTGGGCCTTGTTTGTGGTTATGAAGTTTGTTGTCGGAGTTGCCGTCTGACAACAGCCAACAGGCGAGGCGGTTGATAACCTGGTCATGAAAGTGTCGGGCCACCCCTTCACATCGCACAGCGATGACCCCCTTCCCACAATGGGATGGGGTCACAATAATGGGCCTAACCCATTAGTCTCACCCACATTGGGACAAAACACAACCCGTATTTTGTACTTTGGCTGTGGTTAGAGTTTCATTGTGCTTCGTGCGAGGGAAGCACTGTGACTGTTACTCACCGAGGGGGCCTGAATTTCGGAAATCAACAAGAAGGGAGGAAAATAAAAAGGGAAAAAAGCTGTAAAATACTATAAAAATAATAAAATCTAAGAAAATATGAAAATCAAGTTTCCTGAATGGTCTGGAAAATGTGTGACACTATAGCAAGATACTGAAACAGTGTTGTAAGGTTTACAACTGTGGAAGGGCCATGGGTCTCATTGAGTTTCATGCCTGGGCCCGAATATTCTCTCTACAGCCCTGCACAGACGGACGGCATGCCGGAAACTATACATTTTTTCAACCTTTTTTCTGAGCTTATTTATCACGAATATGAAGTGAGCTCGGACTCGATTTATTTTTGCACTAACACAATACTTCCTTCCTTTTCCGACGGAAACATGGAAATTGAAAAGAGAAACATTTATAATGGTGCCGGAACCAGCTGCTTGCTGACTGGGCCAGATTTAGAGGTGCCCTTCCCCCATCGCTACCAAAATTCAGCAGAAGTGGAGTTCTGACTTGAACCAAACTTTTCCGGAAGAAATGAAGAATGCCTACAGAACTGAGTGCTTCAAAATGGTTATGAAGTAGATAAGACCCCCCCCCCCGCCCCACTCCGACAGGAAACTTCCTTATTACGCACTCAAAGATTCCTTCTTTCTAATAATAAAAATTATAAAGCAATGCTGTCTTTATATTGGCAAATGACTAACTCTTCGAGTTACGCCCAGGGAAATAACCTCCACCCTCCTCCCCACTACCAACGGCAGAAGTCATTGCTTAGCAATTTCCTCCTCACTCCCCTCTGTACATACAGGCCAATTACGAGGGTAGTCATTGCGTTGTTTACTTAAGCCCCTTCTTACCTCACCATCTTATTTCCTAACCCTTCACACTGTTCATCAATCTCCGACATCGCGGTAACTCTAGGATGACGTTAAAAGGTTTTGATTGCCCTATTTTAAAATTCTTTTCAGATGCGCAGATTCGAAAGAATTATTCGAGTCGCGGGGATGTCTAACCGATGAAAAAAGATGCGAGGAATCCGTTTGAAGGGGTCATCGTGTGTGGGTATTATAGAGTTGGTTTAAAGTGCGATTGTAACGCTTTTAAGAATCGTCTAAATTTTGCGAGTTTTATTGTGGTTTTACCTCGTCCCCGCCATCGTGTCAGCTTCGGTTTAGAAGAGCAATATTGAACCACAGCGTGGCATTCACTCGGTTTCCGAACCAAAGAGAGCGCTATAAAATTCTGTCAAATAGCTGAGAAACAATAAACAGAACGAACTGTAGCTTTTTCGAGTCAGGGAAAAATTTTTCCCTGGAAATACGGAAAAATTGAACTTGCAGAGAAATATTGCATAATTGAATAGGTACTTCACAATATTTTTGTAGTTACATGCATATCAAACTGTTCCGCAGCCCTCAGATGTTTAAGAATTATGACGTTTTTCTTCGTGTTGTTTTCACGTTTATGGCAGTAATCATCCAATAAGGCAAACTTCCATTTCTGTGTTTAATTATTGTCTTATCTGCCTCTATGAATGGTCTATCTCTGCTCACAACTTCGTTTGTATAGTTGCTTCCTTATTGTTTATGAGTTTTCGATTGTTTTTTATTGAAACAAAACATTTAGTGAAAGAATCGTTAAACACTTTGAGAGAGCTATTTAGCGCATGAAAGCCAACCTCCAATTTTTTTGTTCGAAAATTTATCGATGAAGGACTAACGCAATTTAGTTAACCTCAACCTCAAACAACCTGTTTCACGATATTAACCTCTTTCCACCCCCGGGGTAATTCAGGTGCGGTTACACCTTCGTTTTCGAAAGAGGACTCGCTTGTTGAAAAAAAAACAACAAACAAAACAAGATCCGATATCAGGTAAAACGCGAAGATTCATATGCATTTTGTCCTTCTCCGTCTTTATCGCGCGGTCCTTTTTCGTTAAGTCACGCTCGCGGCACTTGCATTGTACTCGTCCTCACCCATTACCTTCCTGATTCTTCCCTTTCACTTTACACGCGTTCTGACGTCAGAAACACGATTTAAAAAAAAAAACAACAACAACTCACTTTTCATTCAACTAAAGGAGAACTGTTTAATATTTGCCTTTATCGAGCGATCGTATGTACATTGCGAAACAAATAAAACGAGTTTGAATGAAAATGACTCATTTCCATTCACCACATGAAATGTGCGATATTACGTTGTTGTTATTTTAATTTGTTTATTTATTCGTGGCGAGGGAGTCTCTCTTACAGAAAATGGAAGCCTTAAAGTGTGCACCTTTATCCTTTTGATCCCCTCCTACAGTTTTAAATGAAAAAAAAAAAAATCTTGAGCACACATCTTTTGTCCTCTACGAAGCGAGGAGCCCAAGATTTTTTGGGCAGGGACGAATACAATAGAAAAGCCTCTTTTTACCCACTCACCAAAAAAGAAAAAAAAACTCTGCTCAGGTGGCTGTATAGACGAAGCGAAAAAAAGTGTACAAAAAAAGGAGGGGTTTATATTGGGGCGAGTTGAGAAGAATGACGTGACTATTATCCTCCGTGCGGTTCAAAGTATATAAGAAGATGAGGACCAAGATGCGCTGTTCTCACACACTGATATCTCTTCACAATTTTTTTTGTGTTTGGTTCCTGTTTCGGACGGAATATTCAGATAGAAGGCCACGTTTTTCAGACCAAATTGCCAGTTTTGGGGCAAAATTCAAAGTTCTTCGAAGGTGCGTTTACACTGAAGTGTCCCGCGACACTTATTGCTTGAAATTCAGTGTCAGAAACAAATTTTCTTGGTGTACACACAAACTTCAAGCAATTTTTATCAGAATTTATACATTCAATATGTCTGACACTTTACATTTATGTCGAGACATAAAAGTGTCGCGGGACACTTCAGTGTAAACGCACCACTGAATAGTTTATTGAGTTGAGGTTATTTGAGTTGTATGAACCAAAAACCCTAATATAATATTTCGAAAAAAAATTGAAAGTTTCCAGAATAAAACAGTCAAGTCTCTAGGCCAGGGGTGTCAAACTTGCGGCCCGCGAGCATCTTTTATGCGGCCCGCGAGCACCCCTGGGTATTTTTATTTCTTTATTTTTTGGAACCGGCTGTCGATAGTTGCTGGTAAATATAAAATTAATTTGAAAAAATTCTCCTGCTCCAAAGTGTGTTCAAAAGCTCTATGTATGCGTTCTGTGAAGTCTACTCAACCAAAAAAAATTATTCCTTCGAAAAATGAAGCGTTTTGATATGATGCATAAAATCCACAGAGGCATAACACATGGTTTGTGAGGGAGGGTTAAAGCCCCATTCACATGAAACAATTTTCCATGCAATATAGCGAGCCATCTCTTCAAAATCATGAGATCCTAATGAAAATTAATCACGGAACAGGCGTTTTTAATGATAATGTACACGATTTTTCTTACAATATCGCGCACAATTTCATTGGAAACACCTGTTCCGTGATTAATTTTCGCTAAGACCATATATGTTTTTGAAGAGATTTCTCGTGACATTGCCTGTAAAAATGTATCGTGATGGCCCACTATCTCGTTAACCGCTTCTTGAATACTGTATACTCCGTAAGTCCATACATAGGTGAACCGTACCCCCAAAATTTAAAGAGGCTGAGAAAATTTTACTAAACAACTATGGGAGAGCTAGACAAGACATAATAGGTCGCTCTGCAGGAAACAAAAAAAATTGTCCTGAAAATTCATTATTTAATTAGTAAACTTCCTTATACTCGAGTACCAAATTCTAGTTTGTGTTGCATAACGTTGGAAGGGGGGGGGGGGTAAAAGTCAAGCGGCCCGCCAGGGCCCTACAATTTCCAAGTAATGGCCCGCCGAGAATTTGAGTTTGACACCACTGCTCTAGGCCTATATGGTGCGCCTTTGTGATCGGTGTTTTAAGCGATTTATTGCGCATTTACACAGCAAAATTATAGGTATATAACTATAAAAGCGATGCTTCTTTATTAAGATGCTTTAAACAGCTCCCGAGATCCTAGCCTTGCCAGCTTCGATACTGATTACTCTAGCCCCGACCCCGTACCCGGAGGCGTAGGGACGTCTCAACGACTCAGCCCTGAAACTGTCTCGCCCACCACATCCCTCAATCACAGATTCACAGACCTCCAACTCGCACCCAAGCCTCTAAACCAGTGGTTCTCAACCTTTTCACGGTCACGCCCTCCTTGGACCATAAAAATTTGTTGCGCCTGTTTTTTGATTTATTAAACAGAAATACGTATAGTAAGACATTAAAGACCCGAAACCAGAAAAGCTTCGATTTTGGTCAAACCGCGAATTGACGTACCCGTTTTTGGCCACTTGCACTTTTCAGAACGTATAAAGTGGTCACGTATCGAAAACTCGTAAGTGCAACGAAGAGGACCACGTTTGCCCGCCTTCGAGTTAAGAAAATTGACGAAATGGCAAGGCCAAACGCCCATTTATGACCACTTTTGAGGGCAATGACAGCCCCCTTTGGTGCATTTTGATCGGGACCTAACTATCACAACCGTGAAGAGTATATTCGAGCCCAGGGACGAAACTAAATGAGGCCCTTTATACCTGAGTGAGTGGCAGACCCGGTGCCACCCTCGCTTCTTTCTCGAAAGGCCTACATAAAACCACAGTAAAGAACCAATCGCAGCCAAACTCCAAAACCACCAAGAAGGCCCCAACACAGTACAACGACCCCATAAGGCCCAACCAAAGCCATGCTTCAACCTCAGCGAAGATGTAATGTAACGACAGCAACGTCACAAGCGAAAAGAAGGCCCAGCCACAGCCAAGGTCCAACCACTGCAAAGGTCCAACCACAGCAAAGGTCTAACCGCAGCTAACAATAAGCTCCAAACCACAGTAAAAGCTCCAAACACAAAGAAGACCCAACCACAGTTGAGCTCCCAGTAAAGCTTCCCCTTTTTTCTTCTTTTTCTTGGCAAAAATGTGACGTTCCTGAAGTTTCCTATATTTGTATGGTTGGTCCTATATTTGTATGGTATTGTTTCGTATATTTGTATGGTAAGGTCGCGGTCCTTAATTCGCGGCTTCTCAAGCCTATTTTGCGACTGAAATAGAGAAAAAAAGCAGCTAAAATAGAGGTTAATTGCTAATTCGCGGATAAAATCGGGAAAATGTGCTAATTCACTGATCAAATTGATAAAATCTCTAATTAACGGTTGAAATTGACAAAATGCCAATTCGCGGCTTCTGAAGCCTTATTTTTCGACTAAAATAAAGGCAAATTCGAGAAAAATCGCTATTTCGCGGGATAAAAACGCTAATTCGGTGATCAAATAGGCGGAAAGCGCTGATTCGCGGCCTAAGTGAAGATATAGCCATAATAATTTAACGCAGCATAAAAATTATTATATTTCTAGTTTATTTTGAATACTTTAAGGGCAATCAGAAACTTCCCGCCCAGGACCTCGATAAATAAATCAAAAAAAGAGATGTCTCTCCACTTTTTATTCGCAGCCTTTACAGGGGGCCTGTAATCGTCAGTTTCGTTAGAAAGTCATACTGCTGAACCGTCGATTTTGGAGCAGCGAGCCAACCACAGCCTCAAACCATAACCTCCTAACCACAGGCCACAGCCTCATACCATGAGGCCTCAAACAGATAGCTATACATAATATATCTCCATGTATAAATATCTCAAATTAAGGGCCAGAACTTACATTTTCGGAGGAGTTAAGAAAAGGAAAAAAGCAATGCTGCGGATATTCAGCCCAGGAAACTTCCAAATTCGTGAGCTTTGGGAGCTCGTCTAAATGTTGCAATTACGCGGTTATTCGTCAAACTATGGGCGCGCAGTCGGGACCGGCTTGCACAGGGTTCAACCCCCCCCCCCCCCACCGACATCAGAAACTTGGAATTTTAACGAAAATATACACCACAAAATGTAATTTAACGAGAATAAAGACCAGAGACTATAAATTTCACTGATATTTTTGGTCCAAAAACTTGCAATTTTGCAGATTTTTGACAGGCTTCAGGCATTGTGCGGTCCCAAATCCCCAAACTTGCAATTTTGTGAAAATTAGGACCATGGACTTAATTTTTAGATTGTTTAGACCCGAAACTTACAATTTTGAAGATATTTTGCTTCTAATGATGTAATTTTGCGGCTTTTCATCATGCTTTTGACGCTCTCGGGACCGGCTAGACTCATGGGCTCCACGCCCACTATTGAATAAGGGGCCCGGAACTTGCCATTCGCGAAATTTAATACCAGGATTTTGCTATTTCACTGATATTGAGAATAGAATTTCCGCGCAGTACAGCCCAAATAATCAATAGCAGTCAATAACCTCGCGGGACTTGCTCCGTCCCAGTAGCACCTTTTTGCATTTTATCGTCATAAATTAAGTTTTTAGGACCACGCCGTGTTGTGGAGAGTGAGGGACTCGGTCTAGGGAGATAATTTCGGTCAGTAGAAATCGAAAGTGCATAGATTCGTAATTCCTATGGTTGCTTTATCCCGCCTCTTCTGTAACCCCAATGTCATACCTGATATTATATACCGAGACTCCTTAAGTTGGTTGTGTGAAACCAGTCGAGATATAACCGGATCACTTTTTTCTTCTTCTTCCTATTTTTTTCTTCCTTTTTCAGGGCGTGTTTCTCTATTCGTAATAAATTCGTAGACCCCCTCTCTGCCCCCTACCCAGGCCCCTATACCACCACACCCCGAGAGAGAGAGAGTGAGAGAGACTCGTATGCAAATCTTCAGGACTGACTTCGGAGGCCTAATAGGAGGCATTGACTCCACATTCCTTCCCTCTTTAATATAATCTGCCCTGTTCTGTCCTCCTAATGCCCTTGCGCTCGCGTCGAAAAAAAGAATCGCATTCTTTTCGGGGTTTATTATTTAGAAGTATAATATTATAATTTCTTACTTTAATTTCAACTTGTATTTTTTTTTAAAGTCTCAGAAATGCGGTCAATCCAATTTCATTGTTTTAAAAAGATTATTTTACATCCGGAATCCCTTTTATTTCACTCATGATAAAATGGGGGAAGCGATAGTTGTGGAGGCTGAAAGAGTAGCTCATTTAAATCCAATCAGTCTGTACTATCTCAAGCTTCTCATTGGTGAACCTTCCGTTTTTTTTTAAACCACACCCTCATTTTACTACATACAACTTCTAAGCCACCCCTGCCCCTCCTGAACAAAATTGATTCATTTTAGAAGACGGAAATGTTATTTGGAATGCAGAGCATTGAAGCACTCACGTATTTTCGATGCATTTTCAAAAGTGATCTAAAGCGGTAGCTATATATCAAATATTTCAAACTCTATATCATAAAAATAGGAGAAGACTTCCTAGTTCCTTTTCATTCTACACAAAAACTATTTCTCTTCCTTTTTTTGTATTCAGATTCACTCAATTGGAAAGCCCACCTGCTACCTTACTCGTTCCGTGGGTGAGGTCGAAGGATGTATGTTCTACGTTGTTGAAAACAGACAAATTGTTATGTACTTTACGTCTTAGCACGATGGATGTACATTTTTTTTTTTTTTTTTTTGTAAATTGGACGAGCGAATTAAGAATAGGAAGGGCCTCGAGCTAGACCTTTTTTTCCCCAGCGCGTTCGAAACAATCAAGATCTTCCTCTTCTTGCTTCTTCAAAACAAAAGCCTTCCTCCCCGCCCCTATTCCACCACACACATTTCGTTGCCCCTCATCATAACCCACCGAATTTTATTATTCCAGTTATTAATCAATCCAGATAAGGTATACGGTAGCACTTGGTGAGAGAGAGAGAGAGTATATACCCTTCTTCACCACTCGACCGACATCGCGGCCAGGAGGCCCTGAAGGCTTGATATGGAGTATGGAGCGCGTTAACAATGGCGAAAGAGAGAATTGAGAGAAACAGACAGATTGACTGAGGGTCGCTTGGTCGTCTCCGTTTTTTTTCCTATCCAGACCAGAATACAATCAGCCCACCCCTCCACCCTACCCCACCTACCACCACCGACAAGGACCTGCGTTTTATAGGATCTTTTTCCACTGATTTCGTTATTTTTTCCGGGAAAAGAACGACAATCTCCAACATTACGTTTTTAGAAGACTTGGCGTTTTCCAGCCCCGTATATCTTATCATGTTTACTGCTTGAAACGCTGTCACTGCAGACTGTAAAGCGTCTCTTCGATCCCAGTACCTGCCTACGCATCATCTTAACAGTTCTCTGTCCACCGACGCAGAATTTTTTTTTTGAAAGTGTGATTTCATTGTTCTCACTAATCCAGAACTAATTCAAAAATGAACTCTCCCAAAGATGAAGATTTAATGGAAATTAAACTTCTTTGCACCTTCCGTCGTAATTCTCCACGGTAATTCGACAACTGAGCGAGGTCCATTTTTAAAATAATATTTTTTTCAGCTCTTCCGAGAAATAAAAGAGCACAAGTTCGGGCTTCATTAAAGATAATTCCAAATATGGGACCCCCCGCCCATCTTCACCCACACCAATCAAAAAACGCCTCCGCGATGGCATTCTGAAGTAATTCAAAGTGTAATAGTTGGGCTCTTGCTTCGAAAACATCGCTCCATTACTCATTCCAGTTTCAGAGTTCACCCCTCCCCGCCCATACAGCGTTTACTTCTTCACTATCCCTTAAAATTGAAGCCTATTAAATCGTTTTCCCCTAGTTATTCGTACCCATATATCGTTAAAAAAATAGAGTCCTGTTTTGCTTCTTCAACATAGTAAATCATGGATTGCTGTAGGGTGAAGCCTGAGGCGAACAGGGGCTGAACATAACACTATCATAAATAGCGGTTCTCAATAAAAAATAAGCACACATCACAAACACGAAATAATAATAAAGCGTAAAAAAAAATAAATAAAAAAATGAAAACTTTAAACCCGCCTTCCTACTTAGGATCAATCGCACGGTTTAATGAGATCAAGGAAGGAGAAGCCTTCTTTAAGGCCGTAAATGAGCAAAACACGTCCCATTCATATAACATTCTTCTTTTTTTACACACTAATGGAAACATGGTCTTTTAATATTGTCGTGCCTGACAGCCAACTCGGAAATTTCATCAGGACTGTGGAAAATGACGCAAAAAACCACAAAAAACGATGGCACATGAAATGAAAGTGAGGTGGGAGAAGCTTCTTCTCTTAAATGTTTTCTCTGCTATTTGTTGTTTTTTAAAAACCTATTTTCATTATTGAATAAATCGTCGCGTAAAGTGTCGAGGTCTGTAATAAAAATAAGTGTCGTGTACTTATCGTGGACTTCGCGCGAAGTGAAAAGGTGAAATCAAGAAAGGGAAGGGATTAGAAGATTAAAAAATAATGGAGTGAAGAAAGGTAAAAAGGGTTTTCGAAGTTGAAACTTTTCCCTGTCTCGTTAAGAAATAATAAAAAAACGAAAGTGAAATAAGAGATTTTGTCCCAGAAAATACTCTGCGTATAGAAACGAAGTTGCTCTAGAAATCATTTATCCGCATACACACTTTGATCAAGTTTCCTCCAAAGTAAGAGCTGCCTGCAAATTATAATTCTATTCGGGTACATATCGGCAGTGAAGTAATGTAGTCCTGTATATCCGACTGTAGTTGTCGGATGTATATCAAGACAATTAGCACTATGAATTTGTGTGAGAAATGCGATTTGTCACTGAGAGGACCTTTATTTGCATATGAAACTCGCAAATACAGCCTGCCAACTGACTATTCAGCTCAAGCCAATGCTGGTCCAAGAGTCAAGAATTCTGTGTTCTTGACTGTGCGAAATTGCATTGAACCCACTGATTGAAAAGTTTAATGAATGATCTACCAATATTTTTCAGTTTATATAACTCGCGGCGCCACGGACTCGCCTCTTTCCTAACCCGAAAGGACGCCAACAATTCGGGAGAGGGTTATTGAACGACTTATTGGGTCTCGAAAACCAAAATAACTCTTACTGTTCACTTCTCTTTCTCTTATGCACCAACAATTAGCACTCTGCGGCTCACATAGTGCGAGACTTTCTAAAATCAAAAACGTTAACATTAAGAATTAAATAGTTTTTGGCTATACTTTTCTTTTATTCGACCTTTCTCTTTTTTTCCATTATCAACACCTCACCCATCAAAACCCTATAACAACGCCACTTCACATTTTTATTTCTATGTTCCCGTATTCTATATGTATTTTCTTTAAGAAACGAACGGGAACCAACGCGGCAACATTTAACAATTCGTGTAACGGGGCCGGGTTATTTAGGCGGGTGAAGTGATTTGTTTCTTACAAGGGGGCGACTTGAAATTACATTACAAAATGTAATTCGACGCGGTGAGAAAAAAAAAAAAAAAAAAAAAAAAAAAAAAGGGGGTGGAGAGAAACGATAGGTTCACCCCCACACTTCCACCAGTCTCGCTATCTTTCAATTCTTTTGTGATTTTAAAGAATAAAAATCGTCCGTTTTTACCACTTACGCGGTGTGCGGCGACAGTGGGGAGTGAAACGTGATGAACTGAGAATGGAAGAAGCACTGCAGGTACATTTTGGTTTGAACACTTGGCTGTGGTCGGGACCCTTTTTTTCTCATCGAACCCACATCAATGGGGGGGGGGGGAGATTATAGTTTGGAATAGGAGGTGACCTATTTCACAATTAATTCAAATGAGACAGAATTGCAGTAGCTCGTAGTAACGCGAAAGAAGAAAAAAAAAATCAAAAGTGTATTTGCCTGATTATTTATGAAAGAGCAATGTAAATATAAAAATATGGATGCAATAAGGAAATCAATAAAAAATAGATAAAAAAAGAAATAACTTCATCTTCCTTATTTCGAATCAACTTGCACCCAAGATATACGAGAAGCAATTGTTTGTCGTGTGATTACAGGTCGGCGGAAGTGGTGGGTGTGAGGGGATGCAAAGGGTGTGTGAGGGGGGGGGGGTAATAATTCACGGCCAAACCATCGTGTTGTGAACAAAGATCATAAATCGTGAAGAAATAATTAAGGGAGTGTCAGGTTCAAAAAAGAAGACGCTCTCTTTATATTTCCATTTCCCTCCGCACAGATTTCAATTCTCCTCCACGCTTTTTTTAAGGGTATTTATGGCGGACCGGCCTATAAATAATATGATATGGCATAACGTGAAATCCAAATTAGTCTCCTCCTAAATAGTTCAATGGAATACACAGGATGGTCTTTTATTCCCCACCAGACGGACGGACAGACAGATTTTATTCCCTCGTCTATTATCACCCAAAAAATCCCTGAAAAGAAAATGAGTTGTCTCATTTTTAGGGTCATTTCAATATTTCAAATGTCAAGGACTTGATTTCCCCGCCTTGATACAGTTTTCCTGGCTTACTATTGTAATATTATTTTTTATTGAAGTTTGAACAGCGTTCCATGACAGGTGGCTGGCTTATTTAAAAGCCCGTTGCTCGCAATAAATTACTCAAAAAATGACCACGCCTGTTCCCAGATTGGCACATGAAATTTAGCGTTGAAAAAAATAAACGGATGATGAGAGGGGAAAAATAGGAATTCAAATTAGATGAGTTTAAAAAAAAAAAAATGCTCAAGGCCTCGAAGCGCTGGTGCTTCTTCTTTTACTCTGAACTCACATTGCTTCTTTACTGGAGTTTGAAATGATTGCAACACAACAATAATGGCAAGGATGCAACAAAATTGATGGAAAAAAAAAAAAAAAAAAAAAAAAAAAAGAATAACAAGGTGGAATGGCTGGGATATCGAGGGTAACCACCAAGATTTCATTTATAAACAAAATACACGATGTGATGACTTGATGAGGTCAATGTCGTATCATTATTATAATAACAAACGATGAATGACATTACAGCAAGTTTGACGTTCATCCTACTGTAAAGATTGTATCGTCGACCTATCCTGGGAACCTTGAATATTTTGCCGGAAAGGCAGTTTTTTGTTGTAAATTGATATTTTTGAGGATAATACTTACATTCAAGAAACAATAAAATAAAATCCTTCATGTAAGAAAAACAGCACACTAATTTCACTAACACTTCAATAAATGAAAAAAAAAATAATAATAATAATTCAACAGAAAAAAAAATCGAACGATTCAAAAAACGACACAAGCCTTCCGGGAGGCAACGCTTCTGACTGTCAACGCGGCTAAACCGAGTCTGAAGACTGTAGGGGAGACGGCGAGAAAAAAAAGGAAACAAAAATAAGAGGAGTTCCCTCCCGCCGGTCACCTCAACGGTGGTAAGGAAGAATAAGAAGAAGAAGAAAAAGAAGAAGAAGAAGAAGAAGAAGAAGAAGAAGAAGAAGAAGAAGAAGAAGAAGAAGAAGAAGAAGAAGAAGAAGAAGAAGAAGAAGAAGAAGAAGTGAAGAGAAGAATAAGAAGACGAACAAGAACAAGAAGGAGGTGGCAGTCTTTCCTTTCTTTTCGAAGGCGTAGAAGGATCGCAGGATGGAAACATCAAGTTGAGGACTCCCTCTCTGGCGTTAACAACACACAAGGCCTGGAAACTGCGAAGATACTCCATAAATTGACACGTTGTCCTGTGATGACAACATTTTAGTCTCAGAAGCAGGCTACTAGGTCAAGAAACTGGAAATTCAGTCCCAGAATCTGATTGTTCAGTAATAAAAAAAAAAAAGTGATTCAGGACTCAGGTCAGAAACTAATACGGTGATATGTTCATATGTAGATAGCTCCACTAATCCCAGATCTACAGTTTTTTCTGTAGGTCTACAGTTTTTTGGGTGGTCCATAGGTCTAAAGTTTTCGCAAGTCATACGCAAATTATGGTAGTTTTGACTACCATAATTTGAAATTTTGGTGAATATTAAACTCTGAAATGAGAGGTGAGGCACACCCATGAAATCAGTGGTGGATCTATACACTTAGGTATCAGGCCCCATAGTCACTAAATCCTCCAGTGCATGGCAAGGGTGAAATCGCCATTTAGGGACAGTATACGCGGCGCTGGCGCACAGTAGACATAAGAAATACAATGTCCCAAGAACATTCCATTAGTGGTTTTTGAGAAAACGCGTTAATGTGTGAGTGATATTAAATGCTGAAAGCGAAAAAGCAGTGATACGTGGCTGGAATTGAGAAAAAAAATTTCGCTCCGGCAGCTGGCGGTCGGAAAGAGTGCATTTCATTTTGTATACGGATACCCTAAGCCGTCCCAGAAGTAGTAATGTTGAGACCATGATTTGTTTCGTTTATGTTTGACCCTCCCTCGTACTGTTTGCTGCCGGGTTTGTTTAAGCTGAACTTAATGGGAATCAAGGCTATTTCAAAATGGAATCATCATACCGAATATGATGCTTCTAGAATCAACTGGTGATTTTTAGTGATTTTTTTACCATTTCAAGCCCTATTTTCCCCCCCACCACCTTGACCGATTTGGCCCAAATGCAATACCGACCGGGGTCTTATGACTACTGATTTTTTTGCCAAAGCGCGTTCCGCTAAATTAATTTCTACGAGAGTTATCGTGCTAACAAGACCACACACTTACTTCCACCACGGGGGCACCACCCCCTCCCCCTTGACTTTTTCAAAAAACTAAAATGGGAATCAAAGGCTAGTCTAACATGGAGTATACGTACCGAATATGATGCTTCTAGAATAAACTGGTGATTTTTAGTGATTTTTTTACCATTTCAACCCCTATTTTCCCCCCCTCCACCTTGACCGATTTGGCCCAAATGCAATACCGACCGGGATCTTATGACTACTGATTTTTTACATAAAGCGCGTTCTGCTAAATTAATTTCTACGAGAGTTATCGTGCTAACAAGACCACACACTTCCACCCCGGGGGCACCACCCCCTCCCCCTTGACTTTTTCAAAAAATTAAAATGGGAATCAAAGGCTAGTCTAACATGGAGTATACGTACCGAATATGATGCTTCTAGAATCAACTGGTGATTTTTAGTGATTTTTTGACGATTTCAAGCCCGATTTTCCCCCCCTCCACCTTGACCGATTTGGCCCAAATGCAATACCGACCGGTGTCTTATGACTACTGATTTTTGTGCCAAAGCGCGTTCCGCTAAATTAATTTCTACGAGAGTTATCGTGCTAACAAGGAAACGGCCATAAAGATATATATATATATATATATAAAGAAATATATATATGAATTCCGGAGACCACTGAATTCGTGTTCTAGAGGTTCTGAAACGTGAAAAAAACATGACATGACCCATGTTTGCCACCATCACGACGAGACCAATAGTGCATTTTTCAGAATGAAATGCACTAAAAAGGGCTTATTCACCCCAGAAAATAAGAAAAAGCGCTAGTTCACAATAGTTTTCAGGAAAAGCGTTCATTCACGGATAAATTGAGATAAAGCACTAATTCACTGTTATAATAAAGATAAGGGGCTCAGCAGGAAAAAATGTAATATCAAACACGATAAAAAAGGCTTTTCCAACTATCACACAGGTTGGCCACTCGCTTCACTCATGTAGCCAAACCCAGTGCTCGAGTGTGGAAAGAACGGCTTTACTGCTCTCTTGTAATATAATATTAATAATAATAATAATTTGAACTGGATGGCTATTATACCATTAGTAGAAGTAATGCAAAACGTATTCGTTGGTCCACGGCTATTTATGAAAGAGAATTCCCCTTCTACATTTGCATTGTAGGCAGGAATTGCAAAGAAACATTGTCACATTTTATAAAATTCTTGTTTCACTAGCAAAATATTCCCGAAAATGTATACCAATACGACGGAAATTGAACAAAATATGAGTCCTGGGAAGCCAAAAACTCGTAGGTTGGAGATTGACCAAATATACAAAATTTATAAAGGAGGACATTTTTATCTCTTTTTTTCGAAAAAGATACCGGACGCCGGACAAAGGTCTGAGAAAGAGGATATGTCCTCCAAGAAGAGGACGTACGTCTGGTCACCCTGGCCCTGTGGCCCCTTTCCTTGGATGCACCACGACTGCGCCTAATTGATGGTTTCAGGTGTTAAATTTCCTCTAAATAACTTATTTCGGGCTGAATAGTCGCGGGAATTGCAAGTTTCGGTGTTTTATAGCCAATAAATTCTCACCATGACTAAATAGCAAGTTTTGGAAAGTAAATAGCCACGAAATATCAATTTTGTGAGATGAATGCCAGTTAAATTCAACCAGTCCGCGGGAGGGGGCGGGACGTAAATTGCTTGGAGAATGAATACTGAATAGCCACAAAATTGATAGTTTCGAGGTTAAATAGTCACTAAATTAAAATTGTCGGATGGTAAACGGCTCAAACTGCGAATTTCGGACGATTAATAGCCACCAAATATTTCAGGCGCGAAATTGCATGCTCGCTGGGAGCAATGTTTGGCCACTAAATTTCCAGTTTTGTATTAGGACCATCAGCGAAATTGCTAGTTCCGGGGATAAACTGCCACGAAATTGTAAGTTAAGGAGGATATTCGACAGGAAAT
Organism: Corythucha ciliata; assembly: GCA_038030265.1. NCBI lineage: Eukaryota > Metazoa > Arthropoda > Insecta > Hemiptera > Tingidae > Corythucha > Corythucha ciliata. The sequence goes on from CM075939.1 coordinate 24,695,957, forward strand.
TTCACTGGCGAGGGATAAAAAGCAACGAAATGCAAGTTTCAAGAGGTATTGGAAATGTCAAAGGATAAATAACCACTGAATTCAAGTTTTAGGACTAAATATAGCCACAGCATTGCAAGTTTAGGAGTAAGAAATTGCGAGTTCGAAGCATTACGAGATTCGAGGTTGAAGTATTAGGGCTGAAAAGCTACGAAATTATAAGTTTCGGAAGATAAACTGCCACCGTTAGCCGATTGTGGGAAATAGTCAACCGCAAACTCGCGAGTTCGGAGAATGCCAAACTGTTGATTCGGAGTCAAATTCCTTCTCTTTTTGATCAAAGAAACACAACAAACCGCTCTCCGACAGCAACGTTAGGAGCCATTCACACGAGCTCAAGCCTGAGCTCGCTCTTTCTGTTTTCACTTTTTCTTTCTTGAATTTTTCGCTGACGCTGACACGTGACACGTGGTGTAACAAGGACGGACACAGTTTATTGAACAGTTGTGAGTGAAATATATCGAGGTCCGACATGGAAGTGTTTGATGTTGAAAGTTTTAATGCACCTAACTTCAACCTCGAGCTGGTTAGGGGATGGCACCAAAATCTCCTCCTTCTATTCTTTTTTTTTTCTTTGCAATTAAATAATATGCAGCAGCAGAAAAGGCAATCACTCTGTTTGCCTCCATTACCAGTGAGCTGAACTACACGCTACACTGCCACATTTTCTACATGAACAGCGGCTAGAGCACGGGTGGAAGTAATCGTAAAAAGGAGGGGCGTCTTGAGCGAGCTCATGAGCCGGACCCTTTCACACTGAGCCAGTTCAAGCGGCTCTCGTGAGCGCGCTCACGTGCGCCCGTCTGAATGGGCCCTTACAGGCGAATTTTTTTCGGAAGGCGTTCATAACACAGACATGCTAACTATGGCGAGTTTGAAATGACCTTAAACTTCAAAAATCGCGTATTTATTAACTGTTGGGTTATTTTACGAACGGATCACGATTTATGCTCTATTTTGATGTAAATGAACCCTAAAAAATAGATTTATGAATAAGTTCAAACCCATGAAACTTCCTCATTTTCACCAAATATACAACTATTTTGTCATACTTGAAATTTCTCAAAATGAAAATAAGTGGTTAGCAGCTACCAGAAAAGCACGTCTGCCAATCAAAAGCGGTTGACAATCGGGGGCAGACAAAAATTTGAGGAAAAAAAAGAAAAAAGAAGACGAAACTTGACAGGGTTGGCTCATAATCAAACTCTTTCTGCTGCTATCCAAGAAAGAGGGAGTGAATATCTGGCCTGGGAAAGCGACTGTAACTGTGCTGCCACTGGGGGGCGAATGCCCCCTCTGATCCCTGGACCGTAAATTTACAAATTGAACCCGTTAATAATACAAGTGTAGTCCTTACCTCGATTCGTGCTCTTTTCAAGGATTCTCTTTATTATTTATAGATATGCTTACCTGAAACGAAAACAAAAAAATTGTGAGCAATAGTACGAGGCAGTTGGCTCAACTGGGAATCCTGTTAAGTTGTAGGTACTAAAGGAACAATATACAAAAAGGGGGCCGTAAGGGCAAACCAAACGTGTGTCGTAAACAGCACGATTAACCAATCCCGGTATAGGAGCTGTTGGGATTGTAATTAAGCTTTTATAAATTCCTAATTACAACCAACCGTTTTAATTTACCTCGAAATGGAGAATGGAATGCATTTATATCGTAATTTCGATGCATTTACATTAAACAAGATCCCATGAATGGTTGCTGTAAGTACACGAAAAATGGCGAGTCATTTATTGTATTTCTACAACATTGGAGAGAAAGAAAAAAAAAACATGTTTCGTCGGAAAATCCGTTACAAAAACGATGTTTTCCCCTCATTTTATAAGTCCAAGTGTGTATTTGTAATCTCGCATCTTGGGATCGATCAATAAATTAAATCCTGCACGTTGTTCAGCAATTCGAAATCGTTCCAATACATTTAATTGCCTCATTATAGAGTCGAATAAAATAGTGTTTAAATCGCCTTATTAAGATAAAGCAAAAAATGATGACGACAAACTGTCTCGATATAGGGTTTGAATAATGCAAGTAAAACGCCGTATACTATTGCATTTAAATACAAAAAATTCCAATTTCTCGTTGGAAAGGCTTCGTAATTTGAACGAACATTTTGTGAGAACCCTAGCCCTACATAGCTATGTACAGTGAAATGCAAAAAATACACAATTAGCCTCTTAAATTTCTTGGTCGAAAGCTCGAGAGAGACTAAAAAAATCGATAGGAAGGAAATAGGAGAAAAGTTCATTCTCCAGTAGTACATAAAACGAAAGTTTAGAATAAGCCCCTAGCAATTCACCCCCACTCCACCATCATCGTTATCCTTCGATATGCAACCTCATTTTGTCGGCAACTAGACTTCTTCAACTCACCAGTACAATTTCAAAGGATTCAACTCGTATCGTTGAGTTTGTGTGTGTGAGGGAGCGGGGGGAGCAGCATCTATCGCTTCAAATTGGTTTAAAACATAAAAATGGAAGTCCCAAGATCGTTAGCACTCACTTTCAAAAAATGGCCAGTTCGTGCCTTGCAAGTTAGACACGTCGAAGGGAAAAAAAAAAAAATCTTGCAAGACCAAGTCGTCTCCCCACATCGGTAAGGTGAACAAAACTCGAAAGGTCCCATTATAATGCTGCAGATACGACTAAATGGCTATGGTTGCACCCCTCCAAACAGGGTGGAAATGCGTTTTAACCGTTGGCCAAGGGGAGGGGGGAACCTACTACAGGCAACTAACTGCGACCAAATTCGGACTAATGGATTATTTACGCTACATAAATTGGAAAAAGGACGTTTTACCAGTTTTTTTTTTTTTTTTTTTTTTTTTTTTTTTAATGGAAGAACCCTCGGGTCCTTGAAGGAGGATTGAGCAGAAATAAGGAGACATGCTGTCATTAAAGCGGGGGATGTATTTTAAGGGGCGAGCAGAGGCTTCATAGAATCTGAAATTGAAACGGATTTAAATGATTACATGATATTTGATCCCCTATTCTGTTCAATCCCGTTCCATGAAAAAAAAAGCTTCTCATGGCGCCTTTTCGACCTAACTGTCTCTTCATTGTTTCATCCGACACTGATTTTTTTTTCTTTCTCTCTTCTTAAAAACACTCAATTATGCTAAGAAATGTTTGCTCAGGTTTTTCTTCTTTCCCCCGTAGAAAATTACGCTTCACTTCCAAACCGCTACTTCGTTGTTTTTTATTCACGCAATATTTTTAACTGTTTTTCCTTCATTTTTCGCAGTTCATTTTTCTTAAGACTCCCCCCCCCTAACCAACCCCGCAAATCCATGCAAAGGATTATTCTGACCTTCTTTTTTGACGTCTCCATTTCTGTTTGAACGAAAAAGCACCACGATGTCGATGATCTTTTCCCATTCCTTTTTTCCCTTACACCATTGACCGGGCCGGGAAAGGGTGGAGCCTCTATTACTCGTTCTGCTACTGTCTTCACCGTCACTATGCCCTCCATCATCACAACAACCACGTAAAAATCTCAGGTGTACTTTGGTTACATGACCTTGCCACAAGTTCCTTAAAACATCACTGCCCAGATCAGACCTCTTCCAATGACTACGACACGACCAGAGAGTTGTTGTGGCTATTGCTCGGGTCGAGTTACTTCGTCGCGTCATACGAGTTTTTGACAAATGGGGGGAAAAAAACCTGACCCGTACGAATAATTTTGACGAAGGCGAAAAAATTCTTGTGAGCTAAAATTAACATAATCGTATAATTTATAAACACACCAAAAATAGGCTCATCAAATAAATTAAGGACCATGATTGGTTAGGTCATAAACTATATTGCAAGTAATTTACGGTGACATAAATTCGGGTTACAGGGAATTTTTACAAAAAAGTTTTGGGTAAACAAAAACACAATGCACAATGATTTTCCTCATTCAATTTTTAATAATTTCTCTTTAAAACAATAGGGTACGGCGATAGTTTGACGGAGGTTTCAAATTGACAACCGTGCAAAATCAGCTTTGTTATTTATACGACGGGCGTAATAATTTATAACAGCTTGGCACGTCTGTGGTAGTATAAAGTGAGAGAGAGGGAGAAAAAAGAATGTTATATAGGGTATGGTGGCCTTTTAAGGAAAAGACTAATCAAACAAATTAAGTGCTTATAACAACCGTAAATCGTTAAACTCAATCATTTCGACTTGGTAGCCAAGAGGAGTCATTCAAGCCCCCCCCCCCCCCAAAGCCGCCGCCACCGGCCAATGGCTTTGTGTTCAGGCCTTCTGTAGTAAATGAAGCGTTTATTTTGATGCTGTTCGGTTTTGATTATTATTCGTTTTATACTCGTAAAATGTAATCCTCCGACGGTGGCCCAGGTTCAGACATTTGAGACATTACGGTTTAGAGAGGAGGTTGAAGGGGTCACGGATTAGTTAAAGAGCCGAACGATCGAGTGGTATACCTGACGGAGGTTTAACGGCGATTGGCTTATTGAAGGACCTTTATGGCCAATGAACAACACGACAGAAGTTAATTCGTGGGTCCGTCTCCTATGTGCATATGGAAAGGCTCCTGAGCTCTTTCACACTGCCAATATAAGCCCCTCCGTGTGGCAGCGGGTCTTTGTGCTATATAGATAGATGGTTTAGGTGCCACCGAGGGCGACTTCTTCGTTAATTATTTAAAGCTCCACCGTGAATCACCAGCCACTAACCGAAAGGATCTGAAGGTTCTAAAAAATTCGTTTCTATGGTTAACTGCAACAGACGAGACCCCGCGGCATAAAAAATGACATTACAAACAGTTCGCAAGTGAATATAGGTTTCCTCTGTTCATTTTGCGGTGTCATGACAGGCGCATATCTGGGTTGTTAAGGGCATCAACAATCATTTGACTTTCGTACCCTCCTCTCCTCTTTATTTCGTCATAAAAAAACTCATCCGTTGGCACTTAACGTCTTTGATTTGCAGTCTGTTCCGCTTAGAAATTGGCGTTAGAACGGATTGAACATAAAACAAGCGAATGGATACACAAAACCTGCTCAAAAAATAACATTCTAACTTCATGAAGCCCTACTACTGAAGGGATTGATAGGTTTATCGCCCGCTAGAAAGATTTTGAACTCTCGTAAACAGGTATACTAAATCAGCTCACACACTCTTCGTAAATTCAAAGAAAAAAAAAATGTCTTCTCAAGGTATGAGAAAAAACGCTGACAGGAGCTTAGCCGCATCAAAAGCATTTAATTTTTCTTTAAAAAAAAGTCTAGGGGTGCACAATGACATTACTTTTCACCACCAGGATGGCTACTAACCTCGGGGAACCGACCCTGCTTCTCAGAACTTAAAAAACTGCTCGGGTTCCACGCTGTCTGGAAGGAAACGGCAACGACCAACCGACTTCCCCAAACACTCATCTCCTGTGAAGTTCCCGGTGATTGTGTGAGTGTGTGTGGGGGGAGGGGGGGAGCACCTGTTGGGTGTCAGTCGAAAAAAGGTGGCGAGTTCACAGGAAGAAAGGCAATCTGCAGTAAAGCCAATTTAAACTGATGAGATTTTAGGGCCTTCAAATATTTGGAGAAAGGATTTTAAGCTTGATCTTACTTGTTGGCCACAATCTGTTATTTTACTGACATTTTCCAAAAAATAACTCAAGGTGTAACGACATCTCATTTCAATTTAATTGAATTCACCGCACGTTAGCGGGATAGTAATCTCATAAATTATTTTTAAAAAGAGGCTTAAGGTTAAGATTCTTAAAAAGGAACGAAGCTGTTTATTTTACATTGCTTCATGTTTATTCAATCCACTCCCCCCACCACAAATTTAAAGCTCGTTCATTTTCGTGGAACTGTCGCTCCTTACCAATAAGTGATTAGGTAATTACTCCCCAGGCACTACATTTTTTTATTTCTCACTCTTGTATTTTCCAAACAGGACGATCGAGAAAAAAAAAAATCAGGCTTGCCATTTAAGCAAACTCTGTAGCATCAAATGTGGTCTCCTCTGACGCTGACATAACTTTTTTTCTTTCTGTTGCAGGTGCTTTCCAAGAGATCCATGACCCACCCGTAGGTCAGGCTAACAATTTTTTCCTGACTCTCTCATTTCGCTTGTCGCGTCTCCACCCCGCCGGTGGGGGGGGGGGGAGCATTAAATTTAATTTGTTCTTCAATATCTTAAAAACTTGGTCCTACTTGGTAAAGTGTTGATGGCTCTGTAGGAATGGGAGGGGGTACTCACTTTTAACGTTTTACCTATTTCCCAGAAACCAGGTAAAAAAAAGTATGGATAGGTTTAAACCCTCTCGACCTTATGATGAACACGCCTCAACTCTAAGGGTATGCTACTCGCAATACAAATACTTGGAACTAATTAGGGCCGAGAAGAAATCACAGTCACGTACATGTATGTACTATCGTATAGATGAAGACAGCGTAAATAATTCGTGAAGAAAAGCGTAAGCGCTGGGTGATTTAAATGCAACAAACGCTTTTGCGAGAGGTTTGCTACATGGGAGGAGGAACAGGGTACTATTATGTACACATTAAATCTGTAAATTATCATTTTTTCTCGTTACGCAAGCATTTTACATTCTTACTCGACACAAAAATACACGCAAAACTCCCCACAGTTATTAGTCACTTCGGAAGTCCTTGCATCTGTCAGGGCCTTAAAAGAAATCTATACGCTATTCAACGTATACTCGTGAAAGTAGGCAGTCATTTGTTATAGGTAGATTGGATTTCAAATACAAGCAGCAACACCCAGGCGTCCTCCTACCTTTATTTTAATTTGACAGTGATATTGGCAAAGCGGCACGGTTTCTTCCCCAGCCATAATTAACTTAAAACTCTGAGCCGATCCTCCTCTCCGAATTTTTTCCCAGCAATGCTCAGGCTATTTATCACTCGAAGAAAATATTCGTCTATTCATTTTTATTCCACGTTACCTCCTATAGATATAATAACCCTTACAAATTCTGCCGAATCGTTTTCGTGAACTAAAGTGAAAGTTTCTTCAATAGCATGGACAATTTTAGGGGGAAAATACCAGTTTCTGAACTGTTTTACTCTATTTTTTCGGGAGGCAAAGTTCAAGAGGTAAGCCGGCGGTGGGGCGTAAACATCGATATACTGGTGTATTCCAACCGTGACTTCGGTTCGGTCGTTTGGTCGATCTAAGGAGGATACTTCTTGCACATTTAATTCCCCCCCCCCCTCAACATCTTCAATTATAGCGTTTTCTATTAGCACAAAAACTGGAGCTGGGGCTGCTCAAGGTCTGATCTGATAAGAGTTTGAAGGTTCCATTTGCCAATTGATCCTCAGCAGAGCGACGTTTTATTCGTTCCATTTACCTCTACGCTCCTTCATGGATCAGAGCTGGTGCATCTTCAACTGCTCCGTCAAAATCGGCGGAGCGGTAAACCTCTCTTTGAAGGTTCATTGTGATACTGATAACTATAAGCATAGTTTTGAATTGAGTTCGTATTTTGTTTTTCGTCGTGGATGAAGCAATGAAGAATTTGTTGAACGAAAGCGGTTTAACAATAATTCAAGTTCGGTTATTAGTTGGTTTGGTACCATTATCGTCGATTACTCAACAGATCCAGAGAAGTGGTCGAATGAAGCCACCAGGCTCCTTTTGAAATGTATGGATAACTCTAGTCTAGAGTCAAGCTCGTCCGACGAAAAATATGAAAATAGGAAGACTACGAGGGCTATTATTGCAGCATCAATCAATAAGGACAAGACAGAATAACAAAAACCTAGGACCAGTGTTACAATAGTTACAAAACGGTTATCCGGATTCTCTACATTAACGAAGTTATTCCCTTTATGTATTACATATGTCCCCCCCCCCCCAAAGTCAACAAGACAAAGCGTGTTTGCTGGCCGAGAATTTATAAATTCGCAACTTGTTTTTAGAGGATATCAATATGTTCTTGGAAGAACATTATTAATGGAATTGTGCATTGAACTCATGAAGGGGTGCACCCGATTTGTTCAAAGTGCTAATAAATACAAGCACTCCACACAAATATACAAGTGCTCAGATCATGCACGCAAGTAAATATGTACTTCCATTCAATACAAACACAAAACCTAAAAAAAAAAAATCATGAGGAGGGAGGTTGTCGATTAGCCAGGTCGATCCGAGCGGGCTCTTTGACGTCACAAGAGCCGCCCCAGAGTGTTTCGTATTCGCGCGGTAAATCTTGTCCGATATACAGGGTGGAAGGGTTTAAGTGTAAAGAAAAAAATTGGGTAAAATTAGACCTCATTTGCTATACAAAACACCCCATAACCCATGGTCCGAAAATCAAAACCCTTCGAGATATGATTTTTCTAGAGCATCTTTTTAGGATAACATCATTTTCCTGGACTAAATGTGAGTAACTCTCTTCCCAGCTGACATTCTACAACTTTTGACGATGGATTCGGGAAGAACACACTCTTTTCTGTCAGGACTATCTATTTTCGTCAAAAAATAACTAATTCTGTGTCCTCGGCAGCTCCTCAAAGTTTTGCGAAACAGGAATTTTTATTTGTTCAATGAAAGTCAATCACCACTTGTCCATACTAAATCTCCGCCTATCGACTTTCGATGGAATGGATCAGAAAAACTTCTTCAACGTGTCCCTTTCCAAATTACTCATGAGCATTTGTTTAATTAATTGGCGATTTTTCGGCAGAAATGACAGTTTTTTTTTAGAAAAAAGAGTGATTTTTCTATTCAAAATTGCTTGTTTTGACCTGTAAATTCAAGCAATCCCTGCAAATTTCGACATGCTCAGCGTCATGAAAACCTCACCCGAAGTGGCATTAAATGTAACTGACTGTGAACTTCTACCAGAGTATCAATCAAATGTCGCTCCGCCAGCTGGCTGTCGAATAAAGTGTATTTCTCTTCTGCGAAGTTCGACGTTTTCAGTTAATTTGCGAATATGCGACAAAAATTACCACTTGGTGTGACTATTTACTTGTATTTAACAATTTCTGCCAAATAATCGCTAATTTACTGAAATTCGTAGTAGTGAAATGCACTCTATTCGACAGCGACGACAGCCAGCTGCCGAAACGATATCATTTCATGCTTAGGTGAGCGTTATCGTTCGGTTACAATCCAAGGACCGCTTCAGATGATGTTTTAATTATTTTACACTCGTTGAAATTCGCAAGGATTTTGAATAGAAAAATCACTCTTTTTTCTAAAAAGTTGTCATTTCTGCCGAAAAATCGCCAATTAATTAAACAAATGCTCATGAGTAATTTTGAAAGGGACACGTTGAAGAAGTTTTTCTGATCCATCGAAAGTCGATAGGCGGAGATTTAGTATGGACAAGTGGTGATTGACTTTCATTGAAAAAATAAAAATTCCTGTTTCGCAAAACTTTGAGGAGCTGCCGAGGACACAGAAACAGTTATTTTTAGACGAAAATAGATAGTCCTGGCAGGAAAGAGTGTGCTCTTCCCAAATCCATCGTCAAAATTTGTAGAATGTCAGCTGGGAAGCGAGTTACTCGCATTTTATCCAGGAAAATGATGTTATCTTAAAAAGATGCTAGAAAAATCATATCTCGAAGGGTTTTGATTTTCGGACCGTGGGTTATGGGGTGTTATGATCGCAAATGAGGTCTAATTTTACCCAATTTTTTTCTTTACACTTAAACCCTTCTACTCTGTATATGTATATAATTTAGCATTCATCACAAATATTTTTATATATTAATTAGTAGTTTTAAGATTATTAAATTGTGTGTTTCTTCGAATTTATTAATGTACCGAATTTGAGTAATTTTAACAAAACAAGTTACTGCTCTTCGTCTCACCTTCCCGGTAATTTTGATATAACCAGTGGCGAGGTACAAAAAACCATGTGCTAATTTAAGTCGCAATCTTGAACCATACCGATGAGCCTCACAAGGAAGAAAACCCAATTTCGTCTTGCGTTCGGTGGAACCAGGCCTTTCGTCGTCTTTAAATTGACACCCGGAGCCGGCATTTCGCCGCTCTCATAAATTGGGCTTCGACAAGAACTTCCCCACAGCGACCAACGTGACGCGAAGGGCGCCTTGTTGAGTTCCTCGCCCCAGAACCTCTCCCAGAAAATTAAATCTGGAGATAAATTGTTATATTTATGTTCCCACAGAGCAGTAACTTGTTTCCAGCGATGGATTTACACCATTTCAAAATTTCAATTGTTACTAAAGTCTGAATAAAACAAAATATAGTTGAGACGCCCGTGACCAAACTCCTTCTATACAAATCATAAAATTAAACACCAGAGCACTTTTTAAATGGCAAAAGGAAAACGCTATTAGAGTCCTTCTCACACGCCGTTACCACTACTTTAATCATCAACACAACCCACCACTTATGAGCATGGTGCGGCTTCGGCATTCAACAAAACAAATGCATTCGCAAACAATTTTGTACAGCATACACTCCCCCTTACCCTCGTACTTCTATCAAACGTTTAAAAATTCCTTCACTTCAGGAATCAAGTTCCTAATTTAAGCTTTGACCCATCTTTTTTTAGGCGTGTGTGAGTAAGCCCCCTCCCCCCTGCTCCACAAAAATAAATCTAAAAGACTCCCTCAGAGAAACTAAACTTACAACTGAATGTATTAAGTATTAATAGTGCTTGGGGACCCTCTTCCTAGACACTAGAAGTCACGTAAATGATGATGGGGCAGGGTAAGGGTGATGAGGTATTCAGTTTTAATCGTTTTAAAAAATGTTAACCCCTTCTAAATAGTCACTATTTTATTCTAAAAGGAACTCTTCTTTCTCACTTTAAATACGTAAATTTGTAAGACTTTAAGTCCTTTTTTTGAATAATTTTTATTCTTCGTGTTTTTTTCCGTATTTAAGGAACGATAAGGATACCAAATCACGATTTTTGTATTTAAATGGCCACCTGGAACTTTATAAACAACAAGATGCACCGTTATTTTGAAAGACTTTTCTGACTGAAAATGCTCTTAACTTTATATGAGAGAGCCGGCAAGTCGGAGGGGGCTTCTGAACCCTTTAGCGGACCTCCGAGGAAGGCGAGTATTACGAGATAGTCATATGGACGAGATAGGAGTGTATTGAGAAGAGAGAGAAAATATGTTCTTCTCGACATATCTTAACCTAATAAGGAAAGTTGTTGTTTTTTTCCTATCGCACCCTAGCTTCTGGTGGGCTGACTGCGAGGGGGAGGGGTACCAGTGGTTTTTAAAAAGCGTTGAAACGATCTCTGCCATGACTTTAATTTGGCGAAACCGTTTAAAATCGCAACGTCGAGTTCAAGCTAACTGAAAAGTGTGCTTAAGTGTTACATACGTGAATACTCCCAGAATCCGTTGGTATTACGATCAACAGGTGGTTACCTTGTGGACTCCCAATGGGCCTTCAAAGGAAGGAGAAAACTACTTACAGATCATCTTCAACGCATACATGTACATTATGTATGATTAGGCTTGAATTAATAGCGAGGTCAAAGTTTCTCCTGAGCAATCTCCATTAGCCCCCCTCCCCACAATCATTCCAATTACCTTGTCCATGTGGTACAAGAGGGGGAGTAGCTATAAACTTCTGATATGGGAGGGGGGTTTCCCATAATTCTCTTGGGAATGAAAGAGGGAGAGGGGAAGATTTGGGAAACCTGAGCAGTTTGTATATTTTTCTCCCAGTCACATTTAATAATTTAAGAAAGTAGGTAGTATGGACTTATGGATATACGGTTAACATTAAAGTAGCGGAGCCGGGAGCTTGAAAGAGTATACGGCTTCAAAAATAAAAAAATTGTTAATGCTCGAGTAGGCTGGGAGCTAAATGCGCGAGGAGAATCGCACCCGCAATAGGCGTGGATCCAGCATTTCTTCTAGGGAAGGGGCTCGAGAGAAAACCAACATAACAACTTGCCGATGATGCGTCGGAGGGGGGGAACTCACTGCCAGGGACACCAAGTTTTTGAATAAATTGTCAAATTAAACGTTAATGGACCTCGAAGAGAAGATCAATAGAGCGGAAGCCTGCGGGGCAAAGCCTTTTAGTTTCTTAGTTTGATGCCTACAGATTCTGGGATCTGACACAAATTTCCTGGCTGAGCTTTGATGGAGATATTAATAACCTTTTTCAACCTGAATAGTAAATTTTCGGCGTTAAACCATGATTTGGGCTAAACAATAGTTCCGTGGAAATACATCTTAATAGTCCGGGAGCACACGGTATGAAAAATCCGTATCATCTGATCGCGCTTGAAACCATCATCACGACGTTACACGGTCACTAGCAAATGCGCCTGCATCGTCGCCAGAAATTTTTAGCGGGACAAGGTCTCGCCGTTTGCAAAAAAAAAAAAAAATCGTTTTTCGGATCATTTGATCGTATCTGGTGTTCTGATAGCTCTATTATACGCCTAGAGAGGTTTCCTTAGTAACAAACGCCAGACAATTTCAGTGGGACATGGAGGGACGACATCGTTTGAAGATTGCAAAATTTGTGCCCCGAAATCGGATCATCTGAAAATGACTGGCAAGGGTCATTTCTTACTATGTGGATGCTCCGCTACCGGAATATCTCAATGCCAGACAAATCGGATGGGACACTGAGTAGATGTGAAGGATGAAATTGCAAAAAAAAAAAGAAAAAAAAAAAAAGAAAGAAAAAAAAAAGGGGGGACTTGGATGATTTGAACATGTCTGGCGAAGTTAACATCACATGATTAGCCATCCATGGATCACATTTGTCACTTCGCCAGACATTTTCAGCGGAACATGGACTGTGCCAGGCAAAAAAGTGATATCTTACCGACAATTTAATAATTATACGAAACATTCGGATGATCAGCCAAGTTATGTTATGCGTCAGTGGAGTACATACAACCATATGGTTTGTTAACCGGACCTAAAAGATTCTTTGTATGTATGCAGCGGGGAATAACTAAAACTATCATTTGTGAGCTTTTGTCCCACTCAAAATGTCTGGCGAAAGCAGATTCGTATTCTTCACTGAGCTAGAAATGGCATTTATTTCGAAAAAAATTGTGTTTAAATCTTCCAAGTCCCCCCCCCCCATTTTTTACTTCATTTTACTTGCTTAGTCACCCATTTTACGGTTAGCTGAGCCGCAGAAAACGAATACTTAAGCTGCGTATACACTTGCGAGCCGAGCCTGAGCCGAGCGGCTCGCGAGCCGCTCTAAACAGGTTCGAAGTCTGTTTTTGTTACGACGAGCACGTGTTGAGCGGCTCGCGAGCTGCTCGTACTAGGCTCCATCTCCTGTCGGTTTTTCATTCAACATCAAAGGAATTGGTTCATCAAGTTGAGACGGGCATTTAGTAGGCTCAGAGCGCGCTCGAGACAAAAGGGTGAAGTGGGGGCATTTCTTTGAGGGGAACTTTGTCATCTCCCTTTTTCATTTACCGGGTTTTTTGTTTTTCTCTGTTTTCACTATTGTCGTTGTCATCGTCGTAATGGAATGGTCAGAGGAGAGGCAAATTTCACTAATTGAGGCCTACAAAAACCATCCCAATTTATGGGACCTGAAACATCGGGACCACTTCAGAAAGAATGTCAAGGAAGACGCGATAACAAAGAGCGATATAGTATCCTTCGAGGCCATAATGCACCCGCGACTCTGTCAGAACTACCGCTGAGAAATAATAAATACACTTCATACGTCAGCTCTCGGCTCGTCCCATGCTCACAGTTTTCCCCCGGCTCGAGAGAAACAACATTTCAGCGAGCGTGCTCTGGACATGCTCAGAGCACGCTCGGCCGCTCGGCTCAGGCTCGGCTCGCAAGTGCATACGCAGCTTAAGAATTACGGCGCAGTTCAAATGACAATGAGTGAGTGCTCCTCCCCCCTTGCCATAAGGTCTGGGCAACTGACCAGTTCAACTTTCAGAAACACATGAGGCGGGTGCGGCCATACAAGATGAGAACCTTACCCTTTCGATACAGCACAAGTTGTTAGAAACCTCCCAAACTTCGGAAATTTTCGCAATAAATCTGGTTTGACAATCCATAAACTGTCAAATTCGACTTGGGTTTGAGACCCTCGTGCGAATTGTTCGGCAAACATCAAAAACCTAGCGATTCAGCCCCTCGAGTGTGGAAGATCGCTTGAAACCTAAAAAACTAAATAAAACTTGGCTTTATAACCTTCGGCCTTTGTTCGACAGAGGGCAAAATTGATCGCTCTTTCTCGATAGCCCTGCATCCAATCACAGACAAACTCCAAAACCACAAAGAAGACCGAAACACAACAAACCTACAAGCCAGAGTAAAGCTCCAACACAAAGATGGTCTAACAACAGTAAAGCTCCAACCACAAAGAATGTCCAATCACACCAAAGGTCCAACCACAGCAAAGGTCCAACCTCAGCAAAGGTCCAACCACAGCAAAGGTCCAAAACACAGCAAAGGTCCAACCACAGCAAAGGTCCCAACCACTGCAAAGGTCCAAACACAGTAAAGCTCCAACCACAGCTATCAATAGCAAAGGTCCAACCACAGCAAAAGTCGAGCCACATCAAAACTCCATCTACAAAAAACTCTAGACACAGTTAGAACTTCAAACCACAGTAACGTCCCACCCTAAGAAAGCTTCGAGCGACACTACAGGAAAGGTCCAACCACAGCAAAGGTCCCAATCACTTCAAAGGTCAAAGCACGTCAAAGCCCTAACCACAGCAAAGCTCCAAACAAAAAAAGATCCAACCACTGCAAAACTCCAATCACAATTGAGCTCCAACTACATTAGAGCTTTAGCCTCAGTAGAGTTTCCAGTAGTAGAGGATCCAGTGCCCCCTCTCTCTCTCTCTACAGCCCTGAAAGTGGGACACGTGTTCCCACCGGCAAACTTACAGCTGCCACCATTTCGTCCACCACGGACCACTCACGACGCGCCCGTTTTGGGCGAGCCTGCCCCTCTGAATCAGTTTTTATTGAGCTACTCCCACGAAATTTTGTTTTTTCAGGGAGTCCGCTCCGCGAAATTGGAGCCAATCTCGCAAAACTGCATTTACAAGAAACCAGACCCGCCAAATAAGCTTTTTGGGCGGAGGTAATAGGTTCCGAATGGATAACCCTGCGAAATTTGGTTTTTGAAAGTCCAAATAAGTGGACTACCCGCAAAATTGTTTTATTGCTGTTTAACTTGGGCAGCACCCTGGAAGCATTAGTTTTAAAAGTGTAAAACCCTTGAAGTCCGCTTTCTTTTTTTTTCTTTTTTTTAACAGGGACCGCTAGTATTGGTTTGCGGCGGGGCGGATTTGAGAAATTTGGAATTGAAAAGACCCCAACTCGCGGAATTGCTACTTTGACGGAGCCGTGAAAATTCGTTTTGAAAATAAAACTGGGAACTGGGGTATTTGAAATTGGGTTTGGTTGTTTAGGTTGGGCGTTGGAATGAGTGAAACCTGTGGGATTTGATTTTTGAACGAGTCAACTCCATGATTTGGGAAGACAATCCTGTGAAATTGACTTTCTGAGTGAGCAAAACCTACGAAATTGGGGTCTATGACTATGAGCGCCAATACGTAAAATGTGGGAATTAAAAAGGCTTAAGTCACGAAATGGATTTCTTCGGGCAAAATCCGCGAAATTGGGGTTTAAAGGGATGGAATTCGAAGATCCTAGCTATCGACATAACCAATGTCATAATGATGAGAAAAGTGACTCCCTAGCTGAGTAATTATTCTCGAGTGTTGTGGGGGGGGGGGTCCAAATAATATGTTCGCTTTTGGTAGGAGATGGGCTTTCCTGAGCATACCTCAGCACTCAGCAGTTAACAAAAATAAACGAATGGTGATATGATGATGATGATGATGGAGGAGGATATTTGTAGAGGCTGGCGGGACGATTTAACCTTGTTGGTATAGGGGGAAGGGATGATGGGCACCCTCTCCCATTCACTCATTGTACCTACTGTCATCCTGAATGTCATTTAATTGCGAAAGATCACACGGAGGTGAAAAGATCATGGTTCGTGAGTGAGTGTGATGTAGGGGAGGGGAATGATGGTAACACATCATACATGCATTAGAAAAAAAAAAAAAAAAAAACTCGAAAACTAATGATTAATGGGAATACCTCATCTTCGCGGCCCAGGTCAAGCAAAAGTTTGCCAATGTTTCCCACACACTGTATAGAAGCGGTGGCCTTGTAGTAATAGACATAGGTATTTTATATTAGCATTATTACCAGGTTGATGAACGTAAAAGGAATAAAATACACAGCAGACGTGCCAAGACGGGGAAACTTAAAATTTAATCATTAATAAAGAGCGTGGAATGAAAGCCCAAATTCTGTTCATTGTTGACATTTTGAACGCCAACTTTCTCATTTATTCATTCTTATATTTTACCTATCTCTTTCGCTCCCCTCCCTATTGGATAGAGCTGCATTAAGAAACATCACGTATGAGTTACTTCTGAGACAGCTATATAGGAACACACAAATCACAGATTGGAATTTGAAGAATCCAGTCCCTCTCTATTTCTTTCTTACTTCAAAAGTAATTAACAATCCCTGGTGGCATGGTTAACCTTTTTGTGTGCCGTGAAAACATTTTAAATAGTAAGCAATATACAGGACCACTCAAAAACACCTAACCAGCCCACTTTTATTTTTGTCTCGGTTCTTACAATCTATTTTCAAGAAAAGAAAAGAAAAAGGTCGAAATAAAGTTCTTCGTGTCGATTTCATTTGACATGGTCAAGCCTTTTTTTTTCTTTCTTTTAAAATGTGAGGGACAAGAAGGTGGAAACCATGTTCATGTTCGTCTCCTTTTACGAAGGAAATGGTATTTCCGGTGACTGGAGAGCCCACTGTCTCCTTGTTCGACGAACTGTGACAGTTTTCCCTCTTTTTCGCCTCAATTGTAATGAATGATCGGTGGTTTCATTCATTTTTTTTTTCTTATTAGTTCGGCTCCTGCTCCCCGCAAGGGTTGAAAGTGAATACAAAGTTTTATATGAGTTAAGTGAATCTTCCTTACACTTTTTCACCGGACTGTGTTATACGCAAACCTAAAAAGGCATTTGCATCGTCCTTAGCATATCTAATTGCGAAAGATATGTGGAGGGAGGGTAAGGGTTGGGCGTATTTCTAAGCATAAATCAGATCCCTCTCCTCCTCTTCCTTCGCTTGTACCGAATGCTCGTTTCCTCTACAAGTTCCCCGCCTAATAGACACGTATATCAAAGTCTTAAAGGAATTAGTTTTACTGGTCACGTTTTTTTGCGAGTATAAAGTACAGGCTTTTATAAAAGAAGCCCGAGATTTTGCTCTACGAGTCGTCTTGCAGGTACACATTTTAAAATGTTTTTAAAAGGTAAACAATTAATTTAAGCGACAGGGAATTTTATTAATAAACTCGGAAGGTTGATGCCCTTTTCACCTTTACTATTTAACTATAAAGATTTTCAAAATATTCTTGAAGAATGAGGGGGACAGGATATTATAAAGTTAATTTTCGGTGTTCGGAGCGTGGAGCCGCGCCTCTATAGTAGTAAATGAGGGATGCATCAAGACAAAGGGCGTCCTTGGACAGAAACGTTAATTCACTATGAGGATGAGGAAAGGGCTCCTTGTTTTTTCAATTTTGTCGTTTCTCAACGTTATTACTAAATAGTAATTTCGTTTCGGGGAATATTATTCGTTACAATAGCTAACAAAAGAGGAATGCGGGGAGAATTTCGTTACGGAAGAAGGGAAGGGGTCGTACTTATGTAGTTGTATCGAAAGATCTGAAATGGATTTTTCAGGACCGTTAGCGTATCCTCACAGAAATGGTCTATCGTCGCCGCAAGTTGAGTCACTAGGTCAATTGAAGCTGACCGCAGAGGAATGGGAAACAATGTCGTTTAAAGAAAGGGTTGAAGTTCATTCCCCCGCCACTCACCACCAAGCCTAATTAGGACTTGAAAAATTCAGAACTACCGACCTCCAATTTCTACATTTCTTAGGTAGTAGATGAATGTAGTGGTCAGAATTCCCGCCTGTCAGGCAGGAGTCAGATTGGCCCCCGAAGGGAGATGCTTTTTTCAAAAATCCGATGCGATGCTTTCCCCCTTCATTTCGGTTGGCCCCGAGCCGAGTAGCGTCAATCGTTTCCTTTTCTCCACCGAAACGCAATAGCACCTAGGTACTACTTCGAGGGAGAGGAAGAACAGTCGCATTAAGCATGCTACCGTCGAACATTCAAAAGCGTTCGTATGCCTCGAAGAATCTCTTATTTTTCGTTATTTCTCTCTCACACAAACACACACCCACACACACACACTGTGGCCTTTCAATTCATTGACAGAATGAATTATTCAGCGACCGAAAACTGGCATAGGTAAGAAAAGGAGTGGGACGCAAGTTTAATAGAAACTTTTTCTGTCTTTACTTTTGTCGTAGTTTTATAATTATGAATGTTTCCCGGTGATGAGGGGAATTGAGAAGAATTGAGTAAACAGTAAACAATGGAGCACTGCAGCTTTTCCTCTTCATCCAATAATTATTATTACTACTATACTACATATCATTATGGGAAAAATGCAACGAGGTGCCCAGGATATGTTAGGTATGCTTCCAGTAAACTATTTTGCGACCAATTATTAAACATTAGTGCAAAAATAATCTAGAAAGCCACAACACGTATCAAACCGGTAATTTAAACATTTTTTTTTGCATAAAGGACCATAAATCAAATACCAATTCAAGCCACACCCTCACGTTGATCTTCTTCTTTTTCATTGGAATGAATCATTATGACAACGCATAAGGTGAGCCTCCAAACATAGGTAGACTAAAACGATGATGAAGAAGAAGCATCTTAGCAAATTCATTTCTTCCTGGTCCTAGCAAATAGAATAATAATACAAAATTAAAGTCCCTTTGATGAGGGAAAGCATCCACTAGCGTGCGTACTTGAGGAAGTGTCGAGGGGGGCGGGACACCATTCAGAGAAGAACTTTGTGTAAAGCTCATAGATTTTAAGTTGTTATAGGATGTGAAAAAATCGCCAATTCGTTTCTAAAAGTGAGGAAAAGCTGTTTTTCTGCTAAAAACCCAATTTTGCTGGGTCGGCTGATTTAAAAGCCAATTTCGAGGATTTGGCACACTAAAAATCAAATTTGCCATTCTGTCTCACTGGAACGGTGCTCGCCATAAACAATTTCTGTGGTCGGGGTCACTAAAAACCCAATTTCGCAGCGTAGGCTCATTGAAGTAGGTATAACGTCGACGTAATCCGTTCATCCGTATCAGTAATCCGTTCCAGAAGGTGTTTTTCACCTTCTTCCTGCAATGGGCAACAGTGCTTCTCAAATATTCTCCAGTGAAGCTGCTTGTGCTTACCCCCAGATCAAGGGCTGGATACACCCATGGCTACTTCGTAGCTGTTGACGAAAGCGCTAACTCAGCTCAGCTCAGATTTTGTTCACTTTCTGCCACGATGTTACCTATATACAGAAGCTGTGAAATGACGTTTTCTTCATTCTATAAACCGCGAATTAGCGCTTTTCCTCACTTCAGCGCTTCTTCTTCATTTTAGCCGCGAATTAGCAAATGTTCTCCATTTTAGCTGCACTAGTGAGTGATTTTTCTCACTTTCAGCCATGAATTAGCGTTTTTTCTCGGTTTTAGCCACGAACTTGCCTTCAGAAGCTGAGAATTGGCATTTTCATACTTTGAGCCGCTCGTACTCCTTTTCATGTACCTACCTTGTTCCGTGAACATAGCACCAAAATATCTTCATTCTTCCATTTGATGGTTTCGGGGCCCTCTGACACGGCCCTGTCGGACGCCATCCCAGGGCGGTCCGTCTCCCTCACCCCTTCCTCGTACACCACTGTCAGCATTTAAGAGAGTGACAAGGACAGTGATGATTCTGGGAGATAGGCAATATGGCATCCTTTGAAAGGAATTCGAAATTGAATAGTTTGAAAAATAAAATAAAAAGTCAGTTACATTTTCGTTGGATTTACTTGATAGCTAAACTCAGCTACTTGCTGATTATTAGTTCTCTGATGTGCGCCCTGACTTCTGTATAGGTCTCACAACGCTAACGCTCATTTCAATTAATTCGAATTTTATAGATCTGGAATATTCATAAATCAAATGCGCTCTTTAGGTCATTCCCCCCCCCCACCCACACGTCTAGCAAAACGTCCCTTAGGATACGTCACCCCCTGGCGGCTCACTCGGCTCGCCCTCTCCCCTCCAAAGCCGGCACTGTGGCTAAATGGTCAGAAAAGCACTATTTTGCTGCTGAAATATAGAAAAGAGCTAATCCTCAGAGCTATACTTAGAAAAATCGCTGATTCGCGGCTAAAATTCAGAAAAGGCGCTCACTCACAGTTTGAAATTGGGAGAACGCTAATTCGCGGTTTCTGGAGGGAACTTTGACGCTGAACTTGAGAAAAATCGCTAAATCATGACTTAAAGTTTTGAAATAGCACTATGCGGCTAATATTGATAAATAGCACTCATTTGCCGCTAAAATTGAGATAGACGCTAATTCGTACCTAAAATTTGAAACAGGCGCTGCTAATTCCTGGATAAAACTGAGAAATAGTGCTCCTTCACTGATAAAATTGAAAAAAATCGCTAATTCAAGGCTGAAAGTTTAGAAAAAAGGGCTAATTTGCTCTTAAAATAGAGAAAACGCCCATTCGCGGCTAAAATGGAGAAAAAGATTTTATTCACAGCTGAAATAGAGAAAACGTCAATTCGCGGTTACAGAGGAGAACTTAACGTGGCTGAACTTGAAAAAAAGCACTAATTCATGGCTAAAAGTTCTGGAAAAGCGGTAATTTGCGGCTAAAATCGGGGTCGGGCACGCGTTCTTAATATGGCAACCCTGTTATTGAAATCCCACTCCCCGCCGCCGCACACTCACAACTTGCGCCATTTGATAAGAATAGATTATGAGCAAGGGGCATGAATTAGCTGAAAGTATACATTGTAGTCCCTTACCTGTCTCATTCGGTAGGTTTTTGGAGCTCAATTTGGATGTGAGCGTCTGCCTGGGGCATTTGCCCTCAGTGGCCACTCAAATTGCCTAAATTGGGGACAGGATTAAACTTGAACTTATAGGCATGTAACTGGTCTCATTCGACAGGACGTATGAAGCTGAATACGAATATGAACGTCTGCCGGTGACAGCCAGGGGCGTTTGCCTTCAGCAGCGAATCAAGTTTTCGAAGTCACACGACCGCTGGCCGTCAGACGGTATTATTCGTATTCAGCTCAAAAAACCTACAACGAATAAGACCAGTTCCATTGCTGTATTCTAACGGTTAGATTCATGTCCCTTTGGGAATTTGATTGGCCGCCGAGGACAAATGCCCCAGGCAGGCGCTATATTCACATTCGGCCCAAAAAACCTATCGAACAAAATCCGTTTCACGATGACCCAATTGTTGGCTGATATTTCGCTCAAAGATTCGAGGAGGAATTATTGAACCCTCAATAACCCCTGTTGAACCCTTGTTGTAAAGACCCGTTCACAAACTCTATGTTTACGTTCTGTGGAGTCTATGCAACCAAACAAATTTATTCCCTCGAAAAATGAAGCATTTTGATAGGTTACACGGATTCCACAGACGCATTGCACAGAGCTTGTGAACGGGCCATAAAGTGGAGTTCATTTTGTTTATTTGTATTAAAAAAATGAACATATTATGGCTGAGGGTTCAATAATTCCTACTTGAAAATCCGTTTCGTGACCTCGTTCTTCCGGTTAGAATCATGACTTTTCGGGGGGTTTTGATCAGAGGCGTAGGTGGGAATTTGTCCTGGGGGGGGGGATCAGATCTTGTTGGCCTCATCATAGCCCCAATCTCTCAGTTAAGGGCCGGCGCACACTAGGAGAAAAAAGACGCCGACGCGCGCGCGGGGCCTTAGGGGCGATTTTTGGACTCTACCCGCAAATTAGTCCTTTTTTGGCCGAGTGTATCGTTCTTCTCAATTTTAGCCGCAGATGAGCGGTTTTGCCCCACCCTCTCCAATAGCCATGAATTTGCGCCTTTTCTCAACTTTAGCAGCAAAGTATCGTTTTTATCCCCTGAGCGATGTTTCTTAATTATCCATGAGTTTTGGCGTTTTCCTCAATTTTAGCAGCATATTACCGATTTTTTAAATTTTTTTGCCAGGGGATTAGCAATTTTCTCAGTTTTAGCCGGAAATTAACGTTTTTCTTAAGTGCTTTCCACAATATTAGTCGCAAAATAGGGGAACTTTTCACGAATTAGGATTTTTTTGGTTCACCATACGCAATGCATGAGCGATTTTTCTCAGTTTACTCTCGAATTAATGGTTTCTTCACCTATTGCCATAAATTGGCGCTGTTTTTCAATTTCAGCCTGAAAAGTTGCCTTCAGAATCCGTAAATTGGCATATATTCAGTTTTTGGCACAAATTAGAATTTTTCTTAATCTCAACCACGAATTAGCGCTTTTTTAAAAATTCTAGCGGCGACGCGTCGTAGCGTTTCAAACCTGTGAATTAGCGAATTTTCTCAATTTCAGTCACAAATTGGCGTTTGGCGCAATGTTAGCTGTAGATTGGCGAGTTTTTTCAGTTTTAGCCGCAAATTAGCAATTTTCTCCATTTTTAGGCTTAAAATTAACCATTCTCTTAATTTTGACCAGGCTGATTATTTTATTTTCTAAATATAACCCGCAAATTAGCGGTTTTTCACATTTTACCACCGCATTAGCAAAACTGTATAACTTTTATAGGTGTAGATTATTGCTTCTTTTCAGTTCTAGCCGTGAATTAGCGTATTTTTAAACATTATACTATAGCCATGCATGAATTTGCCATATTTTCCTGAATTTTAGTCACAAAAATGCCTTCAGAAGGTGCGAATTTAAATTATAAATGTAACATTTTTTTTCAATTAACATTTTACATTTACCACCGCATTAGCAAAACTGTATAACTTTTATAGGTGTAGATTATTGCTTCTTTTCAGTTCTAGCCGTGAATTAGCGTATTTTTAAACATTATACTTTAGCCATGCATGAATTTGCCATATTTTTCTGAATTTTAGTCACAAAAATGCCTTCAGAAGGTGCGAATTTAAATTATAAATGTAACATTTTTTTTCAAACCAAAAAATTTACATCTACCCACCCATTTCTGTCAAAAAATCATCATTTTTAAATTATAAATTTCACGATGATTTCGATTTTTTTCGAGAATCAGTGAAGTTTCTCAATTTTAGCAGAGAATTTTCGCTTTTTCTAAATTTTAGCCGCGTGGCATAGCGTTTCCAACCCGTGCATTACCTACCGAGTTTTGTCAATTTTTGCCAAGAATTGGCGTTTGACTCAATTTAAGCGGCAAATTAGCAATTTTTTTCCATTTTTAACTGAGAATTAGCACTTTCCCCCAATTTGAACTGAAAATTAACGTTCTTCTTAATTTCAGCTGCGCTAATTGGTGATTTTTTCAATTTTTGCCGCGAATTAGTGATTTTCTTCATTGGCGCGAAATTCTTGTACTATCCTTCTTGTATCCGCGAATTAATGTTTTTCCGCAATCTGCAAATTGCAAATTAGCGATTTTTCCCAATTTCAGCTGTGAAATAGCGTTTTTTTTTGGCTAATTTTACGGTCATTCAGCATCCTATTCTCTTTTTCATATGCGATTGGGCGATTTTACGTCATTTCAGTTGTGACTTTGCCATTTTTGTTCAATTTTAACCTGAAAGCGTCTTTCATTTGTCAATATTATAGCGTGTTTTCTTGACTTTAACCGCGGGGTTTGCCCAAATACAACACTTTTGCGTTGATTTCCACAATTCATTTGAAGAATGGCCTCCATGTACCGCTAATCAGAGATTGTTCTCTTAATTTTAGTCTGGACTTGCATCGCGAGACCACGAATCAGCGCTTTTTAGCTGCTATAGCCTCGAATATTACCGATATTTGTCTGATAGAGGGTCCGGGGTGACCCCCCCCCCCCCGGTACACTATTGCGTTGGGTCTGAAGTCCAAGGAAAAAGCTGGACGAACTCGGGCCTTTTTGGGCTGCTTTAAGTCCAGAAAATCTGTTAAACCTAACTTCAACGTGAAACGCTCATTTTTGGCGATTTTATGGGGCCCTTCGTTATGGTACTAGTGCTCCTTCGTTCGCATACTTGAAGCTCTGGGGGGGGGGATCTGTCCCCCCATATCCCCCCGTACCTACGCCCCTGGTTTTGATTTGCTGCTGAGGACAAACGCCCCTGTTAGTCACCGGTCGAATGAGACAAGTTACACGACAACGTTCTTTCGGTTAAAGGTCTATTCACACACATCAGTGCCGTGAATGGGACGTTCCCCGTTCCGGCAAAAACAAATATTATTCTCAATGGAAATTGAAGGGTCACGTCCTTGACACGTGCCGGATATGTATGAACGAGCCTCTCAATGCCCACATGAGAATAATATGTTACTTGCCGGACGTGTCCCGGACGGGGCACGTCCCGTTCACGGCACTGATGTGTGTGAATCGACCTTTATTCAAGTCCCGAAAGGGAATTTGACGCTGAGGACAAACGCCCTTAAAAAAACCAAGTGCGCCTCAAGGCGCTGGAAGACGCTCACATTCGTATTCATCCCCTAAAAAAACTCTGTCGTAATGGGAAAAGTTTCAGGACTATATGTTTTTCCGGTTGAATGGGAGCTTTCGGCCGACAAGGAGTTATTAGGTCCGCCACTGGAAAAATCCGTAAAAGAGACGGAAATGTAACTTCTCTCAAGTTAATTGGAGGAAGGGTTTTGTTCTGTATCTTTAGTTTTTGAGAGTGTATGATCACTGGCGGGAGGACGGGGGTAGGACAAACAAAGTAATTATTAGACTTTTTTTCATGTTAAGTGATCAAAGTTCGTTGACTTTCACACACACACATAAAAAAAAAAAAAAAAAAAAAACTGTCTAAGAGCTTTTTAACGACACACGCGTCTTCGAAAACGAGGGCGAAGACAGAAACGAAAGAAAATGTTTAGACTCCGAGAGTTCGTTGTTTCTATCGGCTGAAACAAGTGGGGAAAGGGGGTGAAAAATAGCCCCTGACATTGAAAGAGGTTAATGGGGTGTCTGGAGATATCACGGCAACCTTGCTACTCCTTCAAAAATCCAGGGTTGAGGTAGGCTAGAGGTACACTCGGTCGAGTGCATCGACGCATTAGGTGAAGAAAATGAAATATATACAGAAGCGGAGTAACGAGAGTGCTTTCAGTGGGAGAAAAATCTATTTGAGTTTCTGTTGCAAAAAACAACAACAAGTGTGTGTGCGAGAGAGGATAATAATATATGGAAAGGCAGAGTTATCGTAAAGAACTAGATATACTCCGAGAACGCAAATTAGAATTTAGTACCCTTCATACTAAAGGAACGCATTGTAGTGAAGAACGTTCTATAAGCAATAATCTTCCAGGACAAGTGATTCAGGATTTCCAATTATGCATTCTCTTATTATCTTGTGGTTGCGTAGGAGTGAGACAAGGTTGAAAAGTCCCATAAAGATTGAGTTTTTATAAGAGGACCGAATACTTTTAAGAGGTGTCTTCGTTTTCATGCCGATTATATAAAAGGGGTGGGGAGGGGATAAACACATTTTTTTATGTTTTTTATTTTATTTCATTTTTTTCTAGAGATATTTTTGCAGTGCTACATTTTATAATTGGTTTTAACGAACCTTCGACGACTGTTGCAAAATTTATACGACCCCTTTTTTCTGAAGTCAAAACGCAAATTGAATTGTGTAAACATTCGAAGCTGCCTCGTCATCCTTCAGAAGTGCATTTGCAACTAAGTTTCAATTTTAAAAAATAACGCATACAATTGTAAACTGATGCCTAATAGCAAGGACTCTCTTAGTAATGAATGAACCTTTCACTTGAATGAAAAAAAAAAAAAATGCACGATTGCGACACAAGACACTCGAAGCTCATTATTGTTACAACTACTTTTCTTTACTTAAAAGCACTATAATGTGAAATTGGAAATTTTGTTCAAACAGCACACGAACGTACATCGTCAAATACGCTAATCGAGAAAATAAAACCACATTTTTGTCCAAGTCGGTTGGTGGATTAGTTCATGATCCCTATAACCAAGGACCCCTAGTTGTAAACCCTAGTTGGCGACATTAATTTTAAATACCCTTCAGTTTTGTCGATAGCCTCACAAAAAATGACAATAAAACGGTCAATGCGAGTTACGTAGGAGCAAAAAAAAAGGAGGAAAACGGTATTCCGGCTCACTATCACTCGCGAATAATCCGCGAAGGTACATAAAAGGGGCAAGGTCCCGACCTCTGCAAGATCGTATGGTAATGAGGCCTCCCGCCGTATAAAAAAAAACGAATAGATTTAAACGCTCAACATTGCGAGTTAAAAACAGAATTCCTTAGGTTACAGACACACTGAATCTGCCTAAGAAGTAGTTACTGTACTACTTTGCTGTCGGGGTTTAGCTTACTACCTTTGGCTGTCACCTTCATGGTAAATACAAGTATGGAAACAGGCACTGCAGAAAGATATACGTTACTCAAAGATAGCAGTGTTGAAAAGAAGCAAATAAATAAATAAAATGAATATGTTTAAAAGAAAAGGCCACAAGCATGGTAAGGGAAAGCTGAGGATGATTCCTCGACCCCCCCCTCACCCATCATTTGTTCATCTTATGTCCACAACTTATGTAAAGTTGATGTTTAGGTCTCGTTTCAAACAAGGGTTTCAATATTCATGAAATTCCGTGAAGCAGTAGGATCGATTTTTTTCAAATCAGTCAAGCAAGAGCGAAAAAAAAAAAGTAAAAGTTCAAGGGGGTTATAAAGTTGTTTTGGGGATGAAATTTGAAAATGTTTAAAAAAGGTCGGTTACGGGAGAGGGGGTAGATGATGTGCAGCTCACACAGTGGAGAATAATGAACACGATCGCCATCTATTGAACAAGTCTTATTCTATCTCTACCGACTTGACTCTATCACCTCTAGAGAGCGCGAGGCTCTATGAATGAAAATTAAACCCTTCAGGGGGTAATTCCGTCAATTTTTCTCGTAAATCGTTCGCTGGCAAATCTCGCGTTTATGCGTGTAAACATTACCGATTTACCGACGATACTAAATAAAAATGCACAAACTCCACTCCCCCTCAAGTCAATGGAAAGGTATTGATTACATTTACAAGGGGGTACCTATTGCTGCTTGTTATAATATTTAAATTTCCTCTCAAATCAATTGATATGTATTAATTGATCGTTTCAAGCTGGTAAAAATTCATAAATATAACAAGATATGAGTGACGAGTAACAAATCAGACGTTTACAGCTTAGCATGTAACATGCACTGAGAGTTACTGGGCGGTAGCACGCTTCAACGAGCTATTTAATCTCCAACTGTCTCACACTCTCCCTCTAGAAGTGCTATCATTAAAAATTAACGTTTCACACACCGTTCACATCATGAATACGCGATATTAGAAGAGAAAGGTCAATAAAAAAAATAATCCAGAGCGTGTCTTTCAGTCCAGCAGTCGCTCTGGTCTGATCTCTGAAGATTTTTTAAAAAGTTGAACGTATAATCAGATCAATTTTATCTGTCACTTCGCGAGGGAGTGTGTGCATAAAGAGAGAAATGGGAGGGGAAAAAAACTCGAATCCCCCGGTAATGACCTCGGACAGTCGGTGTAACGCGCCTGAAGCCCCTTTCCACCACTTCCATTTCCATCGTACTGATACTGACTCTGAAGACTTTTTATACATATTACATATATAAACGGACAGGTAGGAGACTATGGCGAGGAGGAGAAGAGACCTGCATTTTCGAGCTCCAACTTCTCTCTCACTCTTACACACATAACTTCCCTCCTCCACTTCGCCCAGGTCCACTGGCACAGCTTTCAGAAACCAGATCTCTGATTTATTGTTCTTGACCCAGAGAGGTGCGTGGAATTCCAAGGACTTCACTCTTTCACCGCCCCCCCCCCCACACACACACACGGGCAAGGTGGTGAGACGGTGAGCGGTGTATTTCGCCCCTCCTGTAATAGTCAAAACAGGGTGTACCGTGAATTGAAGGACATTCCCTTCGCTTTTTCTTGCGTTTGATTATTATACTTTTATCTGTTAATAATATAATAGAAAATACCAAGTAGTAGGCACAGACACACATGTAGCCAGAATGCCAGTTAGGACGGAACAGGTGAAATCATTGACCCGAGCTGTCACGCTGTGAAAAAGCCTATGTACTACTTATAGGGGGTTGAATCTCTAGACTTCCGGAAGAGACTCGTCCCCTATATTCTTAAGCACTTACTTCTATTCATTAATTCTTTTGAGTCATAAAACCTAAGCCACTATAACGGCACGAAAATAGGCGCACAAAGCCGTTCAATACGAAAGAATAGATTGAGAATTTGCGGTTTTCCCTTTTATTTGTAGACTGTTTCTTTCCATTCACAACTTGGTGATAGGACTACTAGAACCGTTTTATGGCTAGAAAAAAATAAAGAAAAACAACAACAATTTACTGTTATTTCCAGTATTTTAATTACTTGGAAGAAACCAATTATATAAGTGTTGTAAACACAGACACTAAAATTGTAAGATCAACTGGAAAAAGAAAATCCACAAACGACGTTACTCCTCACTCATTTGTACACTCACAATCAGTGTAAACAGCCATTCTTATCATCGTGTTTAGTTCCATCGAACAACAAAATAGTGTCGCACGAAATTCCAGCAAGCTTTTCACACCCACAATTTGTATATCGTGTTCGTAGAATTTCTTACTTTTTTTAAGGAGGGCTTTGCCCTCTACGTGAAATTCTAAATCTTATGTGTCCTCTTCTCATTACGCGAAGCTCCCCAACCCATCCCTGCTATACTAATACGTAAACTAAACACAATGAGACAAGCCAATCTATTGTTTTGCCACGAAAGACTGAAAAAAATGCGTTACTAGAAGACCGGCTTTATCTTTTCAATCCTCAACATAGCACCAACAATTACGCTTGTCATACAAGGCTCTCAAAGCACGCTTTTCCCAAATATCCGAAAGTGCGGGATAGCTCAGCAAAAAAAAATAAGAAAATGGCTCTTTCTTCATCTAATATGCTACGCAGTTCACCCTAAGACATTACCTCTACGTCTAAGAGTCCCCCCCTTCCACCATTAAGTAAGGCGTTCATAAAAGCACCTGGCTGGGGCAGGTGTATTCGTCGTAGGGCCAAACTCTTCCCCCACCCCCGCACCTACTGCGATGATGAAAAAGAAAAAAAAATCTAAAGGCACTTTAGAAACTTCCAAATTATCAAACAAACCTATCTTTCTAATTATACGGTATACTGGATATGCCCAGCCTCCACATTTTTGCTTTCCTAGGCGGGAATCACTTAAGAGTGTTACAGCATTTCAAATAAACTTAAATCTCATCGGTCAATCACATATTTTAGTCCTTGAAGAGGGGGGGGGGGTGTAATGATTTTGCTTGGTGCGACACACTTTTTTTTAGCGGCTGCCAACAAATCGGTGTGCGAATATAACGGAGTTGTAATCAAGAAAATTAAAAATTCTACGGTCATGGGAACTTGTCCCATTTGGCATTGCACTGGCAATTTGAATCGGAGCCCTCATTTTCTTTCTGAAGCTAAATTCAGGTTGATCGGGCTTTGATTTCCTTTTTTTCCTTGATTGAGGACATACTTGAGAGCTCAGTACCCCCCCCCCCCCCAGGCTTGATTCTCTTACAGACAGGACGACAATTGATTAAGGCCCAATTTCACCAAACAAAATTGATCTCGTTTAAAGTTGATCGTGATTAGTTGCCAATAACGGCCCATATGAATTGTGATACAAGTGTTTACATTGCAATCGCGATTAGTTGTTGATCGTGGTGTAAAAAGTTGGTGAAATAGGGCCTAAATGAACAAACGAAGTACGGCATACGACGAAAATGTTTTCATTTCAGCATATTCGACTTTCCCCTGAGCTTTTGAGCCGATCTACCCCTGCATCTCGCACAATTAAATTGGATTGAGGAATCTTTAGTTATTTCACGGGTCATTCGATTCCTTAGTGTGAATATTTGCACGAAAAAAAAAAAAAAAAAAAATAGCTGGAAGCATCCTTCGCGTATTGTACGATTTAGCGTGGATTTTAAAGACAACGCAAGGTTGAGGATAACCTGTCACTGGAATCGGCCATCGGTAACTCTCCAAGGTTCACACTAGTGGCGTAGCGTATGGGGGGGGGGGCGATGGGGCGGCCCGCCCCGGGCATCACTCGAAATGGGGCATCAGTCGGCTGAAGCTTTCATTTATTTTTAACGTGTATAAGTTAAAGAACCGAGCACAGTTGGGATAAATATAGTGTCCTTTTGCTCACCACTAGTAAAAAACACTCCACATCTACTCAACTGCCCAGTGCCCACAGTTGTCAGGTGCTCCGTGAAAGAAATTGTGGCTTCAGGTCTACCAAGAGGCACCAAAACCGCACAAAATGGTCCATTGCAGACCAGGGCACCCCCAAGAGCTATCTATAGCAGTATAACGGCTACCAGTTAGTGGGAGGAGGCGTAAAAACTACAATGAAGTTGACCGAAAGCTGAGTCTTGGCGATGCCATGACTCTCTTTGGAGGCAAAACAGTCTAAGAACTGGACAGAGCGTGCCAGAAGCTGCGGGTTGCATCCCACAACCGGTCAGTGTTCCACGCAAACACGCTCCTTCCCTACACACGCCAAGTTAAGCTGGAAGAATTTGACAGAGCCAACCTCACGAAATTGAGGTCTTTTTATTAACTATTTCTATTGTCTATTTTATTAAGATTGAGGCGAGTAGCCCGATACCCGCATTTTTTGGTAGGAGGGGGGGGGGCATCTACCGTGACCACCACTCCGGTCATCAAAACGTCACGCTACACCCCTGGTTCACACTCGCAGGGTTGCCAGGTCTACGGTTCAGTTTCTGGTAGCCTAAGCTGTAAAGCTTTTTTACAAGCATCTTAGGGATATAAAAAGCGTAAAGTGCAGTTAATGGCATGTTTTCATCGTGAAAACAATTGGAATAATTCATGCAAACAAATCTACGGCATTTTTCTGTGATTTCCGGCATTTTGGCCCTTGACCTACGGTTTTTTGGAAAGTTGAGTCTGTCAACATTCACAGGCGTTCAAACACGTTTGTTTATTCGCAGAAGAAACATTTTTTTAATACTAAGCGAAAATACGTATATTGATTGATTTAATTATGTCCGTTTCATTGTTTTGCTGGTGCTACAAAGTTCTACAAGTGTAGTGTCGAAAACCATGTGATTTCATTGACTTATTCTGAAAAATTTAATGAAACCAGATGATTTTCTTCAAAAGTGTAGCACTCCCGAAAAAATGGAACGGACCTTATAAAACACTCACGTCACTATCCGAAAATTATTGTCAAGCTCCTTAAAACTTCAAAAGTAGTGAGAATGATAAAATTTGGAGTGAAGTGAACCTAGTTTCGAAGTTCGAACTGAATAGTTGGGGATGATGTGATCTACCCCCTGCCCACCACTCTAACACTCAGCGTCAGTCATCGCCCGAAGGTCTCTCACCCGGAAGTTCACGAAGATCACACAGCAATTATTCTTTCTTCCGAATCCTTTTCGGTTTTCTTTCGTCACCGGTCACCACCAAACCGCCATTCCAGCCCTTTGGGCTTGTTGGCGTCTGTGAGCTTGTCCTGTTTCTCGGTCCTATCCTATCCTATCCCTTTTAGTGCATTTCATTTTTTAAATATTAAGTAGCGCGTTGTGTTGTACAATTAATTTCGGGAGTCCCTAATCTGCTGACAGATTGAAAAGTCTGCTGACAACCCCCTCCCCCACATCGGACAGGAACGAAACTCCCACGTAAACGCCATGAGCCAAATGTCAAGTGCCACAAGGGTCAAATTACCAAAAAGCCTAAAAGTACTAGTACTTCCCCCCGAGTAACTAACACAAACATCTGCTGACAACCCCCTCCCACTCATCGGAAGGGGTTGAAACTCCCTACGTGAACACCACCAGATAACGTCAAGTGCCACAAGGGTCAAATTACCGAAAATCCTGAAAGTACTAGTACTTCCCCCCGACTACCTAACACTAAAGTGTGCTAAAGTTACTCGGGGAGAAGTACTAGTACTTTCAGGATTTTCGGTAATTTGACCCTTATGGCACTCAACATTTTGCTGATGGTGTTTACGTGGGGAGTTTCGTTCTTGTCCGATATGGGGGAGGGGGTTGTCAACAGACTTTTTATTCTGTCAGCAAACTTTAGTGTTAGATAGTCGAGGGGAAGTACTAGTACTTTCAGGATTTTCGGTAATTTGACCCTTGTGGCACTTGACGTTATGCTGGTGGTGTTCACGTGGGGAGTTTCAACCCCTTCCGATAAGTGGGAGGGGGTTGACAGCAGATGTTTGTGTTAGTTACTCGGGGGGAAGTACTAGTACTTTCAGGATTTTCGGTAATTTGACCCTTGTGGCACTTGACATTTTGCTCATGGCGTTTACGCGGGGAGTTTCGTTCCTGTCCGTTTTGGGGGAGGGGGTTGTCAGCAGACTTTTCAATCTGTCAGCAGATTAGGGACTCCCATTAATTTCGGGTTATTCGAGATTGGTGAATTTAAAAAATGTGTGAATGGAGGTCTGAAATAGCTATCCAACACGTATTTTTCCACCGCGTCTTTTGTCACCGCGGTTTTCAAAAGTCCCCTCTGTTTTCGACTGAACTCCTTCAGGAATCCAAGGTCAGCATTTTAATTCCCTCTCATGTCTCATGTTTCGTTCGCGTTATATTTCAGCATTCAGCTTTCCCGGGGGGTTTCAGTTTGACGAAACGAATATTTTATTTTTGTGTTTCCTTTTCATCTTCACATCGAATCCAAAGCTCTGTTCGCGAACCTCAAGCGTGCATCTCAAAAGCGTTCGCGATAAATTTGGGCAGGTTGGTGCAGGCTGGTGTAAAGATGGATGTTGAGAAGGGAGGGTGAGAGGGGGCTTTAGGTTACAGAGAAGGTAACACGGCTGTTTGTGTTCTGCCCTGCACTACACTACACTTTTTCTTCGCGAACAGACTTAAAGCCTCCAAAGCACTTGGAAGCCGCCGCCGCCATCATTTGTTAGATAGTCCATTGTTTGAACCCCCCCCCCCTACGCGTCCACCTACGCGTGTACAAATAAGATGAACAGCTTTAATACCTCAAAATCATGGGCGTAGTTACCCCCCCCCCCCATCTGTTTCTTTCAATGACTCATGTACGTGAAGCGTGGAAAATCCTTCACATGTCACATCCCAAGCGTTTGGCCCTTTCAAATCCCAAGTTTTGCAGATTATTGGTACTCACCACTCCACTTGGAACCAAATTTCGCGTGTCTTTTTCACTCTAAAAACCAATTTTACAGGATTTGACTTCCTGAAAGCAAATTTCCTGGGGTTGACTCCATCAAAAAAGCCATTTCACGAGTATTTGGTCGTTCACAAATGCCATTCCCGGCATTGGTTGGCCAGTCTTTTAAAGTTTGTTTCATTTTTCGCACTGGCCATTTTTCGCAAACCAATTTCGTGGGATCAGCTCCCTGAAAGAGCCAGCGGATTTCGCAGCTATTAAAATCATCCAGGGCATGGGCGTACCCATAACTCGTCAAGACAAAAGGATGGACAGTTTTTCGCATTTCCCTCGGCCGGTCGGCGGGTGTGCCGGTCGGGCCAGGGCCCGGATCTACGGGGAGGCTAGGATAGGCATTTGCTCCGGAAAAATTGAGATGAACCAAAATTAGTTTCGTTGGAGTCAGGGGTGGCCAACACAGGCAGGGTGAACAGACCTCCAACTTTCCTTGGACATGTCCTACTTTTTAGAGCAATGATTCTCGATCTGGGGGGCGTGAGCGATTTCCAGGGGAGCGGGACTTGTCCCATTTCCTTAAGAAGGTTTATAGCTGATGACCCCCATCACTATAAAAATAAGTCGGAAACTTTTGGAACGTCACATTTTTGTTCGTTCACGCTGGTTCATGAGTCCCTCTGACCAAATTCAATTGAGAAATGCAGTCGGCATGCCGATCAAAATGCACTAAAAGCCAGGGGATGTCATTGACTCTAAAAGTGGTCAAAACTGAGCGCTGAGAGCAAAACGCGTCGGTTCGGTCGATTTCTTCGCCTCCAATGTGGCCATCATGGTCCGCGTGCGTAGAGGCTCTTTCTTGCACTCATATAGGCGAAGCCTAAGGGGGGCCGGGGTGGGCGGATGCCCTTTCCTAGAATCAAAAGCGCAGACTTAGTGGGGCAGTTGCCCACTCCCAGATTACATCAAAACGTTAAAATCCAACAGAGTCGTCATACAACGATCCGTCAAAATGGATACCAGGGACTATTCTATAGACTACGACCGAATCGGAACTCAAGCCTATCTTTAGATTCGTGAGTTTATTTCTTTCTTTTTTCTCTATTCTTCCTGATTTGTTTATATTTTATATTTGTCCTTATTTTGTATCTCGCATTCGAGAACCAGAGAGCTGGAGCTTTCAGTCTCGTCTCATTTTCAATTCCTTTCAGCAGCGATTTCACCCAGAGTCACTGACACGCATCGCCCATTTCACTAAAAACTCTGAAATTCACCCCGCAACCTAGAAAATTCGAAAGGCAAACCAGAAAATTTGGCTCGCAGCCTGGTTCAAAACCAATCATGCATGTATGGCACTTTCAAAAACCAAATTTCGTCATTTTGACTCTTATTAACGACATTTTCATGGATTTTCGTTCTTTTAAACCCAAATTCAAATTCTAATTTCGTGGTTTTGCTCTTTCAAAAACCAAATTTCGTGAGGTTTGATATTGAAACACTAATTTCACGGGCTCTTTTCGTAGACTTGGCTCCTTTAAAACCCAATTTTGGGGTTTTTTGCCTCATCAAAAACCAATCGTGGCTTTACCATTTTTCAAAACCAGCTTCGCTGGTGTCAAACACCTAATTTGGGAAAAACCATCAATTATTTGATTTTTGTTTTTGTTTTTCAAAGGAATATGTGTAAGTCTTTCATTTTCTTCAAACAAATGAATGAAATAGAAACATTGCTACGAAAAACATATTGCTTTCTTGTTAGAAAATATGCCCCCTGGAGGGCTATTCTGTAACTTTTTCGCATCGGATTTTCGATCGAATAGTCACTTGATTTCTTTGTTTTTTTTTAAATCAAATGAATGAAATCACATGGCTTTCCGATATGAAATTCGACACGGAAAAATTACAGAATCACTCCCCCCCCCCCTCAATGGTTATTTTTAAAAACAAAAATTCGCAGAGTTGGCCCATTCAAAACCAATGTCGGGAGGTTGGCTCACCAAAACACCAATTTCGCGGGGTTAACTAGCCAAAAAATGAATTCCCGGTTATGACCCGCGACATCAGTTATATGGATCGAGACATTGTTTGGATTGTTTGTCCTAAAAAGAGTTTGGGCATGACCATGGCTGCAGTATAGACAAAGTTCTAAAATAAAAAAGGCTTCACCGTGGTCAGGCAATAATTATAGGCTCTGAACCTTATCGAGTTCCTTCTGGGGCCACCATGATTGCCTTACGTTCTTCCACCATAATAAGGTCCTCTACATATGTGTAGAATCATCGGCCCAACCTTATTCGTATAAAGCCACAGCTTTTCTGCCGCCAGGTGCTGCCTACCCTGAAATCATTGGTGTGGAGCCTTTGGGAGCAGGGGCGTAGTCAGAAGTCGTTGCCATGGACATGAGTTTATAACTGAAGCGGGAAAGTGGTTGGGGGTTATTATACGAAAGCTAGGAATAAGCGATGACAGAGTGAGATGACAGGAGATGCGGGGTATCCTTCCTCGCTCCCTGTAGAAGAATGTGTACTCATGTAAGATAAATAAAAGAGCGTGCCTGTGTGTGTGATATGGGCATACAAAAAGTAAAAGAAGAGCGCGAAACCGCCTTGCAAGGAAAAAAGGTTCAAAGCCCTCAATATCCCCTCCCTCCTCTTTCTCACAACCGCGCACCGTAAGAGACCTTCATAGGTGTGCAAGCCGGACGAGGTAGCCTTCTCAAACCGAAATCCTTCAAGCTGGGAAGAAGCGTACCTTATCCACCACCGGGAGCTTTTTAAGAAAAAGAAGGAAGAAGAAGCAGAACGTGACAACATGAGTTGTGAAGAGGACGAAGGCTGGTGGTGGATGAAGGGCCGATGACTATGTGGAGGGGTAGGGGGGAAACTGAGACAACAGAAGGACTATAAGGTTAACGCAAAAGGATGTTTTTTTGTTGTGTAAGAAAGCGAGCTTGGCATCATCTGTCATCCTTATTCGCTACGGGCATAGTTAGGGTTTTGAAAGAACGGGCGGAAAGAGAAGGTTTCTTTTTAAAAAACTAAAGAATCGCGAGTGTGAAGTGGTGTTGGCTTCCGTTCCTCCATTTCATATGATGAGAATGAGGGCTCATAGACGACTTGAATTTTTACTGAGACCCAGATGAAGGCCCTCCGCAAATTGAACCCTACCCACACCCACGCACGCGTAAGAACGAACGATTTCATAAGTAAGTAGAAACATACTGGGTGACTGGGTCATATTCAATTCTTTTTTGTCCTGGTTGGGGGGGGGGGGTCTTTTTGGAGGGAGAGCTAGGTTCAATTAGCGGTGGGCCAAAATTGTAAAATTGACATTTTTTGTTGAGATGGCGGAGGTTCCAATGAAGGCCTCCCTTTTACAAGAGTAAGTTTTCAAAAAACTTAACCGTGTAAAACCCTCAGAAAGTTTGTTATTCAAAAAATTCCAACTATGTAGTTGGAAATTTTTGATCAAAGTGCGCTGGTGTCGTGTAAGAACTTTTTGAACTAAACATCCATTTTATCACTAGAGAAAACGGGAGGGGTTGATACTGAACTCATCTCTCAAGAGTCAAGAGAGATAAATCGTTTTGTTTGTTGTCATTGTGTGCGACTAACATTGCGAATTACACTTTTCCTATTCATGATTTCATGCCCGCGAAACCCCAACACAAAAAGACAAAACTAAACTAAACAATAGGTTAAACATCAGCTATGTTAGAAACGTCAGGTTATAGCTCTCTTTCATCAAAATTAAGTACAAAGCGTGTAAAACCCCAAGTTGGCTTCGTTAAAAATTTTGAACATAATTTTGACCTTAACGTTTGTGCTTATTTTTGATCGAAAAACTTACTCGTGTAAAAGGGGCTTTATAAGCTCACAACAGGACAAAGCCGAACATTTGGACAAGTTAAGAGAATTTTGTATTTGCTCATAAGCCCGATTTTTCTCAAGTCAATTTAAAACTTGGTATCTAACAATCGTCAGAAGATTTCATCAACAGACAGGAGCCAGCCTATTACGCGCGAGAGGAGCGTGAAACTTTAATAACGTGGAAGGGTGGGGGGCTGTGCGCCTTAGTACGCGTAAAAAACTTAGGGGCTCCAAGTTTTTTACTTTACAGATACCTAGAAAATTATGACCATAAGCAACCTAAACAATGATATTAAAGTACCCTGTGTCTCCAAGCCTTCCCTACAAGCATGAAGGTAAGGTGTTACTTCCCCTTTTTCTTTTTGTGAGCCTCCGGAGCTGTGGAAGAAATATAATATTTTTACTAATAAAATCGGAAGATGTTCGTGTCCGGTCAATAGTTTCAACCTTGATGTCGATCGTTAATTGAGCGGAAAGTTACGATTTTTTGTTGTTTCT
Organism: Corythucha ciliata; assembly: GCA_038030265.1. NCBI lineage: Eukaryota > Metazoa > Arthropoda > Insecta > Hemiptera > Tingidae > Corythucha > Corythucha ciliata. Next base: position 24,733,688 of record CM075939.1, read on the forward strand.
TTCATTTCCGACGGTTTTTTTTCTATCTTCTGCTAACGACGTTTTTTTCTTCAAAGGTGGAAACTGTTTTCCTTCAAGCCTGCCTTTCCACCTGCATCGGCACCCCCTCCCCTTATAACAATGGCTGTTCCAACATTCAAATTCCTCCAGCCTCAACTGTAGTATACTTGTCACAATTAAATCATAATTCATACCCAGTTGAGTCATCGAACTATACTCCGAAAGTAGCCTGTTTCATTGCCCGCAGGCGGGTTGTCACTTGTCCCACAGGGCCACTTCTACAACTTCCAACTTTTTTATCTATAGGTATGATTCGTGTTTACGGGTTCTGCTGTTCTGCAAGAGGCCCAACGATGAACGTGATAGTTTTCAATTAAACGTTCTTTCCTGATCTTTTTGATTTCAGCCCGCTAATTTGTCCAACGGAAAGCACCACCCTGTTGTTTTAACACTAGTCTTTCTTTCAGACATGCAGATTCCGGGGGCGGAAACCCCTTTTCCCTCTATTAACCGTACTTCCAACAGATTTCGTTCACGAGGCAAATTACCCTGTTCTTCCTCTTTCTCGTTATTGCGTTACTCACTCAAAAAGTGGCCAGATTTCCCCGCAGACACCTCTGACATAGCACAGTTTCGTTTTTTGTTCGTAGTTCTTTCCAATCATGTTTCAAGCTATTCCCTTTTTAAACTTTTTGACTCTGCCACCGTCCCAGATCTGCTTCTTAACAACAGCAACAACAATACAAATACGGGGGAAAAAATAGGGGAAAAAACTGGGACTCGCTCCACTGGCGTAATGACTATGTTCCAACCACTAAAGTAATTGTCAAGTGCCAATTACTCGGTGGAAAAGGGCTCGACGAGGAAACTCCTCACCGAGCCCCAGAGAGATTAAGAAAGAAGAGGCGAATAGTTTTCGTCTCGGTTTTTCAGAAAAAAAACAAGTAACAACTTTTCATGATGAACTTCAATTTTCTTCCTTTATGTTCGCAGGAAGGAAAAAGGCTCGCACAGAAAAGCAAAAATACATTTTTATAAGTTTTTCCAGCATGACCCACGAAATTGACCCGAATTTTGACAAGAAATTAGTTTTTCGAGTTAAGCCGAACATTCTTTGTTTTCTGACTGAATGAACCATAGCCAAAGTTGCCCGTTCTTTCATCGTGTACATCAAAATTGAATTACAACTTAAAAGTAATATGAAGAAGAAAGCGATTCACTCGAATCAACGATGGCGGTTGTTAAATGCGGTTCTCGCGGCCTGATTTATAAATGACTTTTATGTATATGATGTATAGTGAGTGGGTCGTCGGTTAACTGTGAGCTGTTCATGACAAGACTGTAAAAGCTTATTTTATCTAGGGGTACAGGAGAAAGAGAGGAATTCTCTGGGGTACTGTTCATATATATGCTGGAAAGTAGTCCACGCCCTTATTTTTCTAAATAAAAGTTGAAAACTTTGATTATGTAAATTAGGAGCACATATTACACAAGAATATTCGACTGTGGTTGAAGGGAGGCGGCGCGGCGTTTCCAAGAGATGAACTCTTTCTTTTTGTGGAATTAGAAATAAAAGAATGACGTGAGTAAGACATGATTCTCTAACTCAGAATTCGAGCTTTGTTATGGACTTCCCTTCCAGTCTTGAGAAACTTTTAATAGTATATGTGTAAAGAAAATATTTAGTTTTAAAAAAAGGAACAAAAGGTGTCATAATGATGTTCGATCCAGAGGGGAATGTCCGCATTTCTTTCACTTTTGATTATGTTTCATGAAAGTATCACTATACATATACTTATCAAGCTGTTGAAAATTAACGCGCCTTGTTCGTCGTTAACGAAGCGCAGCAGTGTGTGGCAAAATCCTTTACAAACCATTATACGGACCGTTTCCGGCTCATTAGTGCCGAACTAACCTGCAGCTTTTTTCTTTACTTCTTTCACACATTTCGATCGGCGAAGGGTATCGTAAAAGAGAGGGCGCGATACCCTACAGTAGTCTTAATTAAGGCCTGGCTAGAGTGATTGGAGGCGAAATTATTATTTTTTTATTCAAAGAAGATGCAGGGGGTCACTTTTATTGGCGATTGTAGCTATCACTAGTGTCGCGTGATAATCAAACCGGTACTCCCCTCATAATGTTATTTTTAGTGAATAGTTGTAAGTTGAACAAGTTTTGTTTTTTCGTGGTCAACGTCCGTAACATACCAGGAAAAAAGTAGTCAGTTGGCCTAAAGTGACGAGAACAGAAGAACATGGCTTCTGATACATTTGTACTCAAACGTCAAACAACCTCCCAAGTCTTTCGGCGGTCGACATTCTCCCAACACTGGGCTAATTGATAACTGACACCGTTGAACCCTCAATTTTTGGCAAACAATGAAATGACAATGTTGTGTCTCGGTTACGACGGGAAGAGCAACCGAAGACACATCAGTTTTCTCTGGATTCACCTTTGAGAGACATCCCACAAGCGCCTTATCGTTGCTTTTTTAGAGCTCGCCAGCTCACCGTTTCGTTTTAGTGCTCAGAGAACGTCACGGGTTCAACAGAATGGTCGAAAACGTTTTTGAATCGGCGTTTTCGAGTTTTCTTGCCCCAACAAAAATAGCCGACAGTGAAAGTTTCTGTAAGGGTGTACCGCGTACCCGCATAACCGTCTTGTTTTCTTGATTCGGTGGTGCCAAAAGTACACTATCGAGGCCTCCTCGTCACCGTCGGATTATTTAGCCGTAGTTCACAGTACAAAAGTGTCACTGACCAACATTTTTGATACATGAACTTCCTCATTGTACTTTTTTGTCAAACGACAACAACAAATCACATGGAGTACCGGACTCAATGTTTCTATGAAACGCCGCCAGATATCGTGTCCCTTAGCTACAATCGCCAATAACCCGCCAAGAAGAACAGGAACCCTAAGGTGTTTTTTTCGAGCCGAGGTTCCGTGGCAAGGGTATAAAAGGGAAGTAGCCAGAAGGGCTCCATAGCGAGGTCCGTGTTCAACTTGACGAGTAGTACAGGTGGGGTGGACCTAAATTGGGAAAAGCGGTTAGGTCGGCCAGCAAACTTTTTTGGCTCAGAAACTAGTTATTCTGACAGAAACCTGTTTGTTCACCCCCCCCCCGCCCGCGAAGTCCGTTTGAGTCAAGGCTTTTCCTCTGGACTTCGGGTTGGTGTGGAAAAATTCGTTGGTCCCCTGAAAACGGACTAAATTGGACTAAAAACACCGGAATCACGGAGCAAATCCCTTCAACTTTTCACCTGATCCGTCCCTTTTCGGCATGCCGTCACTCTGTCGCCTTTTTCCAGTTACATAGATTGAAAATGAAAACCTTGCCATTTCTTCGTATGAAGCCCTGTTCACACGATGCAATGTTTGAAGTTAAATTGCATGCTGGATTTTTAAAAACATCCGGTCACTGCCAAGGAACATATGTTTTTAAAAAACCAGCGTGCAATATAGCTTCAAACATTGCACCGTGTGAACAGGGCTTTAGAAACACAAATCTTGCGTTTGTTACGAGAAAAAAGCATTATTTTATCAGACATGTTCTCCCCGTACCGAAATATTCTTTTCCACTTTCCAGTCATAACTTCAAAACAAGTGGTTCCAGATTTTTTAAACTATTTATTTCGGATTCCTCGTGCAATTTTGTTGCGAAATAACTGCAGCGCTGTCGAAAAAAGGCAAACTTTTTTGTAGTCAAAATCGTGGGGTTCTCCACACGATTTTTTCATCCCTAAATTAGGACTTATGCTCAATTTTAGACAATAATTAACCTTTCAGCTAATTAACCTTCATAGCCGCGAATGAACAATTTCTCTCCATTTTAGCCGAGAATTATCGCAATTTATTTCAATTTTAGCTTTAGCCGCGAATTAGCGTTTCTAACCTGTAGCCGCGAAAAAACGATTTTCATAAAGTTTAGCCGCGAATTTGCGTTTTTCTTAATTTTGTCCGGAAATTAGTACTTTTTCTAATTTTTTTTCCCGCAAACGCAATTTTTCTCAATTTTCCACGAATGAGCCCTTTTTCTCACTTTTAGTCGTGAATTGGCGCCTTATTTCCATTTTTACTGCGAACGGGATTTTTTCTCACTATTAGCCGCTAATTAACGCTTTTGCTCAATTTTAGTCGCGTTTCATCTCCATGCTTGCCGCGAATTTTTTATAATTTTTCTTCATTTTAGCTGCGAATGATCGTCCTTTTTCTATTTTAGCCGTGAGTTGGCGTTCCATCGAACGTTCAATTTTTCTCCATTTGAGCCGCGAATCAGTGCTTTTTCTCATTTTTAGCCACAAATTGTCGTTTTCTCAATATTTGCTTTTATGGTTTGACTTTTTTTGCGTGAATTAGCGCTTTCCTAATTTTTAACCGCAAATTTGATCTTTTTTTTCCACTTCCAGTCATGAATTAGCCAATTAGTGTTTTTTCACAATTTTAGCCGGTCAACTAGCGCTGTAGAACTAGACTCGGTGGTCTCCATATACGTGGACAAATAGTTGGTGGTCCACCGATTTTGTCCGATCTAGGCTCTGTCAGTTACTGTCAGCATCTAAAATAAATTAATGGAACGTTAAATCTTTCATGTTGAACCATTATTCGTGCATTTTCACGTCTTTAGGGAAAACATATGTATATGACGTAACCAGAGATTTTAAAAGGAAACGAGAATATCGAGCATCAATGGACAGTAAGCCAACGAAAGGTGATTGGATCCGCCTGAGAAAGTTATTTATGCGTTGAAACAGAATTGTGTTATGAAATTATCGAGCCTGTAACGAGTATGAAGAAGAGAAGTCTGTTGAAAACACAAGGAGAGAAAGAGAGAGAGAAAAAGCCAAGGACTGCATTCATGTGACAGGCGCAGCATCCCTCGTATAGGTTGGAAATGTTACGTCCCTTTGAGGACAAGACACTTGAAGAAAGAATGAGAATAATTAAAAGAAAAAAAAGCTGGTGATGAATATTGCGTGCTACCGTTCCTTTCGTATCCAACACAATGTAAAACATGGAGGACGCATTGCGTTAAGCGAAGGCGTATATATGAGAGTCGCCTACGACAAGTGAAACACTCATCTTCGAATTAAACAACTCGAGGAAGGACGAAAAATTAGAATATGCATAAGTTTGACATAATGGATGCCTTCCTCCTTTATTTTCTGGCAGAGGATAAAGCCCTGGGAGCACGCCTTTTTCAATTCGATTGTTTAAAAATAGTTAATCCCTCCGACGTCATTCGAAGAAACGAGAAAAATTCAACGTTAATGGAAATTTAGTTATTCAAAACAATATTTAAAATTTGTTTTCGAGGTAGAAAGTGACGAGGTCAATTAACCCTATAACCACTGTTCCTCGTTCCTTGCCTTGGAATGAAAGTGAATGGTCCGCGCCGTGATAGACTGCGAGGAGGCTGTTTCAAGTAGTTCCTTTTTTAAATCCAAGACGTCGAACCCCTTCGAGGTACACGACCGATAGCGAGAAAAAAAAAAAAACACTTTCTCATTCAGCTTTGAAGCGAAATGTACCGCGAGTTAAGAACAACGCGGAGAAAATGCTGAAAGAAAGAAAAACCATAGAAAAAAAGCCGGTTTTGTTACTTTCTCCACCATCATCATGGGTGGAGATGCCCATGATTCCCGTTTGTAGAATAATTCCGAATCCGAACATTGTAAAAGAATCTTATCAACTTGGAAAGGGTAGAGGGCTCATTGGAATCGTGAAAGTGCAGATGTTTGGACCTGAAGAGTGAGTTACCTGACGAGTTTATTGTAGAAAGTTCCCAACAGGTGGTTGTAAATTGTGCCTTGCAGGTAAGAGGTTATCGCATTCACTGTAGCATCCGTAAGCTTTTTTACGCAATGCGAATTTCGTATTAGAAAAAGAAATTGCAATCTCATTAACATTGATTTTTTGAAGATTAGCATCTCTTGAATCTTATATGAAAAACATGTTTATTCCTTTGTGCGACTTAAGGTGGATTTATCACTGCACCTATTCTGCAGAAGATAAAGCTCGGCCTTCATCACTGCATCATCTTTGGGGTTCATCATTGCACTTATTCTGCAGATAAACGGGTCTTTTTGTAAACAGTAATGTAAACTTATGCAACATATTGTTAAACTCACCCTCATTGAACTATAACGCAGTCAATCTATCGAAAAAAAAGAAACGGAACCAGTCCATCCGATTCCGTTTAAGCTTCACTGTCGACTTTTTAGCATCGAATCAAAACCAGGGTCGATAATAAATTTAGGGGATTCGCTTTTAATGTCTGGTTTACAGTGGAAAGAACGACAAAATATTATCCGAAAAGTCCCATTCAACTTGTTTTTCAGCTGTGCAAGCTTCGTCCACACGTTGCCCATTGTTCCGAGACAGGATTGGCCCAAGAACTCGCACACATGTTGTAAAACAGGATGTTGAATTCCTACCGTATATTTTTAACAGCTCTAAAAGCCCTTGAAATACCCCCACCCCCACACACCACCATCTCGGAGAAGTTATAAATCCTGAGAAATGAGTTCAAATTTACATTCTTCCTCGACTCATTCAATTTCACAAGCTGTTGCACGCAGTTAAAGGACGGGTGTGGGGCTATTTCCAGTTTTTAAGCATACAATTCAAGACATCTGGTTCGCGCCGTATAGCTAATCATAGAATCCGAGTGATTTGTGAAAGGTTGCCTATAAGGGGGTGAGGGGTGGAATTCCATTCATTTCGTGTTAGGTAACAATAAACGCTTGGTGTCCTAATAGAATGGAGGAACACAGCTTTTCAACTATAAAACAACCCTCGTTCCCTTGTAGATATTGTAATGAATTCAATCGGTAATTCCATTTCCAATTGGCCCTCTGCGTCATAATTAAGGAAGCGTAATGACTTGAAAAAAATAAACACTAAAAACATTTCAGACTTATTAAAAAGGCAGATCTTGATAGCTGAACCTACATTCAACGAAGGAGAATAGAACCCTGGCCCTTTTGATGGAAGACGAAAGATGAGAGAAGTCTATTTTTTGTGCGTGTGAGGCCATCACAGTGAAATTAAAATAGTTTAGTGGATGATAATTTATACATAAACTACGAAGCGATTTTTGTGAATTTCAGTGAAATGATATGCTGGCGTTCTGAATCATAACAAACGATAGTTTTGCCTTATTTTATAAGTAATGTTGTTTGCGTTCTAGTTCAATAATGTCGATTTTCGTTTCGCCCCACCTTTCCACCACAGGGCGTTAGTATAATATTATTTCCTCGAATAGGGACATTAAGTTGGGTTGTATAGAGTTAGTGATTACGACAAGAAATACAATTTTTGAAAACTTTTCCTCAATCCCACCATCCTCTTACTCTACCTACTTCAATAGGCTGGCAAGTTCCAATCTCGACGGGTTACGCGGTTCTTTCAATGGAGGAGGGTCTCTCTCTTTCCACTGGCTGCAGGGCAGGCTCTGGGGGAGAGGCGGGTGTAATAAACGCGATAAGTGGGTCGTTGTAAAATTAGAGCATGTCCTTTTTTTTGGAGGGAGGCAAATTTGAAAGGCGACAGGTTGTTTTTTTCTTCTTGGAGCAAGCGACTAAAACTAGAGCGTTTTATTTTTATTTTTTTCGAAATGGAGGCTAAAAGAAGTAAAATTTCGCTGATTTTACTTGAATGAAAGATAGCTAAATTGCAAACAGATTAATCCATTTAAAAAAAAAATAAACGGCTGAAAAGAGGGAGAGGGCATTAGCGTTTAACTAGTTCAACCGTGATACTGATCACACCGAATAGAAGCAAAAACTTCTACCTCTGCTGCTGCTATTTACTTTCCGAATTGATCGCAGCACGATTAGTTTAAAGAGCTCGAACAAAAATGACGAAAGTAGGTAGAAGACCACGTAATTACCTTTTATAAACTACTCCTTCCTAAGTTGCTATTCATTTATTTGTCTTTCATTCATTTACTTTATGTTTATTTAGTGTTTATTTATTTTTCGTTCTCTACCAATTTTGAGTTGGAAGCTTCGAACGAGGTCAACTTGTTTTTCTGACGTTTTGTGGGTGGACAAACATCCTTTCCTCAAAAAAAGTTCAATCCCTCATGCGATTAGATTAGATCGTCTTCTGTGGGAACTTCAACTCTGGTTCATTGCTTGCTCAGTTTTTGACTTGGGCCTTGGGGTCTCTCCCAGATTGTTTTTGTATTGGAAAAAATTGAATAATATATTTTTAGCTTGACCTACGGAGAAAGTGGCGATTTTCACCATGGCAACCTCACGACGAAAGAAACACTTTAATATCAGCGTGTTATTTCCTTATTTTACGTCACGGGTGAACGAAAGTACTTTACGTCACTGCTAGGAGTGATGTAAAGTACTTTCCGTCACTGCTAGGAGTAACGTGTTTGGAGTGGGTCGTGGTAAAGTGCCTCACACTGGGGGCCCTCTTCAGAAAAGTCGGTGAAAATGCCGTAAGTGTGGTTGCTATGGCGGGATAATGTTATTTCTTATTCGGAGTCCTATTGGATCCCGCTTGCGGAATTTTTCCTGACTGTTCGGAATAAGGCCCTTGGTCGGTCAAGCGAAAAATAGCGTTCGCAACTCCGTGAGGAGCGTCTTTACGCGCTCGTTCTTAGTAATTAGGCTTCGCCTCGATCGCCAAACACAACCCGCGCGTAAAGTGACGCTTTCCTCACTCGCTGTGAAATGTACTATAAAGAAATTATTTTTTACAAATTCTGGGGATTTTGTTCCAATTGAAAATGAAATAGTCCACAAATTAATTGTCGCTTTCCTTAGCGAGTAAAAACTGTTGATGTAGTGAATATGACCCCCCCTCCTCCTCGCATCATCATGATCACCTGTTTACCCTTTTACTCGTTTCAACCTTCGAAGAAACTACTCACAGTGAAAGTGAAGGTTAAGAAGTTTCTTTCGCACCCCCCCCCCTTCACCGTCAGCACTTGATTCAACTCTCTCTTGCTAAAGCCGCTCCAAAGCCACGCCCTGGAAGTCTGCTTGCTTTGGAAGACGAGCGTTGACCCGTAAATCGTGTTCACAATTTTATTCATACACTTTTTTCTCTTTTTTTTTTTTAAATGTACATAATTGTTAGCTTGGAGTGTGTATATGCGTTAGTGTGACCGCTAAAGCACGTACAGAAAAGTACCTATGTAACAACTGTAACGGTATAACAAAAAAATGGATGTAAAAGCGTGCACTTCACTTACGGCTCAAACGGCTGACAAATGTCACCTTGATGACGCATAGCAAAACTTTTTTATAATGTTTAATTCTATAGTTTCACTCGGACACTAGTTCAATCCAACTTCGAAATATCAATTGAACTTGTACCCAGAGCTCAATTGGTCTTATCAATCCAAAAAAAGTCCAGTCGTTACATCACTGAAGTGGTAACCTTAGCCTCAAGAGTACTGGCGAAAGATTCCGCCCACTCATTTTTCCCCGTAACGAAACGACGACCCCGTGGTCCTTGCTTCCACGATCCTTTTATACGCGCGATTTTCCCACTGCGCGGCTCCAATCTCATTATACAAACTTGACAAGGTTCAGACTCGGCTTATGAAAGGAAATTCAAATAGTGTCACTGCGAATCAATTAAATACGCCTAGCACCTGTTGCTTGTGAAATCCTTTCGTCAACACAAACTATACGGTTGTAAACAATGAAGCTTTGTTGACTATTATACCGTCCTCTCAGTAAATGAATAATCTCGGCACCACCTGTATAGGATAATGTAATAAATTTGAAAGACTTCCCCCTTCTTCTATAACAATCCGCATAGGCGTCGCCTTTTCCAAGAACCTATTATTTAGACCAAAAGATTCCTCGTAAATGACGGCAGATGTAAAGCGTTTCACCTTCAAGGAAACATGCAAGTCCCCAAGGAGGAGATCAAAAGAGTGGGAAGGGGAGAGGGGTAGAATCGTGAGATTCTGCATTTCCCTGTTTGCGGGTAATTACAGATATTAGTTGATGAAATATTCACGGAACAAGGACGTTTGTTATTATTATCTGGCAATGACTACGTCTTATTGTTTAAGTAAGATGTCACACTATTTTTAATTTTTTTATTAATTTGATTTCAATAATATATTTCTTGGAAAATGAGAAATAGGTGGCCTACCTAATTTTGTTTGATGAAAATAATTATAAACTATAATTTTACTCCATTTTGAAATAGCTATTGTAAAAGTATTCAAAATGTGTCAACAAATCGCTTATTCCACTGAATGTTTGAAACTATACTAATAATCCCCGCCATGAGCAGTGACTCCCCTCCACCATGGCGCGACGGTGGCGTACGTATAACTGACTGGTGACACAGTTTTAACTTTTAAAACTCAATTCGTATGTCTGCAGTAGTGCAGTATGCACCTATACCTTTTACCACCTTCCTCATTGAGGCTTTACTGTTATGTTTGGGTGAATCATCATTATCTTCACCATCAAGAGTGCATCCGTTCTTTGAAAGAAGAGCTACTAATCCCAATTGATCTCACCATTTACGTTTAGCGTATAGAATCAAGTAATCCATGGGGGGGGGGGAGATTTAACAGACGTCACGCGGTCGAAAAGGGAAGAATGAAGAAAACACAATTTTTTGAAAATGACGCTCTCTTAAAAAGACAACATTCCTCCCGTTATTGGTTGGGTGACCACCTTCGAAAACAAATTCAGAAGGGAATAGCGAACCATGCCAAAGGGTTCACTTAATCGCTATTAATTCCTGGAGAAAAAAAAATGTAACGGCAGGGGAGAGGAGAGTCGTAACATTTGAGTGAAGGTCAAATTTTTCAACTCTTGTGCAATTCCTTAAGAGCGTAAAGGACAAAACGGTAGTGTGAAATGAGTTATTTCACTGACTTCTTCAAGCGTTAAATGAATCCGTTAGCTTCTTTGCCATCACTCCTATGTTATTCAACTTTTTTTCTTGCTAATTGACGAGAAATGAGGGTGAAAATCGCAGAAAGAAAATTATAGCATAATTAACAAAGAAGTCAACATACCCTATCCGGACCGGAATGTTTTGGTGGATAAAAAATGAAGAAAAGTAAGGAGGGAAATTCACACATAATCTGATGCCGATAAATGGCCAATGTATCAGAATTTTCTTCTTTTTAGTGAAAATTGAATTTATGTGCTTCTTTTTATCTGATTCTCCCTGGAGAGTTTCTGAGTCTCTTGCTTCAGACGGATAGGGCTTCTCTTTCTTTTTAACATTCCTATAGTTTTTTTTCTTTTTAATTCTTATAGAATGACTCATACATTGAAATTCTTTCTTTTCTTCGCTCCTCCCTCCCTTCTCTCCGATAGTCATTATTTCGTTGGAGAGATATACCTCGCCACACCGTAATCTCAGTAATTGTAGTATGTATTAATAATAATACCGTGCGTAAACCGACGGTCGATAACGAATAAAGCGTTGCATCTTGCAATATTGCGAATAAAAATCATTTTCAGAAAAAAAAAAACAAACAAGAAATGGGGATCCGAGGTGTATGAGGGTTAGATATAATGGCGATGTTGTGGTTTTCTATTCCCGCTGAAAATGAGTCTGTCGTACCCTATTTTTAAAATTCGGTTTCATAAAAAATGCGGTGTAATCGTGTGAAATTCGCGATAACGACCATTATTGTCAATAAAGAAACATATTCTTTTCATGTGCGGATAAGTAAATAAAAAGGCAGGTATACCTGTAGTAGAGGAAATCACGTGAAAACCTATAGGAAGGGAGAGGCAGTGACGCATCAAAAAACCGTGATTTTTGACGTTTGCACCCGAGTCAGACAGAATTTCTTGAATCATGCGTTTTTATCGTCCGTTAAAATTCCTTAAGTATCATTTTTTAACCGTCGTTTTCCATCATTTGTCAGTTTTTTCCCCAAAGTTATTCCTCATACATAGTGAAGATAAACAGAATAAAAATGAACTAAGCGATTTGTAACGATAATAATTGGCTTGAAAGGCATGACTTGGACACGTTTGCAGACGCAGGAGGTAAAATGTGTGTGAAAGAGAGAGAGAATGATGGAGAGAGTGACGTAATGAACGCCGGCAATCCTTCTGAAGGCTGGAAGAGTCATATGGATAATAACAATTGTTCTCTCTCTATCCCTCTTTTTTCCGTCCATTTTTCATTAAAACTTGTTTTTTTTTTTGTTTTTTTTTCATTTCAAGGCTCCTCTTGTGAAGCGGTCGATGCTCGTATGCAGTAATAAAATCAGTACGTATGGGCTATTCCGTGAATGTCCCAACAGACATTTTAGGCACCGTTTACAAACTTTATGCTGTGCGTCAACCAAATTAATTGTTTCGGAAAATGAAGCATTTTGATTGGGCACATTGACTCTGCAATTGACGCGTAGCTCTTGATTATTTAACCTTAAGAAGGCCATCAGTCCGGATCAATGGGGTTATTCGTGTTGGGAGGGGATGCTTTTCGCACGGTGGATGATAGGTAATTGGTTGTGTCATTTTTACTCGCTTGATAAGGCGGTTAACCTTTACAGAAATAAGCATAAGAATATTTTTTTCAAAGCGCATGTTCAGAATTGCGGTTTACTCCACAAACTTGGGATTGGGAGCTCCAAAATTGGATGTGTTGATAAGTTTTCTACCTCTTGGTAGAAAACGTGCCTTTCCTCATTCATCTAAATAAATTTGTCGCTTTTATTCGAAAAAGAATTTTTGCGACTTCTTATACTTTGTTTATAGCAGGGATACTCCTTCCCCACCATTTGCTTTTGCCCCATTACATTCCAAACCTTCGAGGAGAAGAAAAAAGCGACAAGATTACGAACGTGTTGACCTCGTCTTCCAGCCTTCCCTACCATCACTAGGCAGGTTCAAAACTTTTTAAAACCATAATAGTGTTACTTCAGTCTTCTCTTGGGGGATTTGTCTCCTGGTTTGACACATTGAACTAAGGGGAAGGGCGTTGTGGGGCAAGAAAAATAGCTAAATCGTTTCCTTCAGTTGATCGACCCGGTGTATTGTTGAGAAAAAAGTAAACAACTTTCCCGCATTTCACCGTCCTCAGCTCAATCACCCCCCGAACATTCAATGTACAAGGGACAAGGGGATGGTTGGTTGGTTGGGGGGGGGGGTTAGATATTTAGATTGCACAATCTTCTCCTTCTGGTTAAAATGACACCTCGCTCTCCTTGACGAGTGTGGCGGAACGATGAAATTAAAAAAAAAAAAGTTAAATAGAGACGCAAGCTTTTTTTCAACAGGTGTCGAAAGATTTCTTCAAATTTCTCTATGCGAACGCCCAACTTTGTTTATTTATTCCTTTAAGATAACGCAGCTTGAATATTATAATTAGCTCTTGACCTGAAGCCCATTAAAAGAAAACAAGCAACGATATCAACAAGGCCGAAAGCCTTCCTTGAGGGTGTCATTTTTTTCTCTTTACAAAACGATAAAAACAGCGCCGCTGATGCGCTATTAAATAACACAGATAAACAGCGCTTAATTTCGCGCTGTTTATAACGCGGGTTTTGCAGTGACGGGAATCCCCAGTTTCGAGTTTTAGAGTCTCCTTTATTTGTCTGCTAAATCCACAGCTTAGGCTGAATAAAGCCCTGTTCACACAATGATTGAAGCTATATTGCACGCTGGTTTTTCAAAAACATCCGGTCGCTCCCAAGGAACATATGTTTTTTAAAAAAACCAGTATGCAATATAACTTCAAACACTGCATCGTGTGAACTGGGGGCCTGTTCTGCAAAATTTCATAGTGTTCCTAGGAATATCCTTTCCACCCGTCCGACCCGAATTAAATCACATGTTGATGGGGAGAACGGATGGAAAGAGACAGTGATAGTGACAGTCAAAAGTTATAGAACAGGCCCCCAGAGGAACACTATGAAATTTTGCAGAACAGGCCCCCAGTTCTATAACTTTTCAATGTCACTATCACTGTCTCTTTCCACCAGTCCTCCCCATCAACACATGATTCAATTTGGGGCGGACGGGTGGAAAAGGATATTCCTTGGAACACTTACATCTTACAGAACAGCCCCCAGGGCTTAAAATAATTTTTTGTAGAAATTGATCAGCGAACACAGAACACAGATAAGGAATATAGGGAGTGTATAAATAGAAAATGATATACAATAAGGCCCGTATTCATAGTTCTCACTTAAGCGTCGAGGGAGTATTTACTTAAACAGTTTGAAATCGGTCGTTCCAATTCGTGAATCATCTGTTTTGAATCGAAATAAGCAAATAATCGGACTTACAATTAGTGACGACTATGAACGCGGGACTAAGGGCCGTATTCAGAAACCAACCTTTACGTCTCCTTAGGAGCTCCTTTAGTTAAGGTTCCTTTAGCGATTCCTTTAAAAGTCGTATTCAGAAAGTTCCTTTAGAGTTCCTTGGCAGTTCATTTAGCTAAAGGGGCCTTAATGCAAATAAACAACGAAACTATGCTTTTAATGGTGACTGTACGCTTTATCATGTGAAACCTCTCGCTGTTTACGCCTTCAAAAGCACATTAGTTATCAAAATTGTATGAAATGCCAGCCTTTTAACATTGCGTAATTTTAATTTATTGATGAGCGTAGACAAGTTGAAGACCGGAGTGAACAGAAAAGTTTGTGCGGATAACGGCCATTGTCCCACAAAGGAATGCCCTGCTGGAGACTGCGTGATCGAGCAACGGCTACGGTTCTATTTTCGAAAATTCGACTGCTGTCAATCGAATGTAGCCAACGGGTGACAACATCTACAAATTCCATCCTTGGGCCGCAAAACACAACTACTTTGAGACTCATCCAGAGATTTTAAGCGGAGTGTATGTGCACAATAATTGCAGCCGACGACACCGGGGAAACCACCCAATCTGAAAAATGGAACGGACGATTCTCTCACGCTTTGGCCACTAGGAAAATGTATGAGCTGTTTTATTAGCCCCGAAATGCTTTTAGATACTTTATTGTTCACGATACCACCGGCGCCACCGGTTGGCTGACACCACGTAGGTCACAAAACTGTGTGCGAGGGCCGTTGCTCGGAACCTATCAGACAGAGCAATGAGTTTGTCCAGTGAATTTCGAAGGAAATGTAACGCTCTTCAACTTATGAGTCAGAAGACGTTTTCGTGGAACGCGCAGTATTCGAGTGATAGGCTAAAATCCGTTTAAAACTCCGGGGGAAAAACACACAGTTTTCTGCCCCTACTGAAGTTCTAAAGAGGAGTTTTGGATGGAAGAGAAGCCTCTGAGCTCCCGGGAGCCTCACGAGGTGGCGTCGAAAGCGATGAGCGAGGACTTTCGTACGCCCTTGCGACTGGGGCCTTATTCCGAACGGTCGGGAAGAAAATGCCGGGACCCCGTATAAGAAATTACATTATCCCTTCGTGGGAACCACACTTGCGGCATTTTTTCCTGACACCTCTGACCAGCCCGCACTGGCACTGGCACTGGGGCCTTTTCCTGTCCCCAGCTCAAGCCGCGGTAGTGAGTTAGAGGTCGAAACGGTGCCACGCACTTCACTTCCGTGCACTTTGACGAAATAATTATTTTCAGTCCTACAAATTATTTATTTTGGCCTAGGTTCCAATTGGTTCCAATCCCGTAAAAAACGAAAATAATGAAATAGATAAGACGGTCACATTTGAAACACAAGGGGAGACACAACACAAAAAAGGTAAATTGACAAATCGTGTTATGGGACGGTCACTTCAAGATTTCCCGTCGCGTAAATTCTCAGTAAATTGTGAAAGTTAGACAGCCGTAGAGAAACTTGAATCCTTCAGTCGGTCGACGGATCAGAATCACAACGTTTCAAACAGTCCGATCTGACCGAAACCAGACCTTTTGCAGAACCGAATTGGATTCAGATAATGTGCTTCTTCTGTGTCGCTCATTACGCCATTGAAGACACGAAATAAGTTCGAGCGAGTCGACAAACACAATAAATTCTTCCATTTCTCACATTTTCTGAGTGAAAATAATTACAGTAGAAACACTACAGCACGAGACAAGGCTTAAAGGAACTGTAAAGGAAGCTCCCGAGCTTCCTTAGAGTTATCATAAGTATAACCAGCAAATAACATTCTTTTAAGCAACCACGAAGGTAAAGGTGGCTTTGTGAATACAATTTTTTCATGCCTTAAAGAACGAGTTCCGGACATCGGGGCCAACTTTTTTTATGTAGATATAGGTTACACAAGGGTTGCCTTACCACGATTTGCATAGGATTGCATGGTAAGGGGGGTAGATAACAGTCCACCTAAATATAACCTCTTTGGCCCCGATATCGGCCTCCCTTAAAGAACTCCTTTACAGTTCCTTAGCCAATGCGGATAAGGTTGGTTTCTGAATACAAATTCCGGCTAGAAGGAGCCACAAAGGTTAGGGACTCGTAAAGGTGCGTTTCTGAATACGGCCCTAAATGTCCAAATGTACCTCACTCCAATCGTCCAATTTAGGAGTTTTAAAAGTATTGGATGAGGTTTCCGTAACAATCTTGTTTCAAATCACCCGCAGATGAAATTTTCAGCAAGCCATCCCGTTTCACTTCAGTCCATTTTTCGGGCAGCACTTTTGCAACTGCTTTACGTCAATACTTTCAGCAAACGTTCCTTATTTTTCCACTCACTGCACCAACACTCACTCGTATACACGAGTGCTTCCCGCGGCTTTACTGGACAAGTCTCCACCCGCACTTAAATTATCTGAGCGGATCCAGAGATCTGCTCAAGAGAGAGAGAGCACATGAAGGACCCTCCCCCCGCCTCACCTGACAAAAAATTCTCTGCTCATTTCGCTTTTACCATTGTAAGGAACCTTTAAAGACGAGTAGACGCATACGGCACCATGTTCGTTCTTATCAGTATAATAAGAATGGTTGGGGGTGGTTTGTTGAGCTCCTCAAAGCATCAACAAAAGGTGGATTTTACAAGACTGATAATTGATAAGAGCGAACATGGCATCTGTGATTTTACCTCTCTGATTATAGGTTCTCTAACTGGACAAGTCTCCACCCGCCAGGACTTGTAGGACCTCCAAATAAGTTTCCTACGAGTTGTGGTCAAATCAGTTCAAAAATCCGTCTGGATGGTCACGCTTTCGTTTTTATTTAAAAACTTCCTCAGGACCTGGGGGCAACAACATGAAGTGCCACAAATGTATGAACCAAAGTAAATATGTTAAAAACCTAATATAGACCTTACCTCCAAGACTTTAGATTGAGAGTTTACAATTATGGGTGAGGGGCTCCTCTTTAGTCAGGCCGCTCTTCGCCAAGGCCGCTGGTTTTAAGACGGATAATCAGGTCAGGGTGGTAGAAGAAAATGACAATTTTCGTAAGGGAAGAAAACTCACATCGTACCGGGGGCGTACGGTATGCAGCGTGCATCGGTTCGTCAATCGAGAACAAAATTTCAAGCTCTGCTGTTCTTGCAGTATACACAGGAGCAGTCGAAGATGGTGAAAAAACACGGAGGAGCGTTAAAATCATGGAGGTAGGAACAAGTGGAGGGAGAGAAACGCATTTTTCGTGAAGCCGGTTGCCATTACCACACACCATCTGTTATCAAGTCTCACCCAACAAAAACATTGACAATTTGATACTTGATCAACGAAAAAATGATAAATTCCTCTCCCGTCATCTCTAGGTGAATGATAACAGTGGGTGTGTAATGGCGGAACAACCGGCTTCACATGTTTCTACATTAAAAAAGCCTTTCTCTCTCTCCACTTGTTCCTACCCATGGTCCATGGTTAAAATAGTTAAAACTGCAGAAGAAACGCAAAATACAAAAAAGAGAAAAATGTGCATGGGGTTCGTGCCGTCTCGGATGCCTACTTTATCAGGATAACCTTGCCGTCGTTACCTTCTCCACCCAACGCGTCACAGGCGTCTACCGCCAAAAGACGATCCGCACCACACCAAGAAGTCGCCGAGTCGCGAATAGACCTCCGCCGCCTCCACGCGTGCGTTACAACATTCGTCGCCGGCATATGCGATGGCTAGAATTTCTTTAGACGTGCGGCGAGTCAGATTTGGTTCGCCAAAAGCAAAACCCACGCAAGAGCGGCATCTCCAGGCAGCAGTCCGATTTGAATGCACCGTGACTCTCCGAAACAACGTCAAACGTACGCCCAGCACATGTAACGCACTAGAGAAGAGCAGAAGAGCTGCCTCGAGGTTCCTAAAAGCACACCCCGACATCTTGTTGACCCGAGCGGATAAGGGAAACTTCAACGTCATTATGAAAAGATCAGAATATGACGAAAAGATGAGTGCTCTTATTAACGACAGAAGTGTATACGAGCCCAGCCGGTACGACCCCACGGCTAAATTACAGCGAACAAGCAATGAACTTGTCAACGAACTCGTCGGTCTTGAAGTATTAACTGCAGGACAGGCTGTACGGCTCAAGACTAGCGCAGCAGTGCCTCCGAAAATATATGGAGTACCCAAGGTGCACAAACCCAACACCCCCCTCCGACCCATCGTGGCCGCCATAGGCGCACCAGCCGTGGAACTAGCCAGGTTAGTAGGAAGTAACTTAAAAAACGTCCTAGTGGACAATCCATACGATAATGTAGCTAACTCGTATGTATTTAGGGAGTTCATCGCGCAACAAACCATCAATAACGGGGAAGTAATGGCCTCGTTTGACGTGAAGTCGTTATTCACAAACATTCCACTGGAAGTGGTCGTTTACCTTATCCTCCGGAAATGGGGTGAATGGGCAGATGCGATAAAATGGCCCCTCGACCGATTCCTACAGGCAGTTATCCTTGGCGGCATGAATGGTTACTTCATGTGGAACGGCACCATATACAAGCAAAAAACTGGTTGTGCGATGGGCGGAGCTCTATCATCGTGGTTCGCCTGCCTTGTGATGGGAGACCTCCTGGATTGGGTGAGACTCCAGCTACCGTTTGAACTTCGGATCATCAAAAAATACGTGGATGACCTTTTCTTGGTCATTCCATGAGACGAGCTGAGCTCAACCCTAGCCATATTCAATTCCTACCACGAGAACCTACAGTTTACGTTTGAAATGGAACAGGAGGGTACACTCCCCTTTCTTGATGTGACGGTCATCAGAACTCAAGACGGAGGATTCACGATGGACTGGTAACTGGTACAAGAAACCCATCGACAGTGGTCGCGTGTTGGATTTTCGATCCGCCCACAGCACGGCACTCAAGGTCCAGACAGCCGCGGAGCTGGCCAACAGAGTGGGACGGCTCAGTGACCCGAACTTTCATCGAAAAAACACCAAACTGATGGTCACGGATATACTTCTGAAGAACGGGTACCCGAAAACCATAGCTCACCGGGTCATTTAACAGTCGACCTTACGCCAACAGGGGGGAAGAGGGGAACCCCCGGCCGCCGTCCGTCCTCACATCGCTGATCCTCCACTCGCGATAGCAAACCAACCGGAGAGAATCACCCGATTTGTCAGCCTGACATACGTCCCCAACTTATCTGCGAAATTAGCCGCAACCATCCGCACTTGGGTGCCTGAGCTGCGAGAGGCGTATAAATACAAGCGAAAAGCAGGTGGCTTCCACACAAAGGTAAAGGATAAAGACCCCCTTCTCAAGCAGTCTGATGTGGTCTACTCTGTATCGTGTTCTCAGTGCCCCAAAGTCTACATTGGGCAGACAATACAACACCGGCGTAACAGCGAGGACCCAGACAATGCGAGCACAGCCCTTGCCAGGCATATACGAGAAACGGGGCACCTCTTCCGCTAATCTGGCTCGCAGCACGTTTAAAGAAATGCTAGCCATCCCATATGCCGGCGACGAATGTTGTAACGCACGCGTGGAGGCGGCGGAGGTCTATTCGCGACTCGGCGACTTCTTGGTGTGGTACGGATCGTCTTTTGGCGGTAGACGCCTGTGACGCGTTGGGTGGAGAAGGTAACGACGGCAAGGTTTTCCTGATAAAGTAGGCATCCGAGACGGCACGAACCCCATGCACATTTTTCTCTTTTTTGTATTTTGCGTTTCTTCTGCAGTTTTAACTATTTTAACGCTCCTCCGTGTTTTTTCACCATCTTCGACTGCTCCTGTGTATACTGCAAGAACAGCAGAGCTTGAAATTTTGTTCTCGATTGACGAACCGATGCACGCTGCATACCGTACGCCCCCGGTACGATGTGAGTTTTCTTCCCTTACGAAAATTGTCATTTTCTTCTACCACCCTGACCTGATTATCCGTCTTAAAACCAGCGGCCTTGGCGAAGAGCGGCCTGACTAAAGAGGAGCCCCTCGCCCATAATTGTAAACTCTCAATCTAAAGTCTTGGAGGTAAGGTCTATATTAGGTTTTTAACATATTTACTTTGGTTCATACATTTGCGGCACTTCATGATGTTGCCCCCCAGTTCCTGAGGAAGTTTTTAAATAAAAACGAAAGCTTGACCATCCAGACGGATTTTGGAATTGATTTACCACAACTCGTAGGAACTTATTTGGAGGTCCTACAAGTCCTGGCGGGTGGAGACTTGTCCATTTAGAGAACCAATAATCAGAGAGGTAAAATCACAGATGCCATGCTCGCTCTTATCAATTATCAGTCTTGTAAAATCCACCTTTTGTTGATGCTTTGAGGAGCTCAACAAACCACCCCCAACCTTTCTTATTGAACTGATAAGAACGAACATGGTGCCGTATGCGTCTACTCGTCTTTAAAGGTTCCTTACAATGGTAAAAGCGAAATGAGAAGAGAATTTTTTGTCAGGTGTGGCGGGGGGGGGGTCCTTCATGTGATCTCTCTCTCTTGAGCAGATCTCTGGATCCGCTCAGATAATTTAAGTGCGGGTGGAGACTTGTCCAGTAAAGCCGCGAGGAAGCACTCGTGTATACGAGTGAGTGTTGGTGCAGTGAGTGGAAAAATAAGGAACGTTTGCTGAAAGTATTGACTTCCGCACATGACGCTGCTCCGGTCATGTAGGTTACCCTCAACAGCCAATCACATGCCCTCCCCTCACCAAAGGACCACATATGGCGGGTATTGTCAGTACCTGTGTGTAACTATAGGTTCTCTAACCATTGTGGTGATTAGCCGGATTTATGCAACTGAAATCATATCATTGATCATTTCAGGAAACATACCCCTCTCCTTACTTACCACACATGGCGAAATTGGTTTCAACTGAGCCAACCCCGCGAATTTTTTTTCTTTAGGAGGGCAGCCTCGTTAAGTTGTGTTTGAACGAGCCAACTACGCGAAATTTCATTTTTGAAAAAGCCGGACCCACAAAATTGATTTCCGTTTCGACCTCAGACCTTCAGCTACCTGAGCACTCGGTTCTGGCCTCATCAGCCCGGTAACCAGACTCGGTTTTGCCAGGTCGGGTTAAGCAGGGGGGCGGGGATCGTAGTTCAGTGGATCCTCCGCTCACAGCGAGGAGCGGTCCATCGGCTCCGAACTCGGCTCAAATGCCAGGCTGATGAGACCAGGACCGAAGAGATCAGGTATGTGAAGGTCTAAGGACGAAAAGGAGACTGTGCCGCACCCTCGGTGCAGTTTTTCGCGACTGTTTGGCTGGTCCTGTCCATCTTTGTTGTTCATTGTTAAATTGGTTTTACGAGTTGTCCGAAGCAGCGAATTTGTTTTTCGGACGAGCCAATCCCGCGAAATGTTGTTTTTGAGAGACCCGCAAAATTGCTGTTTAAGATTAGTCAAACTGCCAAAACCCTGAAATTTCTATTCCTTATAGGTGTAAAACTCCGTGAATTTGGCTTTTTTTGGGAGCCAACACTGTGAAATTGGTTTCTGACTCACCAGATCCGTGAAATTTATTTGTTTAAAGTTTTTTTGAAGGATCCAAAATTCCTTTTGGATCCTTCAAAAATTTGCCTTTTGGTTTATTAAGGTTGATCCACTCTCATCAGTGCCGTGAACGGGACGTGCCCCGTCCGGCAAGTAAAATATTATTCTCATATGGGACTTGAGAGGCTCATTCACACATATTATCCATAGGGAAAATGTGAGGCCGATTTCGAGCGACGGTTGCGATCCAAGTGAATAGCGACCGAACCTTCGATGGACCATGCGACGTACGGGGGGAACTTCCCCTCCTCCAATCGCCTTTACCGTCTACCTTAATTTTCACTTTCGTATTGAGATGTTTCAAGTTCAAATTGAATCATCCAATTTTTTTTCTGGAAAACGACTAAAAAATGATGAAATGCACTAATAAAATGTATGAGATGAACATTTTCCAGTCCAGCCTTGAATTTTCACAGAAATAGATAAATGAAAAACCAAAGTTTTGCTTGAATACCCATTTATTTCTTTAAAACTTGACTTCTCAGAGACACAAATAAATGTACGCGTTAGTAAAACCACAAACAAACTTGCCGTCTAGAGTCGTCTAAATTTTGGAAAAATAAAATCAGCGAACCTGCCATCCTTTGGAATTCGAAAAAAACCGATCACGCCACCAGCTTCATACATCGACGAACATCCGGGAACGTACCTGTAAAGGGACGTGACCCTTCAATTTCCATTAAGAATAATATTTTACTTGCCGGACGGGGCCCGTCCCGTTCACGGCACTGATGAGTACGGATAGTCCTTTATTCATTCTGAATAATACACCTATGTTTTCTGACAGGAAAAATATTAATAAATATAGAAACTGACTATACCGCGGAACAACCTCTGATGGATAAATTTATACGGTTGGGGAAGGGCTGAAAATATACTTTTGTCCATCCAATAC
The DNA here is from genome assembly GCA_038030265.1 of Corythucha ciliata. Classification (NCBI taxonomy): domain Eukaryota; kingdom Metazoa; phylum Arthropoda; class Insecta; order Hemiptera; family Tingidae; genus Corythucha; species Corythucha ciliata. Next base: position 24,756,412 of record CM075939.1, read on the forward strand.
ACCAGTTGGGTGCGCGATGGCCTGCTTCGCCACCCCTCCCCCCAATCAACACCACTGCGTTATCAGTCATAAACTGAAGCTCACGCGTGGCTCCAGAATAATTTCATTTGCGAATGGTTAATTCATCAAGGAATTATTTGAAATTACCGGCGACCCCTTAACCAAGGCACCCCCCCCCCCTGCGCCACGAAAGTCCGCCACTGTAGATAGTAGTCTTAATTTCTTTTTAAAAAACATAAACACTTTTCCTTGTCAAACTACTGTTTTTATTTTACTATGAAGCGAGCTCCGCTGCGAGAAAAATAGCATGCACAACTCGTGATAAAAGTGAATTTCCTTGCTCGTTGTATTATACAACTTGCAAGTAAATTCATATTTTACTCACTCGTTGTACAATATACTATTTATCCTACACGATGGTAAAGCTTGATTTTGAAGCCAATCGACTAAGTACGTCATTGCCTGGCCGAAGTAGAATTTAACTATCGGACAGTTCAGCGGACGTAAAATTTTTTTGTCTGACACAAGGATATATAAACATGGATTGCTCATAGCGGACTGGAGGGGGTGCACCTTCCCATGATAAATAATCCCTGTCCCTCTCCTTGTGTAGTTATGGCAACACGGTCATTATTTTGAAACCCCACTCCTCACATCTACTTTCTGATGGCCACACTTTATCAGCAGTGATGAGCAATCCAGTTCGTTGGTCTGACAGTTCATAGTTTCCGAATTAACCGATTCACGATACAGCGCTGTATCGCGGGATTCGGGCTAATCATGCGTACACGGACGATTTGGATTTGGTGAGAAGCACCAGGCCATAGTTTTATTAATGCAGATCGTATTTTTCCGGCGTGAACAATTCTTCACAGACACAAAAAATCCTCTTCAGACTCGATTTGTACCATTTCGAATCAAAACTGTTTTTATTCGTATCCATCGAAGGAAGCAAAGTTGTATAGAACCAAGGTGATTGAAGTTTCTATAGGTGCCGCAGATACTATCCTTCATCTACGTCACGAGCAGTCCCAATCGCCTTTGCGCTGGACCCAGTACATTATTAATTGTTATTGGGTTGTGATTTTTGAGAATTTATAAACTTCGATTTCAAAATTAACTTGCTCTGCTGCTCTGGGGTGAGCAATCTGGAGTAAAGGCAGGGTTGGAATGTTTAAAACAAGTCGTTTTAAACACATTTATTCCCTCAAAAAATGAAGTATTTCGATAGGTTACATAGACACCACACAACGAAAACATAGAGCTTGTGAACAGGCCTTAAAAGAAAGTAGTCCAGTCAAATCGTATGAAAAAAATACCATACGCGGAGAAAAATCTCGTCTTTGATTTTTTCACTTTATTCTAAGTTTTTTAGGGTGAGGAACACGAATCTGAAGAGATCCAACATAATTTCCTTGTGCGTTTGGAGAAAATCGCGAAAAACTGAAAATTGTTGGCACTTTTTTTAGTTTTTCGCTTGCAACTCCTCAATGACGGAAAATTGTACCCTGTTCTTTTTTGAAGAGCATCAAGTTCAGCGTCGAATCATTTTTTCCTTTGTCACAATTGACCTAGCCGATTCGCCGGGACCACCACTCAGTTTCAGTTGGGAATCCAAATGCTGAAGATGGCGAGCAGCCGAAACCGGTCCGTTTTTGACGAACCTCTACGAGGGAAGACAGACGTGTAGGCTCCTACGGCTACAGATTTATGTATGCTTTATCCACTAACCCTCGTAGTTTAAGGGCTTCTACTAACATTTTAAATGTCCAGGATCTCGCTGTATGGCCAGGTTTGCGGGGCAATATTTCGGGGACCTCATTTGATCGGCGTAAAACGCTGTTTTATGAGCTCAACGGCGAGGTATACATAGAACCGATAGACAAAGTCGGCTAGAATTACAACTATTTGGACCGAAAGGGACGAAATTTCTCGCATCTCAGATGAACGACCAGTCAGCGAGTGGAAAATTCTGGGTTTCATTATATTTTGGGCCAAAGCGTCAATTTTCAGAGCTTATCAGCACGCTGTAAACTTGAATTGCTGTGAAATTTCGATTTTTGAGCCAGAAAATAAGATTCTGGAGCAATATCTCTTAGTTTAAACCATATATTAGTGTTCTCCTCCCTCTGAATTCGCGCCTGACAGCACCCTGGTCACCGCTGGACTGGTAATCACCTAATCAGACAAATACCTTTCGCGTGTGTATAGGTAACTGGGAAAAGCTCTCGTTTGCCTATATTGGGCAACAGAGCGGCTATTATGTCTGCGCGGTCTACACCCATGTTGACCCCCCTTCCACGTCATCCAAAAACCGTCTAAACCAAAGTTTGTTCACGTCATGAGTAATAATGATACAGAAGGTTTCATGTAACACTTTTGGTCATCAGATACTCCTCTTCTTGAATTTACGTCGAATTCGTCGAGTCGTCATTGTTCTCCTATTTTCTTTGATATCATAAAAATAAGAATAAAGTGAACTTGACGGATTACTAGGATTTCAGTGATCCGAATCCGAACCCAGCGGTTTTGATGCGTCGACGTCTAGGGGCTGTAATTGTTCAGGAATTCGAAGTGTCTTCAAAGGACAAAATCCCAGTGGAATCAACCGGACGTCGTGGCGGGGTTTTGAAGTGCGGAATCTTAGGGATTTCGAAAGACCGAACGACAGGATGACGTTGTTGATATCAAAAATGTTCTCTGTATGAGATCGTTACTATAGTGTAATTTCATTATTCGTTGTTTCACCGACATCCATTCAATCCCTTCGTTGAATTTGAAATCCTCCTAAAAATATCTGATGAATTGAACCTCCAGTCAAATCAATATCTCAACCCACTATGTAACCCTTTGATTGAATGCCTTTGTAAATTAGCGACGAATAATGACCCTGCTTCTGACGGAAGAGAGAGAGAGAGAAAGAATACAACGAAAAGAGATGAATGCCTTCTCTCGCTCGTCTCTATACCCGTGTAAAACAATCCTTGTACAATGTATATCGTCACTGAACTTCAGACGATTGTTAATATTCATTAAACAATCCAAAGTCCCTCCCTCCCACCTTACTATTAATCTACTAGCCATGGAATATGCCATGAGGGGAAGTTCAATAGCCTAGAAAATAGAAAAGGGAAGCTTTAAATGCTTGAAAAAAATAACGACCAATTATGGGCAAATGTAAACTATATTATTAATACAACGTTTCAACGGCGTGGTATGTCGCCCTCTTCAGGTAAATCACAAGGAAAAAAAAAAGAAACATCGTGAAAAATCCTTCCACACCAGACTGACATATCGTCACGCACAATACATATTATAGCGCCACCGGAAGTAGGTCCAAGACTATTTTTCGTAACAAACTTCATTACACGTCAATTATTTCCAATTGTCCGTTCATTTGCCGGTACTATTTTAGCATTTCTATATATTATGTATACATATATTGATACAACTGTATTGTTGAGTAGAAAAGGGAAGTTTGTCAGGGGATATGGTCTCGTGATGAAGCCGGGACTCGGGTCTATCGCGCCATCGCCTACTCGCGGGATAGAGACAAGCTTTTCCTGATGACTTTCTTATTGAGCCTATTTTGACCCACAAAAATAGATGAAATTCGAGAAGGGATTATCAAACTGGGGCGAGGTTAGTCGTTTAATTGTAATTTTTAATTGATCAAGAATTTTGGAACGGGTATGGGTGATGACTAGAATGGTAAAATTCCTGTTTTTATTATAATGAAACCGCTAAAACTTTGGAAAGACACAAAAAGAATAAGGAAGTTTGTTTTTCGTAGTCAAATCAATGAACTCAATTGACAGGCCGATCACTTCAACCACGACTATTTAATGCTCCATTTAGAGGAGTGCACATCTCATAAATTGCGCGATACAAGACTTCGTTTCGTTAAGCGTATGAAAAGAAGCCCGCTGAGTAAAATCGTGTGCCCATTAAACCGGTGTGATAAACTATTGGAAAGACCCTGATTTAGGGCGCCCCATCGAGACCAGATCATCGAGTAATTTCAAACTAGCGTACGGAGAGGTTTAAATAGTGAGGAAAATATAGAGCGTGACGCCTGACACAAAGAATCTTTTCGTCCAATTAATTAAGACGAAGACGAAACACGAAGTCGGAAAAAATGAAAAAAAAAACCGTTGTCTACCTGTTTGAGGCCGTCCAATCGGCCCATTGATTTCGAGCCCTGAAGCGGCGCCGAGACTTCCAATCGCTTTCCGCGGAGTTTATCAATTCGTCGCTTGCTCCGCGATGACTTTTTCTGTTCGGACGACCCTGGAGCGTCCTCAGGCTCCGACTGTATCTCCCTGAATTCCTCTTTGAGGCTTCGCCGGCTCGACGGACTTTTCGCCGGTCGTCGCCGAACCTTCGGTGAGGCCATGGGCGAATTGACGGGGCTGAGCGTCTGAAGTTTGTACACTAATTGACTCAACATCACAACACTGTCATGATAATACGCGAGAGGGGGAAAACAATTTTTTTAAAACATTGAAGAAGAAAAAAAAAATTGAAAACCACACGTCGAACTCAATAAAACTAGTCAAGGATTCCTTCAACTCGTGAGTACCCGTACGACGAGCTTGAAAAACTCAACTGACCAGTTTACCCTTCGATGCGGGTCGGCCCCCTCTTCTGCGGCTTAGGAAGACCCCTCTCTTCAGACTCAGAGGAATTCTTTTTTTTTTTTTTTTGTCATCCATTTCTTTGGAACCCCACGAAACTCCTTTCTATCCTCCCTTTTATATGTATTTTTATTTATTTTTATTTACGCAAGATGATTGCCTTACGGGCGTCTCTTGTTGCTCAGACCACGTGCTTCGAAGGCATTTCATTGGTACGCAGGTTTTTTGTTTATTTATTTATTTATCATAAAAACCCAAATTATGATTTATAAATCAACAAGTGTGAGGTTCATGAAAACGATGTTCAGGCGCGTATTTTTACAGGAAGGTCATAACCTCATCTCGACCGTGCTTATATTGGCACGTAGATTAAGAAAATTCAGATAACGAGGGGTTTTTCAATTATCCTTACAAGCTCTATAGGAAATGACTCAATGGCTCAGTCGCAGTTCGTGAGCTGGGATGTTCAAGTTCTGGAGCAAGCAAACATTCGAAGCTTGTGAAAGCGTCGTTTGAGGGACGCTGTGGTCAACTGCGCACACCCCATAACCACCATGGTTTTCCAATCATGGCCTTTTGCAAGCCGATTGGCCCGTGAATTGCTGGGGGTAGAATATGTTACGCTTCGGACTTTCTCCTCCTGTAGTTTTCGACAAATTCTCATGTGGCTGTGCAAATTTGCTCCCCCCTCCACCATATTCACGAATAGATCGTGAAACTACGGCATCGTCGCCAACGAGGGAGGAAAAAAAAGGTTGGGTCTTCACTTCACAAACCTAATACCTAGTTTTATTTTATTTCTCTGTTAAAACAGCACAATAATTTTGCAACGTAGCTCGCGCGTAGGTTTTTCACTCTGACATGTACAGAACTGGTAAATATTAAATCAACCTCTTCCTCTTTCCAAGAAAGCGAAGCATAAGCTTTTTCAAGATTAAGATCCTTCAAGTGGTTTTTAGCCTGCGAAGAACGGTTTATAGAGAAAAAGAGATGTTTCTATATAAGAGGGCTTGAACGTCCGTCGTTTGTGTTACTCGAGCTACACGCTGCATTAAGTGTGGGTGGTGCGAAAATTTTGAGATGTGAGCTCACGAATATATTAGTTGTACTTTCATGAGCGATAATTAATGTATTTTTTTAAAAAGGTCGATTTATTCCAAATCTGCAGAATAATCCTTTGTGGGTGGGGGAGAAGAAGTCATATGAAGTGCGTGAGAAACAGCAGGATTACAGTCAAACGTCGCTTCCCCTCCCCTCCCATCCCATCCCATCTCACCTTTACATTTTATTCGTAAAACCCCAAGGAAAAAAATACAGCCCGTTACTGGGGCAACTCTTTCACACTTAGTGTAAGAGTACGATTCAAGCACGCGCCTCTTCATCCGTCACGCTTGGGAATACGTTTTCCTTCCAAGTAGCCATGCCAAGCTCAGCGGAGGAGATGCTACGATGAAGATATCTTTTTCCTCCTCCGCAAAACGAACGGGAATGTCCTCCTAACAAAACGTGTCTTTTCTACGATCGAATTCCCTCCCTTCCACAATCAGGAAGAATTGCGCGTAAAAAAAAAAATCGTGAATTTGGGGGAAAAGTATACGAAGCCAATAACAGACCCTCCTCTTCACCTCGCAGGAAAGGCTAACGTGATTTGTTAAATGCGATTTCTCATCGGCCCAGGGAATTGTGCCCATGAAAAAATTTGACTTTCCCGAATTTTTGTTTTTCTACAAAAACAACAACAACAACAACAAACTTGTGGGCAAAGAAAGAAATTGAATCGTTTGTTTGACGTTGTGATTTTTTTTTTTTGAAAAGTGGAAAATTACCATAAACGTCTCATTCCTCCTCGCGGTTACTTCCTAGTTCTCTCTGTTAGGAGAAATTTTCGAGGAAAGAAATAAAGTAAACAAATAGAATTCAGTTTCATTGACTGAACTCGGTTTGTTGACGGTTGGAGGGGAGTGGAAATGTGATAGTTGAAAAAATTTCAATATAAAGTGAACGTTTTCTCCTACTTTTTCGAGGAGGAAGTACCAATCTGTACATGCTCGTAAGGTTACAAAAATAACCAATTTCTCATATGGTGGACTATAATCACTAACTGTTAATACCAAGCTTGTTACCGCTGGGTAAGAAGCGTGCTTTCCTCCATAGTTGGTTCACTGTGAGACTCGAGAAAGAAAAAGAGCGCATTATTGAGGATTGAAATAATTTACTTCCTGTTAGTGTCTGTGTAGGAACTTAATTTTCCCACGGAGTAATAAGGATGGTCTCTTTTTATTTTTTATAACGCCCCTCTTATGCAATGTAGTACATGTAAGCGTGTACTAAAAAGTGGGTCATTTGCTATGGTTTAGACCCAAAATTGTAAGGAAAAAGCTCCGGATTCTGCAAAAAGTCAGGGTGTAGTTGGTAATTATTAGTTCTACCCGAACTATTGTCGTTCTAGGCAACAAATCATCGGGGTTCCAGTACTTCATACACTATAGTCATTTTTCCTCCTCGCTACATCCACCGGTTAGATTATTATTGTCATTTTCAGGTGGCATTTAAAGGGGAATCGTTTTTCGCACGGAACACTTTCAAAAAACCTAACCTTTTTCTTCCGACCGAATCGGTTCAATCTCATTTCAACGCCTCTCACTTTTTCCCGTAAAAAAAAAAAATTAATGCATCCCGGCTCATCCTTCCCTTTTCTTTCTTTTCTTCCTCCCTCTATTCGAAAAAAAAAAAAAAAACAACACCAAAAGACCCGAGGTAGTCATAAAAAGACTATCAACACAGCAGTGATTGTTATCGTTGTTGTAAAAGCTCCTCCCTCTATCCCGCACCCTCTCATCAAAATTTATTCAAGACAGTTAAAACTTTGAACAAAAATATCTGTCTCTTTTTGTTTGGGAGAAGATATAAATTTGAGCCGTAGGGCTGTAAGAAAGGAGTCCCTCTCTCCCCCTTCCTACTATCACCCTACCCTGGGTCTACATCGCGTTCAAGAACAACATAGTTGAGTCATTTAAACGTTTTATATTGTATCAGAAATATGGCTATTTAAAATTTATTCAACTTCGTTTCAATACCAAATGCCATTCGCGTCGTCAGATCCAGAGTAAAAGTTTAAAATAAAAGAACAGTCAGAAAATGACGGCGAGGAGGTATCTTGGAGAAAAATCGAGATTTACTTTCACTTGTAAAATGCAAGGAGACGAGGGTCGGTATTTTGAAGGAAACAAGTGTTTGGAGATTCTCGTTTTTACAAAATGAACGGGAAATAAGAGCGTGTTGGTAGCTGTCCATGTACAGGGTCATCTTTTTGAGACGCGCTGGTGAGAAATTGATTCTTCTGGGCAACCTTTCCCAAATAGATATAAGTTTTAACAGTTGTAACCAAGCGAATGAATAGATATTTTCATTGGTGGATTTTTCAAGGATTTGATTTATCTGGCCTATTCACCTAAGGTACTAACATAGTCTGGTTGAATCCGCGCAGTAAACACTGGAGTTTCATCGCTTCATCTCAGTTTTTTCACTTAGAGGTACTTAGGACTATTTAACTACATACCAATAGTTTTGAAAGAAAGTTTTGACCAAAAAAATATTTACTTGAAACTTTTTTGTTATGTATTTGAAAGCGATATTTTATTGAAGATGGGGCCGCTCCTCGATGTGGCAATAAGCTTTCTCAATTTGACACGTAAAAATATTTTATATTAAAAGCCACACGCACACTGAAGCGTGTACTTTTTCTACCTGCTCCTAGGGTCTTGAAAAAGAAAGAGGAAAAAAAACAACACAGGTAGCCCTTTAGTTTTTCTTTTACGCCCCAGCTTCTCTATATATTTAAATCAAAATAGGCTATGCTACGGGTGATACAACATTTTTTTTCTCTACTAGGCAAGAAAATACGACTGAGTCCAAGGAGCTTCTACTTGCTCTGAAAGCTTAAAATATTAGGCTATAAACAAAAATGTAATTATACAAAACAAGGAACTGCTGAAGCAGCTATCGTATATTTAAGAGGGAAAGAGGGTTGTTTGTGTGCTGGAACGCAAACTGCACACAAAGCATTTCTTCGACTGTTGGGGGGGGGGGGGCAAAAGTCGTGGATTTTTACAGTAGTAAACCAATTGTTTACGATGCCATCAAGCTAAGACTTTTTTCTCCCAATTTTATTTTTTGTTCCAAATTTTCGATCTTATGACGGATGGATCTCACACAAAAATCTATTGTCCAGAGTATAGACACGGGTGATGAATACAACGACAGCAATGTGATCGTTTAGAGAGAAATCAGGAAGTAATTTGAATAATAAAATAACAAAGGCTGCATTGTTAGGAGCCGCTGCTTAAACCAAAAGGTCCATTGATTATTAGCGCTAAATGTAGCAGCCCATAAGTTTTAGCCTAAACATTTTTTTAAAGTCATGTAACTTTCTCCTATGAATGTTGTGCTTAAAATGGGCAATAGAAAGTCTTTCTTTTTCTCTAAAAACCCTTAAACAACTAACATTTAGCTCCGTTTCTCGCGGGAAACGCATAGAATTCGAGAAAAAAAAGGTACATGCCTTTAAATCATGAAGATTTAAAGCATTTTTGTTTCATGTATTCTCCCCCAGTCTGATACACTTTCTCCCTGCTGCGGGCAAATTCATAATGTCGAGTTTTAATCCCCAGCGTCCGGAGGCTTTGTTTCCCACAGCCGGGCTTTTTTTCCCCGCCTCATTCACTCTCCGGTGAATGTCGTGAGAGCTAGCTGTCTTCTAAGGTAGCCAGGCAAGTTCATCGGGGAAGTGGTTAAGAAAGTGAAAATAGCAATTTTTTCACGGTGGCGAGACACAAGAAGACGCTCGAAGAAGTTACTCGGGAAAAAAATGTCTTATTTTTTTGCCCGGAATTCTTTCTCGAAAAGGCTGCACCCACACTGTATAAACATGTACCCTGTACGTTTTAAATTCAGGAGATATGAAGCGCGGAGGGTCGGTGGAGTGGTGTAGCGAGGGAGGGGAGGTTACAGTAATTCTTGGCGAGGCGAAGAAGAGATAGCCTACGCATATTCGTGTTGGAAGTTTATTAAGCATTCTACTAGCCCTCAAGCATGCCTGATGAAACGGTTGTGCGCTCATAAAACACAATAGACTTGTAGAGTCCCCGCGCGCTAGTAGAACAATGGGGATGAAGCCTTGTAATGAATACGTCAACAATAGATGTCCTGAAACCAAATGGGTGGTTTGTAACATCGTTGTTTCGGGTTGAATACAAACAAAATATTCACACTTTGAAGTTTTTAAAGCTTCAAGCGAGGTGTCTTCGAACCTTTTTTTTTTTAGATAGTGTCAACCTCATGACTTTTTCAAAAAGTTTATAAAAGCTAAATCTGGCCGATGGAAGCAATAAAACATTTCTTGTTAACTTAGCCACATAAGCATTCGTAATCATAAGTGTCCCTGCGATCCTGAAAAAACGAGTTTTGCCCGATACTTTGGTGTGCTATGAAAATGTGTATCAAGATTTTGGGCAGGACTAACCATGTTCTCTGATCTTACGTATTTTTTTGTGCTGAATCGAATGAGCGCTTGCAGGGATCGCTGGGGTCAATACTTTCGCGAGATACGCCCACAAATTTAAGAACAAATCCTTTAAAAATGCTGGAGACGTTTGTCCGTAACTCAAAAAGTATTGTTACTACCGATCCCGACCAGGTGCGTAGCCAAGATTTATTTGGGGGGGAGGGGTCCGATGTAGGTCGGGTGCGGCGGGGGGGAGGGGTATTTCCACTCTATGCCTGGTCTTTTCAGTTTTTAACTACGTATTATTAATATTATCATTACTATTATCATTATTGTGCTATATTATTCCAATGCGTCAGCGGAGAAATTAAAATAAAAAGTCTTCTTCAGAACATGGGAAATAAATCTGAAATTTCGGGGAGGGGGGGTCCGGACCCGGTGGACATCCCCCCCCCCCTGTCTACGCGCCTGATCCCGACTACAGCTCATTCAGTTCAGCACAAAAAACTGCGTACGGTGAGAGAAAATGGTCAGTCCAACGTAAATTATGATACACATTTTTTAGGGCACATTTAAGTACAGAAAAAATCGTTTTTTTTCGGTATCATCGTTCATAACTCAAATAATATTGATTCAGAGAATCGAGCTACCGTGCGTTTGATTCAACACCAAAAACAACTTCAGAAACGACATATGAAACGACTTCATCACTGTAAGGCCCAAATTCATAGTCGTCCCTTGAGGAAAATATTCCCTCGAGGGACTTCAAATCAGTTATTATAATTTGTGAAACATCTGTTTTGAATCGAGTAGAGGAAATATTTTCCTCGAGGGACGACTATGAATTTGGGCCTAAATGTAGGCGTGGGGATTTTAATAAACTAATCAAGCCAAAAACAACGTTTTTTCGTAAAAATTATGCCATATCTCGAGAAATAATCACCTCACGGACTTGAGGCTGGTTTTTATCGACTTATCACACACGACTGCATAAGATTAGTCACCTCGAATGGGCAATTTTTTTCAACCATTGTAGGGGTGAGTTGGCCAACGTCTACCCATCCTTAAATATAGGTTCGCCACCCCGTATCGTTGCGGACTCTTCGAATCCTCAAAGTATACATCAAAAGGAATTTTTTAAGCCGCATTCGAAATTGTGCCGAATTTTGCTGCTATTCTGGCTTTATTTCCTGTACTAAACATGCAAGAGTACATTTCTTGATAAACACGTTTGACGTATGTAAAAGGGGCTTCAGCCAAATGATGGTGCGCTGACCCCCCCCCCTCACCCTCAATCATGTGCGTTTTAGCTGCGGAACCGTCTCATAAATCGCGTCCAGCTCAAATCCAAAGTCATATGGAAAACCAAGTCATTAAACTTTGTATTATTTGTATGTTACAAAAATGAAGCGGTTCGTGGGTTGGGATTTTTGCTCCCGATACGTTGCGCTGCTCTACTATGAAAGTAGATTACCCGCTAAATTCAAAAATTATACAAAAGTTGAGTGTTGAAAAAAACATATGGTATCAAGATAGATATCACGCTACAACTTCAAACCGAAAATGAATATAATAATTTTTGTATTTGGCGGGGTTTCTCCTTTTTTATTCTTAACGGGAGCAAAAATCCCAACCCAAAATAAAAATCATTTTTTTCCTCGAGTCTGAGGACTTGGTTTTCCATATGACTTTGGCCGAAATGAAACGTCGAAGTTTTTTGACCGCGGCGTGCGCAACGTTGTCAAGGGGCCGCACGAATTTTCTCCGAAAACGATGACATATCAGCGCAATCGACAGCCGTGGAGTCCAAGGTTGCAACTTCCCGTCTGTTTGTTTTTTAACACTCGCATTTTCAAACTAAAGCACTGAGAAGACTTTACGGAATACGTTGACCGAAGCATGGTAAATGGCGAATAAATTAAACAGATAGTGAAAGGTTCTTTTGTTGAATTACCGGTCGGAATCAGAGTTATTAGTCTCACTGCCTGTTTCCTTTTGTCTACCCGGACGCGTCCATTCTTTTTTTGTGTGAGTGGTTGTAGTTTCGTTTTTTCATTTTTTAGATCAACGTCTTTCATTTTCAAAATACCCCCACTAAAAGTTTACCCTCCTCCATTCCCATTCACTTTATGAATTGCTTTGTCATTGCCAAACAGGAAAAAATCAATAACACATAAAAAATAAAAATAAAAATATGAAAAACACATTTTTCGTTCAGAAATCTCTCACGAAAGAAATGTGTCATTTCTTCACATTAAACTATGAAATGAGTAAAGTGAGAAGCAATCTTGGAAAAAAAAAAAAAAAAAAAAAAAGTGTTGAGAGGAGTGGCGAAATTCATCCTCGTGGCGGTCTTTGGTTGATCAACACGAAACAGACATTGACCAGGGTGGTTTTAAAAGAGGTAAATCAATTCGTTACAAAAATGTAACTCCCCAAGGCGAGCAGGCAACCTCCTGCCCAACTCTTCATCAATACAATGCAAAATTAATGGGGTGAACAGGGATAAACGTAAAAGTGAAATCAGGGTGGTCGACGATGAATTGATTACTTTTCCGTCCACGCGGAGTAAAATACTTATCAAGTTATCAAAAAGCCTCTCTAGTCGGCGGAGTAGAAAAAAAAGTTGTCAACCCGTGAATCTTTTTCGTTACGCAATATTTATAAACAAATCGGCCTTTCCGTGGCTGAGCACCGCCCGTTGAATTATTTTCACGGTTCGAGGCTCAAGTATTATTACAAAGAATTTTGAGATTTTCTTTTCACCGTCTCTATCATAAATAAACTAGTACTGAAAATGACTTAATCCGAAGCTTGAAAACTACGAGGGAGGGGGGCAATAAAAATGTGTTTTTTTTTTCTTCTTTCTTTTTTTTTTTTTTTTTTTTCTATAGAAATGTCTTCATTTAGCTTTGAATTTTTCCCATCTTTTCTTTATGCAAATACAAAACGAAGATTATGGTTTAAAAAAGAAAAATGGGTAGCGGCTTTCACTTTGGGCCGTTATGATCCTTTTTGAAGGTATTTCCGGAGTGGAAAATAAGCTATCCGCACTCGGGTTAACAATACTGAAAAAAGACCAGAAAAGTAGAATTCGTCCCTGAACATTATCATATAATTTCCATATGAGTTGTATTATCAAGAATGTAGGGAGGTACACAAATAAACAACCACAGCATCCGCTTTTGAAAGATATGAGAGACGTATTTTAAGAAGTCTTGAAAATGCCTGCATTCAGGAGCCAAAGGGAGACGATCGGGGCACCTGTTGAGTTGAAGTTTGAAGGACCAGGCCTGTCGTATACGCCAAAGGGTTTCCCCCTCACTTCCCAGACTTTCCCCGCAACGAAATATTGCAATTATAGTAAAAATCAACTCGTTATTTGTTCTGTTGGGTGAAAGAAGGCAAGTTCGATGCCTGTAACGTTAACAAATACGAAATTAAGTAAGCAAAGTGCTATTGAGAAAATTGAGTAAGAGATGAAAGAAACTAGCACGATTTCACAAGTTTCCTAATAACTGGGTTACTAGGATCCACCATTAATGAATTTATTGTTCATCGTGTCAGTGTTCTTCTTTGAACGCCGGCTTTTGATAACAGCAGGGCATCTACTCAGAAACGTGCCTCAGCTCGTTATTGCTTTCGAGAAAAAAATCGCCCGTGTTCAATCAATAAAAGACGTAATGATTCGTGGGGATCTTAGAGGAATTAGTTTGAAGTGTTACTAACGAAAGATTATTCTTGGAATGATTTTAACCTCCCATACATTTTTTACGACCAGAAGTTGGAAATTTAGGGCCTTTCTTTACAAACATAATTAGAGGGGTTGTTTTGACTGATTTTTATTGCCCTGTGGATCCTAAAGATCACTGCGGAGACATAAACACAGGTTCAAATTACCAAAAAAAGGAATGAAAACAAGGGCCATATCTGAGCTTTTCTGGTTAAATTACAAGCTGTCGACCTCTTGACAAAAGGTCTCGTTGACGGAACTACCTGGACAGTTGATTATTTCTCCTTTGTTCTCCTTTTGTTCAAACTGGGGAAGGGCCTCATTGTCATTGCTGTCAAAATCCTCTTCTCACCAATAAATCGACTTGGCAATAATTTTCGCTGAGAAGTTTACTGCTGTGCCTCATCATTGTGAAAAATCAAATCTTTTTTTTTTCTTGTGGTGAAGCGGAGAAAAATGAAATAGAGCCACTTTCACCGGTCCACATCTTTTTTTTTTTCCTTTTTTTTTAACGATAGCCTATCAAAATGGCGGTTCAGTTATAATATAAAAGGAAATGAAAAGAAAAAATAATGAACAACCGATAGGATTTATGGGACGCTCATCTTGAACTTTCGCTTTTTTTTCTCTCACCAGCAAATTGTAGCCTCATGTATACCACGAGAAACGAAGAATCCACAAAATGCTCAAGTGCTCAAGCTCTGTCCGCGGGGTTTTAAGATCTTGGAAAGTGCCTATATGTACCATCGAACATCGAGAGGCTCTTTATCTAATTCGTTGTATACCTTTTCCTTCCTTCAAGAGAAGAGGGCGTGAAGGTTGAAAAAGGACAGCGTCTTCACTCGCATGATAAATAATTTGTAGAACAGCCGTGAAGAGATTGTCGCTTCCCTTTACAAGGAACTCCAACTTGTAATATGTAAATAGGAACCGTGTAAAGGTGTAATGTTTGAAAAATTCTTTCATGGTATAAACTATGGAAGCTGCAGTAATGCCGGCATCATAATTTATTTTTATTACCTACAGGATAAAACCAACAAATTCATAAAAAAAGAGAAAATCTTAAAGAATAGTGCACTGCAAAAGTAGGTAAAGGATAGTGACGCAAAAAATGTTGCGTAAAAGCGGGAAGTCCCTATAGTGTCCGAAATCATAATTCATAAGGTTTTGATTCTTTTTCTCAAGACCCTTCTCCTTTTCTTTTTTTTTTTACTATATTCAGCTGATTAGCTGCTCAATGGTACCCTTTCAAACTGACAGGCGCCTTGCCCCCCCCCCCACCGGTAATAGTATTATAACAATGACCCGTACGCGGAATCCGAGAAACCCGAGACCCTATACATATATATCTTAACAACTTGGGATTTTTGTTTTCTTATCATCGTTTGTCCATGGGGGGGGGGGTGGATGACCCACGCCCTTTCATAATCCCGATGCAATTTCTCCAATATAATCAAATATGCCTTCTTTTTTCTTTTTTTTGAGGCAACGGGTCTCAAGTCCCAACGGTATGAGTGATTACTCCGGAAAGGCTCGAGAAAGTTTTTTTTTCGATGGGTGACACTCCTTTTATGACCTTGATCCTTCCATAACTTCGAGGGCTTGGTTTTAACCCATTGCCCTCTACACTTCCACACACTATGATGTGACCAAATGACAAGGGAGATTAGACGCACGTGTGCTCGATTGTGCATGGAACTCCTCCCCTTGTCCCTTCTTCGTTCTCTTCCATCCGGAGTTCCGAAAATGAATTCAGGGAAGAACAATGAAGGATGAGATGGATGGGAAAAGATGACACACCTTTATCTTTCTGTAGTCATCGACTTAAAAAAAGAATGAAAAAAAGACTAACCCACTTTTCGAAACGCTAATCCAAGTTTTCTCAATAATTTCAAACGAAGCATCTATATGAGCTTTCAGAAAATAATTCATCTCATATAGATGGTGTTGGAATCCCCGCACAGATTCACTGTTCGAATGGTCTCCGTGGAAGTAGATACGTGTTTTATGACTAGTTTCATAGCAAAAAAAAAGTGTTTGGAGGAACAGAAGCGTACTAACATGGATATTGTGATCGAAGGGGACAATAATAGGAGAGCCCAGTGACCCTTTCGGAGGTTCCAGTCTTCCAGTATCCAGTATGAAATCAATTCGTACAGGAGGTTCACTGAACTGGTGCTGGATTGATTATAAAGGGAGAGGAAAAATAAATGGTATGTACTTGGGAATGCTTAAAGGATGTAATGGGGAGGAGGTGAATTACAGTCAAGTTATAAGTAATAAGAATTAAGATTAAATAACAAAATGTGTACATTAATGTGATTTTAATGCTGGTTTTTCGGCCCAAACTGATGATTTTGCTTTTAAAACTTGAGTGTTTGACCCATGAACTGTTCAATTTGGCACGAGAAGTGAAAAACAAGGTTCTAAAAGAGATAATTGTTTCAGAATAACATTTCCTATTCTAAAATGATACATTTAACCAAAAACTGTCCATAAAAAAAAGTTGGTTCCCTTCCACCAACCAATGAGCGCTCGCAGAACTTGGTTAGATAACCACCAAACGTTTCTAATCGTCCATTTAAACAGCTGATCGTCTCATAAAATTTTAGCTCAACCGAAAAATGATCATTATAAGCGTTCTAAATGGTCATGAAGCGCTTAAAATGGTAATTGAGAGTTCTCAAATATGGTCAATAGGCGTTCAAAGTGGTTTTTAAGCGATCAAAATGGCTATTGAGCGTTCAAATTGAGGCATGCCTTTACTCATGAGTTCAGTTTGACGGCCTCAGACTTAAGACCGGCGCCAGAAATTTGACCGTTGGGATTATAAAAAATTAGTTTTGGCTCTCGAACTGGCAGTTTCTTCCAATTAACACCGTGAAATTCAGAGGCAAAAAATCCAAAACGTTTTGTACATTTTGAATTCAACAGAAAAGGAACGGATGAAGAGTACATTTAAAATAACGAGAGGGGCAAACGCCCCATTCACCATCTCCTTCTATCCACTGGGGCCGCAGTCCCTCGCTGTAGTTCAAGCTCCGAAACATAATAGTTTTGGAAAGTAGTTAGGCTGGAAAACAGTTTTTTTCCCGTAATGAGGAAGTTTCATCAGTCAGGACTTATTCATAAATCTATTTTTTAAGGTTTATTTATGCTAAAATAGAGCATAAATCGTGATCCGTTCTTAAAATAACCCAACTGTAAATAAATATAGATTTTTGAAGTTTTAGATCATTTCAAACACGCCAGCTAGCATGTGAGCCTATCATATGCGCCTTCCGACAAAAATTCGCCTGTAACGTTGCTGTCGGAGAGCGGGTTGTTGTGTTTCTTTGCCTTATTTTCTATACTGGAGCTTTCCAATAATAAAATAATGGAGGATAAACAGATGAGCTATTTAGAGGCATGAAAAGGACAGACAATACAAGGGATATTACGTTGCGAAAAATGTTCGTTTTGGCGGAATTTCAAATATGCCAACCTTTGTTAAGTAATAAAAAATGTTTCTGTAGAGTTTTAAATTTTCATTTATTTATTTACGAGGAAGAATTGATATGCCTCAACAAAAAAAATATATTTTTGGAAAATGTGAAACTTCCTCATTATTATAATTACATAATAAATACATCACATTATTATATGTATAGGGAGTTATTGCATAACCGTCTGACGTTAACGTTAACTGCTATGTGACGCCATGATAAGCGTAAAATTGATGTAATAAATTATAAAATAAATAATGGAGGAGGTGTTTTATGAATTTATTTGAAGCAATGGGGAACTTGCATGTATGCCCGATTAGGGGGAAAAGTACACTGGTGAATTGGCTCATGCGGACAAGGATCTCAACGGTAGTTGCAGGCCGATTGGTGCGTCTGGTGATTTTTAAATAAATTTCAAAGTTCTTCAGGAGGGGATGGATGGTGCGAGGGAAAAATGACGTCAATGAGCAGTTTTGAAGCATTTGAGGAAACTCTAAAAATGTTTTGTTGCCAACTAACAAGAAAAATTAAACTCCAGAAAACGCTTCTTCCTCCGTCTTCCCAACACCATCAATTTCAATAACTGCCCTTTGACGTAATCAAACCCCCACTTAAAATTCTTAAAAATTCGCCTAAAAAAAACCTCTTGATTGATTTCAATGTTTAATGTGGGCAATTGTCTTGTTGAAGAGCACTCTTCAAGAAACACCAGTGATTGAAAACAGTGCAAGTTCCCCATTAATGACTACAAGCTTTGATTTTTTTTTTTTTTTTTTTTTTTTTGAACAACCCTTCAGCATAGGGTTGTTCTATTCTATTTTATTTTATTTTTTGTCAGTGGACTTATAGACGACAGGGTGTAACAACCTTCATTTTGACATTTAATGGTATGTTCTTCCTTTTAGATATTATTAATATTAATTCATTAAGGGATGTTTGTAAAAAATGGTTGGTCTTATTTATAGAAACTATCACTGATGATGAGGCACTGATGCTTCGAAACCGGTCTGAATAAATAAAAACTGTTCACGAAGTGGAGAGACATATCTTTTTTCGACTTTTCGTAATGACTACAAGTGCATCTATGCCCTACCATGTGTTCATATTTTAGCGCAACAATTATTTAAAATAGGGATATTTTAAAAGAAGTAAAAAAGAAAAACGTTCACGTCTTTTTGAAATTTCACCAATCATTTGTTCCGTACCCTAGCAACTGTCGGACGTTAATAAAGACGTTCATGTTTTTACTTCTTTCAAAATCTCACTATTACCTCTTTTTCCACCGATACAAACGGCTACGCTTATGGTGACGTCACATGAACGTAAACGTTAAGCGTCAGACGGCTATGCAATAACTCCCTATCATTAAACATACTAAATTAAGACCTGGAGGCCCCCTGTCCACCCGATGCAATTTTTGAAGCTATATTGCACGATGGTTTCTTAAAAAACACAGTTATGTTCCTTGGCAGTGACCGGATGTTTTTAAAAAAACAGCATGCAATAGCTTCAAAATTGCATCGTGTGAACGGGGCTTTAGTCTGATATTACGAGGTCAAAACCACCGAATGGAACAGCATGAGAGACACCAGTAGCGTTTGGCCGATTCAACTTGCTGGAGCCAGTCAGTAGAGCTCTAAACGATGGATATCACTAATGAATACAAACTGTCTCTACAGTCCCTTTGATAAGTATGAATGCTGGACTGAAAGCTGAAAAGTTTCGTTCACACGGTACCAGCAGATGACGCCAGTTCATTTTCGGTGGTTGGATAGTGACTTGGAATACTCACTGGCTAGTTGACCGGCGCCATCAGATATTTACACGGCGCAAGTTAACTGGTGCCATATGCTGGATCATAGTCACTTGTGCGCCTACGCCTACTAGCATCTTGTAAACCAGCATTTAGAACTGAATACCCATTTGATCATTAAGAGTGCATGAGATATCCGGTGATTGATAAACCCAACCTAAATCAAATACCAAGGAGATTTTTTTTCTTCAACTTTTTGGCAGAAGAGTTAGTCCAGTCAATAGGAAATTTGGCCGGGACAAACGTATAGAAGTAGTTTTGTCAACGGATCTATTATGTTTCTTGAGGTGCTGAATCCGAATCTGAACTTTGCCTACAAAAAATCGGTCGGCTACACGTCGAAAATCGCAAAAAACTGGAAATTTGCCGACTTTTTCTACTCAATTGATTATATCTCCGGAACTACCTATACCTACCTACCTACTACCTATTTCGATGATGGCGCTCCTTTGCATTTTTGAAGTAGATTACATTTGTGACAATTTAAGCCTAATTACAGCTCTGTAAGACCGATAGTTCCTGAGATATGAACCCTCAAAAATTGACGAGTGCGACAGGCGGAAACTGCAGCTGTGTAAACTCTGATTTTGATCCCAATTTTTTTGGTAATATGTAGTAAGGGTCTATGGGACCAACGAATCATGGCCCAGGAAAATTAGGAAAATCGGAAAATTAGAATTTTGAAAATTCAACATTTCGATAATATGCACTTGTTTACCGCAGCTAAAAGACCTCGGAAGTTCAATAAAAATAATTTCAAAATTCTACAATTTACCGATGCTGTGAGATGAATTAGGACTTTTTCTCAATCTAAGGGCCGTATTCATAAACCAACCTTAACCATTACATCTCCTTTAAGCGCTTCAAAACAGATGACATATTTTTATAAACCATCACATTTTTCAACTCCTTTAGTTAAGGCTTTGTAAAGGTGGGTTTCTGAATACGGCCTTAAGCCACCAAGTTGCCCCTAAACCACGAATTGGCGTTTTCTCTGTTTTCAGGTGAATTAACGTATTTTATCCATTTTTACAGTGAATTAGCGATTTTTCTCAATTTAAGGCAGACAATTATGAATTTAAGCTTTTTGCCCAAAAACTGCACATTAGCGCTCCTTCTCAATTTTGGCCATCTAACCCACCTAAGACAACTCAAAAGCAAAACTGATGGAAATACATTGATCACATAGTCTCTTATTCGTTCACTGGGCTAACCAAACGGAACGGATAATCCCCCAAAGCTGAACAATATTCAGTCACAAAAACTGCTGAGCACCTGACAATGCTCTATTTTCCTATGTCAGATGGAATGAAAATCGTTGAAAGGAGGTACATGGGTGCTCAGTTCTCATGGTATCCGACTGATTATAGGCTTACGACATCGATATGCCTAAGAAGCACCATGTCAGTCACATTCCTGTAGGCTGATCGAACTCCCTAAAACTGGAACGTCTTTGTATTTAACGGAAGAGATACAAATGTTGTCAACCGGCTTTGATTAATCTAAAACAAATGCGTGAGGCCATTGTTATTTCATCAGACGTTAAGGGTCCATAGCAGTGGTGACCGATAAAAATTATTAATGATGGGTGCAGTCGAGGTTATTCTTGTAATATCACTCTGTAAGCGTCAAGATTTTCATCATATAGCATCGTCGTAAAGGCTAACATTTCTTGATAAATTACGTTATTCGTGCTCCGAGCTTTCAAGTTCTCTTAAAGCCCTTAGCCCATCATAAATAGTACCCCACCGCCTTCAAATACAATTTTCTTCTTTTTCCCATTCCGTTACTTTAATCACGCCTTAAAAGTTATACAACCTTTTTTTCCTCTTGAAACTTACATACTTGTAACCTGTAGCTGACCAGTTTTAACTGCCCTCCACCCCGCAACCCAATTAATGAGAAAAATGGTTGTAAAAAACTCTTTCGGAGTCTCCGACTCTTCGAGCTGAGGGAGGATTGTTCTTTTTCGAAGAGGAGAAACCCATTTTTGATTTTTACTGCTCTCGACCCCCCCCCCCTTCATCCATCGTGTAGCCAATATTGTTCGGACCGCTCGAACGGACGATGGAATCTCAAGTTAATTTCTATTTTAATGAAAATGTAGTCGCTCACCCTGGGGAAGATGATAATGGTTATTGTGAAAAAATTTAAAAGCCCCCCCCCCACCATCACCACCACAATTTCTTTTTGGCCGCTTCGATGTGACACGGAACAGATTTGATATTTTTAGTTGAGTTCAACATAGCCCACAGTAAATAATTTCTCGCTATTGGCAAAGTCAAAATCAATAAGGGGTCAATATTCTGCCGTCTGTTCTGTCTATTCTGCTGTCTATTATGGGTCAATATTCAGTGGCCGCTGACGAATTTATGCGAATCAACTTGAAAGTAGGTAGACATTGGGAATTTCATTTTTGTGCCAACTATCATGGGAAGCCTAAGTTTACATTATTTACCAAAGTGATAAAATACTAATCGCATATACTTCACGATCGTTTTACGTGTTTATTAAAATGTTAAACAGGGCGATGGGTCGGAAATTATACTGATAAATGAATACATCTGTGACTCACCGGTAAGCTGAGAAGATCCTGGATCCCGAACTTGGCTCCTCCTCCTTTCAACTTGCACAGTTCGATAAAATCGTTGTCCTGCCTTTGTTTATCGCGAAGTAAGCTTAAAAGAGGGGGGGGGGGCATTTTTATAAAGAACCGCTGTTTACTGCGACAGTGGTAAAGGCGAATTAAACTTACGATCGAGCCGTTCGGAAGGTCCTTTGATAACTTTCGTACTGACTCCAAAACTCGCCGTTGAATACTTCACCTGAATTTAAAAAAAAAGAAAAACAAACATTAATGCGACAAAATTGGACAATAGTGAATGGATCGTGAAATGAGGTAAATGGAATGAGGGAGGAGGAAAACGGGAACAACTACAGGGAAGCGAACCACTATTAATGATAAGTTTAGTGATTCAGCAATTCATTGACACTTACCGATTCTCGTTCGCCCAGACTCCCAATTGTTTAACAGCTCTTTCATCTGTAACAAAGGATGTTATATTGATAGTACAAAAAGTTTAATTAATGTCATCCATTACATAAGTTCCGTTATGCATGGTGCTTTCATTGTAGGTCTCAACTCAAATGCGTAAGAAAAAATTTTTTTTGAGAAATGAAATAATACTGCTCCCTCCGTTTATTTTCTCGGCTATCTTAAACTACGTACTTATTATTAGACGTACTTATTAATAATTGTCGATCGAATTGATCGTTTTTTGTTGTTGTTTTTTACCTGTTTGACGGCCGTTTGACAGGTTTCCGCTAGAGCGGTCAATGGCTGGCAGAGTTTGGAAAATTCTTGAGGGCTGAGCACTCCGAGCTGAGTGAGAGGCGAGCCGTACAGAGGAACGCAGCTTCTGAGTCGGCAGACGTGTCGTTGTTCTTCGACGACCCAGTCGCTACAAATATCTCTCGTAGGGTCACCTGTAGAGTTTTGATAGGGTAAAAAAGCGTTAGAGAGAGAGAGAGAGAGAGAGAGAGAGTGAGATGAGTGAGAGTGGCCTGTAATCGACGCATCCCTCACCACGTGAACACTGAGTGGCCAAAAAAGCCGGAATAACGGGGAGAATCCTTTTAACGGCTCGTATGATCGAAAATACATTTCAATTTTTTGATTCCTCGTGTCGTAAAACCCCCGTGGTATGCAGTTTCGTCCAATTTTAATTTTTGAAAATGTTTACCAAATTCGCCCAGGGATGGACGATATCGAGCAATTTTTTAAAAGTGCTTCGACTTGTGCCGGACGCGGTTGACGAGTACTTTGGACAATAATGAATTGTGGGGCGCCGACGTTCCCCGCAAGAACGCACCTTGGGGGAGGGGGCATCAGGCATTAAAGGCGAGCGAAAACGAGTGTTTTACGGTTTGATTTCCCTTCAGTAATTATTCGAAGTTAGGGAAGAACCAATTCCTCGAGCTTGAAGGTAAAAGCCCATTGTGGGATTTATCTAATCGAGTCGAACACTTTGGCCGGAAAAAGAGTGTGTTTGTGGGGGGGGGGGGGCTACAAGAGTGGTGGAAGCGCTTTCAAGTTTTCTGGCATCAACAACTTGTTTTTTCATTAATTATTGTTCCAGTGTTGACAAAAGCCGGATTTTACCCTCTTTAGTGCTAAGTACCGAGTTTCAAAATTACTAAAGTGCGCTCTGAAACGTCCGCCAGCTGCCGGAATCGCATTGTTTTTCTCCTTCAGAAATAAGCGGTTGGAGGGAGGGGTGGACTGCCAATTTAGTTATATTCCTCAATTGCCCAGCCCGTTGTTTTATCTCCTCTGAATCCCACGAGAAACTGAACTATAGAACAGCGCCTGACATTGGCGGATGATACTATAGACCCGCAATACACAATTGCATAGCTAGGTGAGGGTCCTTCACTTTTTCCCTCACAATGGGGACTTGAAACTGTGCTGGAAGTTCAGATTGAAGGTTTACATTTTAAAATACTGCTCAAGGGAGAGGGGGCATTGCAGCAAACCGAGGGGAGTGGGGCGAAACCACTTGAAGCAACGATTCACGGCCAGTCGAAATGGAAACGAACTTTGTTGTTGGCATGCAGAAGTTGGGCGGGCAAGGGAAAAGTGGGGGCCAAAAATCTACGGTTTGGGGTTTTGGGGTGATGAAATCTACAAATTGTAAGGCCAATTTATTCTCAACACTTCCATTTCACAGCTATTTAAACCTCGAAAGTTGCATTTCGCGGTTATTTACCCTCCAAATTTTAAGGTTTAGCCCTAAAATTTCAATCCCGAAATTCCTCCTCGCAACGAACGTAATTACGTCGTTGATATTGAACCTTAATTTGTAATGCAGCCCTCAAACCTCAATTTAGGTGCTATTTACCTCTTTAAATTTAAATTTTCTTGGATATGCAAAACCTCGAAAACGAAATCACGAGCATCGAGATTAAAGTTTTATGGCTAAATAGACACAAAATTGTAAAGTTTCGGAGATTGAAGTACAGGACTGTAAATTTCTGAGGATAAATTCCCAAACTGTTGTGATTATTATTCAAACCCGGATATTTTGGGGCTGTTGCTGAGAACATGCAGAGGACACATTCAATTTAGTGTATTATTTTTTATCTTCAGGAATTTTATGTTTCTCTCGTTTATGCTCCGAGACTTACAATTCCGAGACTATTTTTTTTTTTTTTTTTTTTGAGGGCTCGGACGGTCTCCCGACTCCGAAGGTGCCAAAAGCCCGGACTCGGGAGAGCCTAGTACGGCTCCTCAAACCTATTTATCCTTTCCAGCAAACTCAGGAGACGTCCGAGACTATTTATCCCTGACTCCTATCTCTCTAATCTCTCGGAAACTTTACATTTCCGAAACTTGTAATTTCGTGGGTATTTAGCGCTAAAACTTGAATTTTTTGATGAGCCACGGGAAGGATCCTTTGAAAACGCCTTCTGTTAGGAAATAGCGGCTTGATATAATTGAATTATTGCTTTAAATATTGCTCCCCTCTTCCACGAGCGGAAAAATAAAAGTGCGCCCCCCCCCTCCAAAGCAAATTCTCAGTTATGTTCCTAGCACCAAGTCAGTGCCAAAAAGCAAAATAACATTGACCCCCCCTCCTCACCCCTCTCCGCAATCGTGCTATAAAATAGCTATGCGGAGCCTTTCAGTGACACGCACTGAGTCTTTCTGAGATTGAAATAGCTGGCTGACAAATCGGATTTGTGCTGTCACGTTTCATCAAGTTTCGTGGGAATATGACCGTCATTAGGATGGGGATGTTGGTAGCTTTAAACTGGAAAATACAATTGACGTGCTCAATTAACATTTTTACAGCTAAATAGCTAGTTTCGTGCCCCTGGTGGTAGTGGGGTGAAGGTTTCTGTTTTTTCAGCTACGGGCTACGGGGTACTGCTTCGAGGTACTTATTTCATGCTTAATTAATGTCGTGAATCATTTGGCAACCCATGCTCACGGTATGTGAATGCTACTTCGGTTAATTTATTTTGTGAATGGGGGAATGGCGACGTGTCTACGATCAGGTGTAGGCCTGTTCAAGATGTCCAAGGAAACCCGTCTGGATGGTCAAGCATTCGTTTTTATTTAAAAACTTCCTCAGGACCTCCAAGACTTTAGATTGAGAGTTTACGATTATGGATGAGGGGCTCCTCTTTAGTCAGGCCGCTCTTCGCCAAGGCCGATCGTATCGGGGGCGTACGGTATGCAGCGTGCATCAGTTCGTCAATCGAGAACAAAATTTCAAGCTCTGCTGTTCTTCCAGTATGCACAGGAGCAGTCGAAGATGGTGAAAAAACACGGAGGAGCGTTAAAATACTTAAAACTGCAGAAGAAACGCAAAATACAAAAAAGAGAAAAATGTGCATGGGGTTCGTGCCGTCTCGGATGCCTACTTTATCAGGAAAACCTTGCCGTCGTTACGGCGACGGCACGAACCCCATGCACATTTTTCTCTTTTTTGCATTTTGCGTTTCTTCTACAGTTTTAACTATTTTAACGCTCCTCCGTGCTTTTTCACCATCTTCGACTGCTCCTGTGTGCACTGGAAGAACAGCGGAGCTTGAAATTTTGTTCTCGACTGACGAACCGATGCACGCTGCATACCGCACGCCCCCGATACCATCGGCCTTGGCGAAGAGCGGCCTGACTAAAGAGGAGCCCCTCATCCATAATCGTAAACTCTCAATCTAAAGTCTTGGAGGTCCTGAGGAAGTTTTTAAATAAAAACGAAAGCTTGACCATCTAGACGGATTTTTGAACTGATTTGACCACAACTCCGATCCAAATCCAATAGAAATTGTCCAAGGAAAATTAGACGCTCACTGCATAGGTTGCCAGTTGTCAGAGGGATGAAATCGGGACACCACCCTCCTTCCCTAGGCACTGGGGGGGGGGGTCTCAAGCCGGCAACACACTCACCCCGAGAATTCACGGAGTGTGTACCGCGACCGCGACGCTTCCTCCACACTCACCATAGATTTCAAATGAAACTGCAGACGATCCTCAAATCAGGGGCGGGAACATCCAATTGGAAGCTTAGTCGACCCCAAGCATCGCTCACCTGCGTTTTATTCTTGAGGGATGAGTGCTTGGGGTCCCATAATATTGGCAAACATTGGTAACTATCGAAAAAACTTAGCTCTTTCTCGTTATTCGACATCTCGTAGGTGACGGCGAAGAAAACACCATGAGACACATAATAGTTCAGAATACGAGAAAACACAGGGTTCAGTTCTAATTTATAACTGACAACTACAAGGTTCTAAATGGCATCTTTGTCCATGTGCCAAACAAAAGAAGAAATAGTAGTAAAAATGAAAAACTGATGGTGGTGCGAAACGCAAATGTGGAAGGTATTTTCTATCCACGGCTGCGAACCCTTTGAAGCGGGGAAAAATACCCCTCAAAAAGGGTGAAGAGCGTGAACACCCGTGAAAGACCGCGAAGACCCTCCTACACACTCACGTTCGCGCTTTTCACGCTCGATCACGGGGTGAGTGTGGAGCCTTCTTCATACAAAGAACAATTATTAGGTCTAGCTATTCCAGCAAGGTGTTTGGACCATGTTCTGAGCACAGTCTGTTGCCATGAGACCGACCATAAAATTTGAAGCATGCATAAATCTGTAGCCGTAGGAGCCTACATCGTTTGTCTTCCCTCGTTGAGGTTCGTCAAAAACGGACAGCATTTGGTTTCCCAACTGGGTGAGGAAACCAAATGCTGAAGATGGCGGGCAGCCGAAACCGGTCCATTTTTGACGAACCTCAACGAGGGAAGACAGACGATGTAGGCTCCTGCGGCTACAGATTTATGCATACTTTATCCACTAACCCTCGTAGTTTAAGCAATTCTACTAACAATTTAAATTCCATAAAATTCAAGTTCATAGCATGTTATGGCTGGCCCCGCCATCATCATGACGTTAATTCATGTCCCTAATTTCAAGAATTTGGCTGGGCGCTGAAGGCAAATGCCCCAGGCATATGCTCATCAATTCGTACCTATTCAGATCCGTAAAACCTATCGAATGAGACCAGTTACATGGATAAGTTCTTCCGATTTATTCATGACCCTTCAGAGAATTGGACGGGCAGCTGAGGGCAAGTGCCCCAGGCAGATGCTCATACTCGTATTCAGCTCCAAAAAACCTATCGAAAGGGAAAAAGTTTCAGGACTTGGAAAATCGGGATTTTTCGGGACATTTGAAGAAAACTGGAGGTACAATTCTGAGGACCCTCGACATCGGGACCATCCCGATTTTTTGGGACGCCTGGCCTGGAGAAGATATGCAGTGATCTTCTCCAGATCAATTGATCGTTAACGATCTTGTAGTGTAGACTGACCGGGGAAGAAAGCGAGTCAAATTCTACATGTATAAAGGTTTTAACAATTTACTTTCTGTTAGAAAATTAGTTGGTTGTCTAAATATGGAGACTCAAGTGATACATGAAAGAGGGGTGGGGGGGTGTAGCAGGTTACCAAGGCGAAACTTGATAAAACACAACCGTTTCTAGGGGAAATAGGATACTACACCCGCACGACCGAACTACTCAACAGTATTTGTGTATACCCTTAGGACTGTACAGGGGATTTGTCTGAAGTAATTATTTTCTAACAGACAATTAGGGGAGGTCAGTTCGAGAAAAAAAGTGAACACTACGGGCATTTAATTACCGGAATTCCTAGACTCTCAGCTAGAAGTATTTTTTCTCTTGAAGGAGAGAAGATATATTGACGCGTTCACCTTTGATTTAACCTGTTGCTGTGTTTTATAAATAAAAAATATATTGGAGTCGAAGTCGAACCAGGGTTGTAAACAAGGAAGAATATAGTGTTAAAGAAGGGAGGAATGTAAATAGGTGGCCTTTTTCGAACGAGTCATTTACTGGCAGCTACCACTTTATTTTTATTTTATTTTTATTTAGTCTTGGTAAAACCATTCTTATATAGGTACTCGTTTTCCACCGTGCACCAATATTTATGCTGCGAGTAACGAATAACAATAATAAGAAAAAAAATCATACCAGTGTCAGATTTAGGCGGTGGAGCGTCCACTAGTATAATTTCGGCTTCTAAGAGGCTTACATCGGCGTTCGGATCGACTTCGGCCTGACTCCCGGCGAGATGGACTTCGGGCCAACCGTCGATATCAAATTCGATGGCTAAAGGTTCGAGGATCTGAGCGACCGTGTCGGGAGATGATCCTTTTAACTGAAAAAAGAAAGAAAAAGAATACGTAGGATTACAACAACGAAAGTAGTAAGAAATTGCTCATTAATGAAAGAGCCTTATTGCAGGGGAGTACTTATTCCTTTAGCCCTTTGCATTCTTACTTATGCATATAAAAATAGTCATCAATTGTATAATAATTAACTGCATCTTAATTTATCCAAACACTATTTCTTAGAAATCGTGTATTTCAAGGTGTGAAGGATACTAGGGGAAGGAGGCATGGAGGCATTTTTGAAGGATTTTAAGGCACGATTTACTCAAATGAGCTCATGATTTCGAGTGCGTCGTATCAAGGTCATTTCTGCAATTATGACCTGAGATATAAGAACAGGAAGGGGGGGTAGAGAAACAGTACCCAGATTTTCGGGATAAGATGTTCGTATGCGATTGATGGAATAACCCTTCTCGGTTGACCTAGTTGCTCATATTCTTTCACGGTGAGCGGGACGGGGTAATATGGCTCAGAAATTTATGAAATGATAATTAATTTTTAAGCGCGGAGTCGTTAGGCGAAGAACCGCCTCTATCTTGCACTTGTCTTCGGATTAGTATTCGTCCTGTGCAAAATCGTGAAAGCACGCCAAGGAGACGGACTGTATATGTCTTTACGTCCCTAGGCTTTGACAATGCTTTTTTATATTCTTAGCCATCAACTACAGGAGAAGGCCAAAAAAGTATGTTCAATAAGGAATAAGTAACTTTCTACTAGTAATTAAAAAGAAAAGTATGTCTCTCCACGAAAACTTTTAAATCCTTCAGTGGGGCTGACATTAGATTTTTTCTATTCTCTATAGAAAAAAAAAAACAGATAGATACCTAGCTATTCTTGCGTGTCAACGTTTCAGATATAAGGATGCCTAATAACTTTCAGTTATAATAGTTATTTGTACAATACACTTGAAAAACAAATATTAAAGTAATGCACGTTCTCCTCTACATAGAGCGTTCCCCATTCCCAAGACATTGTGCCCCAGGCCTTCAATACAACGGGTAAAGTAAACATTCAGGAGGAAAATACCCGGACGCATCATCTCATTATGCAGCGTGCTATGGTGCGCCGGCCAAAAAGGTTCCGACCCTTTATACACTTTCTCGATCTGGTATGTCGCCCAGTCTAGTCTTAAGGGCGACTTATTGTTTAATAATGAGCGTCACTATAACTTCGTGTAATGAATAGAAAAATGAAAGTGAACCGCTTTATTTTCGATTTACACCCCTTCGTTATTATTGGAGAAGATTTTTTTTTTTTTTTTTAAATAGCTTTTTTACCTTTCCCATCGAGCGTTCATAGTGAATCACCTTCACTGCGATACCTCGATGAGCGATGCCCCGATGAAGAACAAACATCAATAATTGTATGGGACTGTTCATAGAGAAGCACCCTCACTGCGATGTGATCTTCGATACCTCGCTACTATCATCGATGATTTGAACCATATGGTTCCTCGACCCCCCTCCTGCCCGTTGCTTTTTTTTTCAAAATAAGGGTTAAAGTTTGAAGGGGACAGGTGTGCGTGACTTACGTAAATTGTGTGAAGGTGGATTTTAAAAGATTTTGAAAAGAAAGAAAAAAAAAGGCAACGGACAGGAGGGGGGTCGAGGAACCATATGGTTCAAATCATCGATGATAGTAGCGAGGTATCGAAGATCACATCGCAGTGAGGGTGCTTCACTATGAACAGTCCCATACAATTATTGATGTTTGTTCTTCATCGATGTTTCATCGGGGCATCGCTCATCGAGGTATCGCAGTGAAGGTGATTCACTATGAACGCACCCTATAGACATGTTTCACCGGGCCGGGTTATGAGCTCCCCTCCCAACACCCCCAAGCCTTTAAATATATTTATGTTTTCCCTCATAATGCCACAATATTGTTGTTTGCTTTTCACACTAAATGTGAATTGCGTATGCCTGTTTAAACAGCTATAAAACTTACTTTACATGACGTATAGTTTCAATTCAAATATACGCCAACGTACGGTGTTTGCAGGGCTGTACAGATACGTAGTAAGTCACTATAAATCACGCTATCATGCATTTCCATTCTATTCCTCAGACAAGCTCATAGGTGCTTAAATTACCAGGCGCGGATCCAGAGGGGGCGCGTGCCCTCCCTGGGCCAAAAAAATCTAGTCGTTTGATCTAATTACATAACATTGATCTTCTAATATTTTAAAACCGAGAAGCTTTGCAAATGCCGATTCGCTCACTCGATTTTCTCACCTTCTGTCTTTCAGAGCAGACTATTAAAAGTCACGTGCGTTGTTCAAATAAGCCTAGTCCACACCAGTAGACTTGTTGCACAACCGAGGTTTCAAAGACGTGTCTAAGGTTGTCTCGGTAGACTGCCTAAATAGACAAACTTGGTCTACGGGGGCCGTTGCGAGACGAAAAATCGCCGGTAGTCTCCCGAACAGAATGGGAGACCTGATGCAACGGTTAGAGCGCGCATCGAAGGTGTAATGCATACAATGCTCGCTTCGCAACCCAGCAGGCCTGGGTTCGAATCCAGCCATTGCTCATTAAACTGTAAGGCTGCGGCGAGCTGTGACACGGCACACTCGGCTTCGTGTGGGCGTTCCCGGCGATGGGCGTTCAACAAACCGCGCACCGACCGAAACGCCCGCGCAGTATACGGGTGTAAAGTGCACAGTTAGATCTGGGTATGGCGTAGGAGTCCAAAGGAGGCTTAGGCACCTGCCGGGTTCAAAGCCCGGCGCCCCCAACAAAAAAAAAACAACAAAAAACGAGACCTGCTTCACTCCTTCCTCCGCTCCCAAATAGTGCGCGCCGTTTACCCCCCTCCATGATGGTGTGAATAGACGAGACTAACAAAATTCACATCGCAGTGTGTACGCTAGACGAGACCAAGATTGGCGTCTATAGACCATGTCTATGTCTAAAGCAGGTCGCGCAACGTGGTCTACTGGTGTGGACTAGGCTTAGGGGGAGTTTCCGGCTGAACTTGGTGAAAAGCTGTTAACGAATAATAATTTTTATTTGGTAATAAGCTGCTAACCGTGGCTAAAATGTATAAAAATGGCCAACTAGCGGTTCTCGGTGCAACGACCAGGCGAAAATTGAGGAAAAGCGCTAATAGGATAAAAACCCTTTCATGGCTAAAATGTCGAGGGAAAAACCCGCTAGTGAGCTAGCTGGTCCTTGGTTCAAGTCCTTGGCTAACAAAGAATGAGATAACGCGCTCGTTGACGGGTGAATTCGAGAAAAAATACCTTCATTCGCGGTGGTCCTAAAAGCGCTAATTCCAGGGTAAATTTTGAAGAAAAGCTCATTCACGCCGACCAAGAGTTAGAAAAAAGCGTTCGTTGGCGGATAAAAAAAGCGCAGGTTCGAGAAAAAAGGTCGCGGTCAGGGGTGTCAGGTTGGTTGGTAGACAAACAAAGTTCACTAGTTCAATCAAAGTTGTATAGAACCCAAGTTCTTCCACTCATCACGATCGCTATGGTAACGGTGGTCATTTATAAAATTTGAAATTTTGATCCCGTCAGAGCGCACTTACAACATTTGGTCTCAACTTTTTCTTCAATAAAGTGTCTGCTTCACAAACTACACGTGAAGCAAATAAAATTACAGCTGGATTTTGGACATTTTTCATTTTCACTGATAGAAGATTTTTAGTGCATTTCAGGGTTGTACTAATTTACAGAATGAACAAAAGCTTACGGAACGGGTATAATAAAAAGCTGCAGAGCACCCAAAATGCTCATGTACAATATACTAGTAACCCTCCACAAGTAATTAGAAGAAATAACCCGATTAACTGAAAAGTACTAGTACTTCTCCCCGAAGGGTACCTTACGGAATGAACAAAAGCTTACGGAACGAGTATAATAAAGTGCCGCAGAGCCCCACAAATTCTCGTGTATAATGTGCTAGTAACTCTTCACAAGTAATTAGAAGAAATAACCAAAGTAACTGAAATGTACTAGTACTTCTCCCCGAAGCGTACCTTACGGAATGAACAAAAGCTTACGGAACGAATATAATAAAAAGCTGCAGAGCACCCAAAATGCTCATGTACAATATACTAGTAACCCTCCACAAGTAATTAGAAGAAATAATCCGAGTAACAGAAAAGTACTAGTACTTCTCCCTGAAGGGTACCTTACGGAATGAACAAAAGCTTACGGAACGGGTATAATAAAAAAGGACATATTTTGTTGCATTTTGGATGTATAATCACACTTCTTATATTGTTCAACCCATTACCAGTCACCCTGTATGGTAAGCGCTATTTCATGCTTGACACGCCCACCCACCCTAATAAATGTCATCTCGTGATGTGACTTCCTTGTTTGATTTTATTTACTTTTTAGAAAAAAAAACGAAAAAAAATAATAAAATAAAAAAAAATAAAAAAAAAATAAAAAAGAAAACAGAAAAAAAAATGAAATAAAAAAGGGGTATCTTGCAGAGAGAGGTCCACGTCCTTTACCCTGGGAGGGAAATTTATCCCTAGCAAACGTCTCTGCCGAAAAAATAGGATATTCTCCAATTAACTAATCATTCCGTCTTTTCGAGGACACGAGGAAATTGTCATTGATTATTGTGTCCAACCGCAAGGTTTTGGCGATGTGTTTTGGTACCCGTTCAGTAAACATTTGTTCATTCCGTAAAGCCCTGTACACACGGAGACAGAAATGTCAAAACACAAGTCATAACATCTCGAAGCAAGATATTGTACGCCATTTCTGTCAAGCCCTTTGTGTTCACACGAGTACATTTATGTCATGACATGGTAGCCTGTTGGTTATCTCTGATTCAGTGAATGAATCCAATGAATTGTCTCATTGCCTTCTAGTTCTTGTGTTCACCTTGTTTTTGAATTTTAACTATTCTTTTCAGAACGAAATCCCCAATACCATTTTCTTTCGTTCGGAATTGAAGTGCAGACCTTCTTTTTTTTTGTTGAAAATTGTCCGCTCCTCCAAAGTTCAATAGTTTTGGTGGAGTAGTTTGCTAAAATCGTTTTTCCTACAAGGAAAATTCATCATTCCAATTTATTTGGTGGTGTTGAAAGCGGTAGCTGGCACCGGGGCAGCCTTTCTGCTCTTCACGCAATAAAAACTGTCCAAAATAAAAGATAACTAGCATAGCAGAATAAGGATAACTAGCATATTGTACATGAGCATTTTGGGCGCTCTACAGCTTTTTATTATACCCGTTCCGTAAGCTTTTGTTCATTCCGTAAGGTACCCATCAGGGAGAAGTACTAGTACTTTTCAGTTACTCGGGTTATTTCTTCTAATTACCTGTGGAGGGTAACTAGTATATTGTTCAAGTACATTTTAGGAGCTCTGCAGCTTTTTATTATACCCGTTCCGTAAGCTTTTGTTCATTCCGTAAGGTACGCTTCGTGGAGAAGTACTAGTACTTTTCAGTTACTCGGGTTATTTCTTCTGATTACTTGTAAAGGGTAACTAGCATATTGCACATGAGCTTTTTGGGTGCTCTGCAGCTTTTTATTATACCCGTTCCGTAAGCTTTTGTTCATTCCGTAAGGTACCCTTCAGGGAGAAGTACTAGTACTTTTCAGTTACTCGGGTTATTTCTTCTGATTACTTGTAAAGGGTAACTAGCATTTTGCACATGAGCTTTTTGGGTGCTCTGCAGCTTTTTATTATACCCGTTCCGTAAGCTTTTGTTCATTCCGTAAGGTACCCTTCGGGGAGAAGTACTAGTACTTTTCAGTTACTCGGGTTATTTATTCTAATTACTTGTGGAGGGTAACTAGCATATTGTACATGAGCATTTTGGGCGCTCTGAGGCTTTTTATTATACCCGTTCCGTAAGCTTTTGTTCATTCCGTAAGGTACCCTTCGGGGAGAAGTACTAGTACTTTTCAGTTACTCGGGTTATTTCTTCTAATTACCTGTGGAGGGTAACTATTATATTGTTCAAGTACATTTTAGGAGCTCTGCAGCTTTTTATTATACCCGTTCCGTAAGCTTTTGTTCATTCCGTAAGGTACGCTTCGGGGAGAAGTACTAGTACTTTTCAGTTACTCGGGTTATTTCTTCTAATTACTTGTGGAGGGTAACTAGTATATTGTTCAAGTACATTTTAGGAGCTCTGCAGCTTTTTATTATACCCGTTCCGTAAGCTTTTGTTCATTCCGTAAGGTACCCTTCGGGGAGAAGTACTAGTACTTTTCAGTTGCTCGGGTTATTTCTTCTGATTACTTGTAAAGGGTAACTAGCATATTGTACATGAGCATTTTGGGCGCTCTGAGGCTTTTTATTATACCCGTTCCGTAAGCTTTTGTTCATTCCGTAAGGTACCCTTCGGGGAGAAGTACTAGTACTTTTCAGTTACTCGGGTTATTTCTTCCAATTACTTGTGGAGGGTAACTAGTATATTGTTCAAGTACATTTTAGGAGCTCTGCAGCTTTTTATTATACCCGTTCCGTAAGCTTTTGTCCATTCCGTAAAATAGAACTTCCCTGCATTTCATTCTGAAAAATGCACTATTGTTCTCGTCGTGATGGTGGCAAACATGGGTCATGTCATGTTTTTTTCACGTTTCAGAACCTCTAGAACACGAATTCAGTGGTCTCCGGAATTCATATATATATATAATATTATGGCCGTTTTCTTGTTAGCACGATAACTCTCGAAGAAATTAGTTTTGCGGAACGCGCTTTGGCACAAAAATCAGTAGTCATAAGACACCGGTCGGTATTGCATTTGGGCCAAATCGGTCAAGGTGGAGGGGGGAAAATCGGGCTTGAAGTCGTCAAAAAATCACTAAAAATCACCAGTTGATTCTAGAAGCATTATATTCGGTATGATGATTCCATTTTGAAATAGCCTTTGATTCCCATTAAGTTCAGCTTAAACAAACCTGGCAGCAAACAGTACGAGGGAGGGTCAAACATAAACGAAACAAATCATGGTCTCAACATTACTACTTCTGGGACGGCTTAGGGTATCCGTATACAAAATGAAATGCACTCTTTCCGACCGCCAGCTGCCGGAGCGAAATTTTTTTTTATTATTTCGATTCCTTTCGATCCATTTTCCTTATAAAATAACTTAATTTCAACTTCAAATTCCGTCGTGTTTCGTGCCCCCGTGTAAAACCCAGCTCAGCCAGAGAAACTGTAGATTGATGTCCGCCGTTTGTAAGTCTATGGTAGAGCGCAAGTTTTCAAGGTAAAAGTTCAAGGTGGGTTTGAAGTTATTTTGGGGACAAAATTTGGAAAATGTATACAAAACATTTTATGTACAATTTTCTGTAGATTGGAATGAGTACTTGAAATCCGTGCAGCACAAATAAGGCGTGAAAAATTATTCCATGTACTTGACGAAGGCTGTTTGAAGGGGGCGAGGTATACTATCTGCGTGAAACACGCCCTCAACGTTCGGTCTGCAGAGGGGATGGAAGAAACACCATGCTCACCTGACTCTTGAGAATGCCCAGGATCTCGCTGCACTTGACAAAACATCGTAAAACAACAACATTTCAATAGATGTACAATAAACTGTTTTTAACTCAACGGAAATCTTCTTCAGTTTTAGTCTGCTTGAACTATTCATCCACTATTCATTACTATTATGTCGTGATAGACCCGATATTCATAGTTTTCATTTGGTTTAATAAACTATTATTTTTTTATTTGTTCATATGCGTTTTCCGAACCGCCAAATTTTGAGACCAAATGTCATGTGGCACTCTGGCGGGAGCAATTTTCCCTCTAGCTTTAGTGACCACGCGTTATCAGAAGAGAAATGACTTGGTATCTATACGACTTTGAGTTCAATCATCACTGCTCAGTTGTTGTCGTCATGGTGACATGGTGAAGGGGGTCGTTTGCCCTCTAACCATAGAGGTAAATTTTTATCTCTATGCCTCCAACCAATGTAGCCTCCTTAGCAACCTGACCGCGACCGATTGGCGATTGTAGCTAAGGGATACGATATCTGGCGGCGTTTCAGAGAAACATTGAGTCCGGTACTACATGATGACTACATGTGATTTGTTGATGTCGTTTGACAACAAACTACAACAAAGGTTTTCTGCAATGAGGAAGTTCATGTATCAAAAATGTTGGTCAGTGACACTTTTTACTGTGAACTGCGGTCAAATATTCCGACGGTGACGAGGAGGCCTCAATATTGTATACCTTTGGCATCACCGTTTCAAGAAAACAAAACGGTTATGCGGGTGCGCAGTACACCCGTACAGAAACTTTCACTGTCGGCAATTTGTTGGAGCAAGAAAACTTGAAAACTCCGATTCAAAAACGTTTTCGACCATTTTGCTGAACCCGTGCCGTTCTCTGAGCATTAAAACGAAACGGTGAGCTGGCGAGTACCAATAAAGAAATGATAAGGTGCTCGTGGGATGTCTCTCCGTGAATCCTGAGAAAACTTCTGAGTCTTTGGTTGCTCTTCCCATCGTAACCGAGACACAACATCGTCATTTCATTGTTTCCCAAAATTGAGGGTTCAACGGTGTCAGCTATCAATTAACCCAGTGTCCGGAGAAAGTCGACCGCCGAAAGGCTTGGGAGCTTGCTTGACGTTCGAGTACAAATGTATCAGAGACCATGTTCTTCTGTTCTCGCCACTTTAGGCCAACTGACTACTTTTTTCCTGGTATGTTACGGACGTTGACCACGAAAAAACACTTTTAAAAAACATAAAACTTGTTATCATTTAACATAGTAGGGTGTACCGATTTCATTATCACACGACACTAGCGCCGCTAGTGATAGCTACAATCGCCAATAATTAGCTTCTCCAGGGACAAGTCCACGGCTATATAAGAAAAAGCGCTAATGTTCACTGCTAAATTCCGGAAAACATGCTCATTCACGGAGGCTAAAATTGAGGGAAAGCGTCAGTTCACGGTTCCTCTATCAAACTTTCGCAGGCAAAAACTGATGGGAAGAATTGCTTATTGGTTACTGTTCTTGAGGAAAATTCGCGTCTGAAAAAGAGAAATAACGCACTCACACCCGGCTAAAATGGGGAAGGGGGAGTTCACAGGTAGGATAAAATCGAGAAAAAAACCGTAGATTCGCAATTTCTAGAGGCATCATCGTGGCTAAAAAAAACATAATTTGTTTTCTGGAAGTAACTTCAAGGCTAAAGTTGAGAAGAAGTGCTCAGGTCCTGCTCCTTTGGGCAAGTCCGTGCCAAAAATTCAGAATAAGAGCGAATTAGCTATAGCAGCCAGTGCCGAAAAATCGGTCATTTCCTCCAAAGCAGGCATTTTTGTGTGCAGTATCAGCCATTTTTCTAAAATCATTTCATATCATTTCCCCAAAAATCATGCATTTTTAGACTATCCTATCCTTTTCGATACAAAAATCAGTCATTTATCAAAAATCACGCATTTTGTTTTAAACAGTAGGTATCAATTTTGTAAAACGCATCCATCTTGAAAATAAATCCATTCATTTTTTGTTCAACATCAGCCACTTTTTTAAAAAATAGGTCATTTCCTCAAGAATCAGGGTTTTTGGGTTTTGTCCTCAAAATCAACCAATTTTTGCACAAAACAGCAATTTTGTGCAAAAAAAAATCAGCCATTTTTAACACAAAAATGCCACTTTAACGTACGAAATCGTCTACTTTTTAAGATAAAATCATCAATTTTCCCATATACCTAACCATTTTTCTTTGAACCAGCCATTTTTAGTGCACAATCAGTCACATTTTGGTAAAAATCAGTCATTTCCCAAAAATATTTTGCTGAAAATCAGCCATTTTACTTCTTTTGTATAAAGCCAGCCATTTTCTAAAAACGAAAATCATCCATTTCCCTAAAAATCTGGCCTTTTTTCAAAATCATTCCTTTTTAATACAAAATCAGCCAGCTTTTTTTGAAATCATTTCCTTTAATTACATGGTAGACCAGTCAATATAGACAAAAAAATCTGGGTAAATCGCAAACATGCATTGCATGTAATTAATTTTTTATTCGCGTGTTGTTAGGACCAATGAGAGCAGTTATTACTCAAGTTTGCAACCCTCAAAACCTTGTGCTCAACTCGTGGCACTCGAAAAACCAAGAAATTTCATCACTTTTTTCTCTATTTTTAACAAAACTACCAGAAGAAAGCGCTTTTCGAGCATGACCACAGTATACATTGTTAAAGCCAACTAAATTTGCTACAATTAAAGCCCAGCCCGAGCATCCTGGGTCTGTTAGTTCAGGAAATACAACCAGTCAACAAAATACTTAATCTCGCCAAAAAGCGAGATTTTATTGGTAGGGTAACTTTTCAAGACCCGTAGCACTCAAATACCGGTGATTCGTACTTGGTTAAAAAAAAAATGAGAGGGGAGGTTGTACGTCCAAAATGCAACAAAAAATTGCCTATGTCCTAAGGTCAGATTTCGATTCCTAGCCGAGATAATCAATTTGTTGTTTTTAGCACATCACGGGTTTTCGCAACAAAAACAGGTGTAACATGGGAAGTAAGCGTCCTAGGTTAAATCCAACGACACCACTGAAAAGAGCACCCTTTTTTCTGTGTGAGTCAAGACGTTTTGTCCAATGATAATGAAAGATTCTTTGAGTAAACTGGGAAAATATCAGGATATTTTAAAAAATGTCAGTTTTTGACAACTGTTCAAAGCTAGACTACATTGGCCGTGGTGCTCCCAGCGCCGGGCAAATTCCTCTAAAACTGATTGATGTAACTTAGTTTAATACTTCATGCTTATTTTACTCCTGCCCTTCGCAATGTTTTGATAAAAATCCATTGTTATACCAAAAAATGAGGCAATGAAGCACATTTTGAGTGCCTAAAAGAAGATACGAAAGCTATTCCAAGAATGTTTTTTTCAGCTTATTCCACTTTTATTTGTCTTTCCTCATAGATTAGCGTAGTAAAAGTGAATTAAGCTGAAAAAAAAAAGTTTTAGGAATGGCTCTTGATCTTCTTGTAGGCACTCAAAATGGGCTTAATTGCCTCATTTTTGGTATAACAATGGATTTTTCTCAAAACATTGCGAAGGACAGGAGTAAAATAAGCATGAAGTATTAAACTAAGTTACTTCGCTCAGTTTTAGAGGAATTTGCCCGGCGCGAACATGGAAGTAAAATTGACAGCTCTCAAGCGATTTTCCGAAAAAAAAGGTAATTTTGCTAGAGAGATGTCCATACTAATTAACTAATTAATATGTGGGGTGTTTATATAGAAGCTGAACATTAGGATTGTTGCTACGCGTCTTTTTTTTTATCTTTACTTACAGGTGCACTCGTCGCGGAATAGTGTAACATCTCGGAAATTTGACATTTTTTGTTTGTTACGGCAAACATCTCACAGTTTTCTCATAAATGGTTCAAGGAAGACAGCGAAAAATTTAGTTGTCACATTCCCCGTGGGTCAGCGGTTGTTGCAGTTGCAGTATTCCAGTTAATGGAATAGGGCTGAAAAAATCCGAGGAACGTGATGATAAGTCAATTGCGTATTTTTTCCGCTAGGGAGTTTGGTGGTTTTTTATAAGATGTTATTGTTTAATCCGGACAGTCTCTCTAGTTCTCAACGTAAGTTACAGTGTTATGCGGACGCAGTGTTCTTCTGTCTTTTCTTTTTGGTTACCCACTGAGCTAATCTATGAAGTAGGTGATTTTCGTCCGCAGAATACTGTAACAACCATGAAATTTTGTCACTAAAATTTACATAGCGATAAAATAGTTGCCAATTTCACACATTTTTCGCTTTGCACGAAAAGTACAGATTTCGACAAGGCTAACTGCCATTTTTTATCTCTTGGTACTTAAGTAAACCTCCTCAAGGTACAAGTAAAACAACGAAAAAACTTCGAACAACGAATTCCCAACATTTTGAAATTTTGCGATGTTACAGTGTTCCACGACAGGTGCGAAGTGATTCGATTTAAATTTCGGTTAGTAAGACAATGAATGAAAATAAGAACAAAGTTTTTCACATGCATTGCACCATCCATTAAAATGTCCCAAATTTGGTAAAACCAACATTTTTGTTTTGTCAAGCTAGTCCCCAAAACCTTTTTAAGAGACTCACCCACCTTGGCTTATGTCGTTTTATACTTTTTTGCGTCTTCTCACAGCGAATATGTATATATATATTTCGCGTGAGAAGCAGGACTTACATCCTTCGGGCAAATGCCATTATCCTTCATTACATGTACGCTATAGCTTCCATACTTCCTTCAATTCTTCTTGTTCAAAGACAATGTCAAACGCAATAAGAAAAAAACTGGGAAGCGTTAAAAAAAAGAAAAGCAAAAGCGTTTTTGTTTGAAATATATTGTCAAGAAATGAAAATGGAAAATGATAAGGCGTTTCAAACTTTCACCGTGTTGAACTGGAAATTTTTTTTTTATTCTTTCAAGAGTGCGCGAACGCAGTAAATCACCATATCGTAAAACTATTTTCGCTGACAGGTGAATA
The DNA here is from genome assembly GCA_038030265.1 of Corythucha ciliata. Classification (NCBI taxonomy): domain Eukaryota; kingdom Metazoa; phylum Arthropoda; class Insecta; order Hemiptera; family Tingidae; genus Corythucha; species Corythucha ciliata. The sequence goes on from CM075939.1 coordinate 24,797,269, forward strand.
GGGGAGGGGTCCGGGGTTTTTGTTCAGAAAGAGCGGAAGGGCGAGGCAGGGACTCAACTGATTCGAGGCGTGTGAATTCACTAGCAATTTGAATCGAGATAGAATATTTTGTTTACAAAAATGTAAAAACCCTAGTCTCAGCACATAACCATTGCTATAACGTCAAAATCCAGCATAATGGTGCTCTTGAAATTGTTTATATTTCTCGACGCTTTTTTCAGACAATAATTAGTTTTTTTTACCCCTCTGAGTCTGAGTTAATGGTGGGAACTTGATCGGTTTAACAAATGTTTACTTTATAACATAAACTGAGAGGCCAATAATGACATGAAGCGATGAATTTTATTGCGTTCAGCTCAACAGTTTCAATTTCGATTTTTTTTTTGTCTTCTGATAATGTGTGTATACTATGAAATGTGATAACGGAGAAATATAACGTTATACGCTTTATCGCGGCATCCTGCTCTTCTGCGTTACGTTTATCTCCCCTTGCCACTTTACCACTGCCCTGATATTTAAGAGTTTTCTCTATGTGAAACTTCAACAGATCATAATACAGGCTCTTTTGCCTTGATTTTACGCCTATATCATGCTTTCGTAATGAAATGCAGTTGCACCCAAAACAGTAATTTGATCTGCTATCCAAAAGCACAAATCCAACTATAGGCAGTGGCGGAACAAGAGCATTCGGCACCGGTGGGGGAGGGATAGCGAGTGTTCCTGGGGGAGGGGATGACAACATTTATTTAAAATACCGTGTTACACTTTTAATAGGCCTTTGAAGAGGTTATGGTATCGCATGAGTATAATTAAAAATCCACCCTTCTACAGCCCCACTTTTTGGTCTGGTTGACGTCTGCTAACCCTGACCGCCCCCTACCCATTCGTCCTACTCTCGAATAAGTATCTAGGTACTGACAATGAGTCAAATGGAATGAACATTGGGAAATCGTCTTTATTCGTCTCGCGATCGATCTCTGAAGAATTTTTACTTCAACGACAGCCAAATCGAATGAAAATTGCGTGAGTGTGCCAGTAACCCGCAAATTTGGGCTTTAAAAGTGCCAAATCCGATTCAATTTCGCTAATAATTTTATACCCTTTCAAAGCTCAAAGAAGGGGGTTATTGCCACCAACAGGACCCAATTTCTTGTGTTTCGCTAAAACTCAAAAAGCAAATTGTGCGGGTACGCACGTCGGGAACCAACTTCGCGGGGTTAGCTCATTAAAAAAAGGGAACTTCACGGAATTCACACTTTTGAAATCAAGATTCCCGGACGTTCGCTCATTTCAAAGAGCAATTTCGTGGTAGAACGTTGCGCAGGTGCTAACAAATTGTGTGGCTCAATACCAAGGATCCATCCCCCGAATGCGCTATTCTAAATACTTGAATTGAGGAAATTAGCATCTTCTTGAGACAACTTCGCGGCAAAAAAAACAAAAAAAAAAAAAACGCTAATCCCCTGTTTCTTTAGGTCTTTGAGGGTACAATTGAGTAGGCGCACTATTTTCCTGTTCCTGGGGCGTGTATACGTGACATCAGAGGTAGTTTGGAAAAAGCGCTAAGAAGTTTATAATTTATAAATTTTTTTGGTAACAAAAATGCAATAGTAGAGGGAAATGCAACAATGAAAATCAAGCCGAGCCCACCAAGGAATATAACTTCACAGAACTTGTGCTCTTAAGGGGTCCATACACGTACAATATTATTGCACAAACTAGTTTTCGCAATATTGTGTTTCCAGATGTACACAGAATAAAAATGAATTGTGCATTATAGGTATTGTGCAACTCATCAATACAACCCACAAACGTTCAATTTTATTGTACAACCCCTGGTTTGCGCAATATTTATTGCACGTGTAAAAACGCGCGAAAAACGCAAAAAAACGTAATTTTCTGACTACATCACCATATCACCAATACTTCCGGAATTAAGTTTCAAAACGTAGTAGATATCGTCTGATCTGGATAAAAATAGGCACTTAAAATAGAAAATTTTGTGCTCTTTCCAATGGGCTCATCATTTTTGCCATTGCAACAATTATTGCGTGTGCAACTAGCTGTTTCTGAAAAAATCAGAAAATGGCGGATATCTCGGAAACATAAGCGGAATTTCGGAAAAGTGCAAAGGTGCCCCTTCACTGGTTTTTCTCTGTCCAGTCCCTTGTTGTACACCCTATATGTATACGATATATGTAAGGGTTGACTTTTACTGAAAAATTAATAATCTCCGTTTCGCACAACTTAGAGAAGCTACCGAGGACACAGAAAATAGTTATTTTTTTATGAAAATAGAGAGTCCTGACAGAAAAGAGTGTGCTCCTCCCGAATCCATCGTCAAAAGTTGCAGAAAGTCAACTGGGAAGCGAGTTACTCGCATTTAGTCAAGGAAAATGACATTATCCGAAAAAGATGTTTAAAAAATCATATCTCGAAGGGTTTTGATTTTCGGACAATGGCTTACGGGGTGTTTTCGATCGCAAATGAGGTCTACTTTTACCCAATTTCTTTCTTTACACTTATACGCATCCACCAGTGGAAGGGGAAAAGTGTGAAAAAAATTTGGGTGAAAGTAGGCCTCATTTGCGACCTAAATTACCATATACACCATGGTGTGAAAATCAAAACCTTTCGAGATATGATTTTTCTAACGATTTTTAAGGCTTACATCATTTTTTAAAAATTAACTCCAAGAAACTCGCATTGATTTTTGCAACTTTTGGTGATGGATTCGGAAATAGCACACTATTTCTTGTCAGGATTTGCCATTTTCTATAGACATTTGCTATTTTATGTGCCCTCAATTGCGGCTCAAAGTCGTGCGAATCGGGGATTTACTTTTTTTCAAAAAAAGTCAGTCCTCGTTTGTCCACATTAAATCTGAGTGTACGGACAACCCGTGATTCAGAAAAACATCTTCAAAGCGCCCTTTTCAATAATAGTCATCATCGTTTTCTAATTGTTTGGTGATTTTTCGTTAACTTGCCGACAAAGTACAATTTCTTTTACCGAAAAAATAATGATTCTTCTCGTTAAAATCGCTTCTTTGACCTGAAAAATTCGATCAAGCTTTATGATTTTAACATGCTAAAAAGTTATAAAACGCGGGTATAAAAGCTATCCTTGGAGTGGAATTCATTGTAAGCGCCTACCAAAGTATCAAGAACTGTCGCTCCGGCAGCTGGGTGATGCCGGTATGGTATCGAATGCCCTTCACCAGCACTGTCAAGAGTCCACAAACTTTTAATGATACGCATTTGAAGAGTTGAAAACAGCATCCACCGGCTAATTAGACGTAGAGGAAATATGGTTGAAAACTGGGTTTTCACTCTCACGCCCATTGGGCTCACAGCAACAAACTTTCAAGAGGGTGTCACGTCGGTCAGATATCTCCCTTTCGACCTCATACTTTCAGCTACCAGAGTTACTCGGTCTTCTTGGTCGCATTATCCCGGATACTGAGCCGATTATGAAGCTGGTACACCTCTTCCCAGAGGCCGAGGCACTACTGCACTAAGGTCCTCGCTTCTGGCTCTCTACCCGACCCGACATACCAAGCCAAGCCGCTACACTTGGCGAATATTCGTATTTCCCGTTCTAATCGGAGCACCCGAATACCGAATATTCGTGATTTGGCGAGCGCCCATCCACACTATCACATATTTGGGAAACATTTTGCTCGTTAATTACTACGTACATTATGTGTGGAAGCAGTTTTATAATCGAAACACTCGAATACCGAACATTCGGGACTCGGCGAATTCCGAGCATCCATCCACATTATCGTGTATTTGACAAACATTTTACTGGTTATTTGACGAATACCACATGTGTGGAGTCGGTTTTACATTTGACACATTTCTTAAGGAAAAATGGTCAATTTCCGAAAATTTGTCGAAATGAAATAAAAAACTGTAATATCTTATTTTAAAGAGGACATCTTGAAGAAGTTTTCCTGAACTTATGGTTGTCCTGCGACGTGATTCAGCATGCACAAGTAGTGATTTATCTTATCTGCAAAATCTAAAAATTTCCTGTAATCCCAACTTTGAGCTGCTGTAGTGGACAAGAAAAAGGAACAATTCTCTCGGAAATGGCCAATCATAACAGAAAAAAGTATGATCTTTTCGAATCTAGCGCTCGAATTTCTCAAAGTTTCGCTAGAAAATGACCAAATCGCATTTTCTTGCCAAAAGTGACGTATGCCTTTAAAAGCGTTTAAAAAATCATAGCTGGATAATATTGCATTCCGTACTATAGCGTATTTCGTCTTTTTGATCGCAAATCATCAGGTCTACTTTCACCCAAAATTTTTTCTAATCTTTAATTCCGGCGGCTTAAGTCAAGTAAGGGCATGTTCCTAAATTCACCACTTTATTGCTCACCGCTGGATTAAGCTACAAAACTAAATGTGAGGGAAGGCCAACAATATGTAAAAGAACTGGATTGCTCATCACTGCTGATAAAGTGGGACCATCAGAAAGTGGTTGAGAGGCACAGGCATAGCAATGGGCGTGCGGCATGTGCGGTCCGCGCAGGGCATCCCTACCCTGGGGGCATCAAACCCGCTGTTATATTATGCGATCACCGCTACCTAGGAATAGGAAACAAGAACGTGAATTTGGAAGGGAACCTTTTTAGCGAAGACATCGACCGACGGCCGCAACATTACGGCACGCCTTGCGCCTTCCTATTAGGAAACCCAAGCAGTAAGCAGCTAAGCACGACCCCACCGATCCAACACGCAACATCGGTTGACGGGTGGGGCTAACTCATTTGAACTGAGAAGGAAGGAGTTTCACTCATAGTTCCGCGCTGATTTATGCTCGCATCGCTATGTGCTTGATGATCCTCTTTTGTCCATGTTTGGGAATAGCGAGTGGATATGATCTATCGAGGTTGGAATGCCTGAAACTGTCGGTATAATTATGCTATTAAAAGAAAACGCGATATTTTTTGTTTTGGTTTTAAAAGACGAATAAACGTTAGGGGTATTTATGGTCAAAAGTTTAACCCGAGTTTAATCCTCAGGGGGGATGGGGCATCAAAAAGAGACCCGCACCGGGCATCACTTGCCCTTGCTACGCCCCTGATGAGAGGTATGGGGTTTCAAAATAAGGACCTAGATGCATAACCACACGAAGAGGGAAAGAGAAAGAAAGGTGTGAAATTGGTCACTATTTTATCTTGGGACGGCGCACCCCCTCCAGCCTACTATGAGCAATCCAGGTTTATATATCGTTGGGGAAGGCTCAATCACCAAAATGTTAAGAAATCGTGGATCAATTCCCGGCTAAAATTGAGAAAAAGCGCTAGCTCATAGCTAATAGTGAAACAGAATTAATAATGCGATGCTAAATTGAAAAAAGAATCGAGGCTATTATCGAGAAAAAGTGCTATTTTCCTGCTATAACGTGAAAAAATCGCCAAATTGGCAGTTACAACTGAGGGAAGCACTAAAATTGATAACAACGCTAGGTCTCTATTAAAATTGAGAAAAAGCACTAATGAGGTATTTTCCAAAACAAAAAAATTAAACTTTTAACAATCAGTATGGACGGGAGAGATTGAAAAATATGTTTAAAACAAGAAATTAACCTTAATTGGCAATATTAATAGAGTAATCAATCATGTCTTAGAATTTGGTATTGGAATTTCCCGCTTCTACGACGTCACTATATTGTAAACATTTTCCAAATTTCCCGGGCCAGGAAATTGGCGTAAGCCGCGGGAAAAGCCGCGTAGTGAGTGTTTTCATGTTTAATTAGTGCTTACGCGTCAATCTATGCAGTGGGTAAAATTAAGAGAAACGCTAATTCACGCCTAAAGTTGAGGAAAATGACTATAATTCGCGGAAAAAATGCAGTAAAAGCGCTAGTTCGCTGCTAAAATTGAGATAAATTCCAATGAGCGGCTAAAATTGAGAGTACGCCAAATCGTAGCTTCTGAAGGCAACTTTCGTGGCTACAACTGAGAGAAGGCGCAAATTTATGTCTATAGATGAGAAAAGGGCTGTTTAGCGGAGAAGATGAACAAGAGTGAATGATCGCTTATTTGCGGCTGAAGTTGAGCGTAAGCGGTAATTGGCAGATACGGTGTAGAAATAGCGATAATTTGTGGCTAAAATAAAGGGAGACCCCATAATTTAAAGATTTGTATTTCTTGTTCATTTAGACTTGAGATTGAGACTATAGAGGGCCTCATAGAGATTTCCGCTCCGGTCCCCCGTAGGTGCATAGGTCCGCCAGTGCTGATAATAGCTACGATATCGCATGTTTTTCGGTTCAAAACTAGTGATTTTGACGGTGAATCCTAATCTTTGGCTCTCTAAAAAACCGTTCAATTCAGCCCAAGAAAACGATACTGACAAAAAATTACAACACATCTTGGGGAACTGCACTGATGATTCCTCGCCCCTCCCATCTTAGCATCTCCCTCCCTCTAAGCCGCATCAATTGTCTCGTCCTATTTTCGCACCAACCTGGATTCATGCAGTACTTACTAGTATCTTTTTTTTTTGTTTTTGTTTCTTACAAGTAAGTCGAAGGAAGGGCGTGCAAGGTAATTGTTTAAGGGGGTTTTAAAAAGATATTTCGTGGACGAATTTTGAAAAAATGATACTGATGCTCGTGAAAACTGGAGATTGGAACGAGGCCTTAAAATCCAGGATTGGTGATGAGACGCGAGAATTGATGCCACGTAGGAGGGGGAGAGGGGGGTCTTATGACATTGGCGATTATCGAGTGAGACAAAGCAGGGAATAATATTATCCACGTGATAGAGATTTCGTGCTATAAACTTGTTTCTTTCACGCAGGACGGGCCTCGAAGAAGACCGGCTGCCTTTCCTTGATTTTACTTTCTATTTTTTTTTTTTTTTTTTTTTTTTTTTTTTTTTTTTTTTTAATGTATCTTCCCCTAAAAGTTGTTTGCTTGAGCTTTTTCCTGTAAAGGTGTTTTTAGTTAAAACCGTTGACCTCTACGATTATAATTCTCACAGATTATAAGTTCGTGAATACATTTTTTTTTTATAGCGACAAAGACCAATTTTCTTCTTCCAGTCACATTTTACTAGGAAGGTATATTTTACTGGCTCTGTACGACACAATTACTCGTCATCTTATTTTTTGAGCCGAGGAAAAAACCCTTATAACCCGTTTAACGCGAAATCGACCTTTATCTGGTTCACATATTAAACATTTTCCTCGGGGATTTCTTTTTTTCGTCGGGGCTCTTCTGTTGCTGCGAATGCATCGTGCAAAAATGATTTCACAAAGAAAAGGGAATACCTAGTTGACAATTGGAGAAAGCGTGACTCATATTTCGGCTTGTTTTATATACTTATTATAACTTATTATTTTTATACATATACGACCCTCGTTTGCTTTCTAATTAACAATGGATGTTTATAGGAATCTTGGACTGCAAAACGCGATGCAATAGGTGGTGCAAATCTGATGTAAAACCGCACCTCTTACACTTTAAAAGCTATATATTTAATACTTTATGAATTTCTTTCCTTTTTTTTCACAATGGCGATCAAGGGCGACCACTTAGCAGGTGATCGTTACAGTTAAGTTCGTTTCCCTTGAACTCTAGAAAAACGCTAAGTTCTAGAATGTTATTTCGAACATGGTCTTTGCGGAGGTATTTTCACTGAAAGGACGAGCCCATAATTCTTGATAGTCCCCAGTTTGGGAGTGTGTGTTTGTGTTGGTAACAGAGTGAGTGCAGACCTCCGCATACTTTGCGTAAAATTAACTATACGAGTATTATTACGCATTCTTGACACACTTTGATAAAACCTTAATAACAGGCGCTAAAAACCCGGTGCAATATACGTTTGCAAAGCGCGGCGAGACTCGCCAAGTCAACTTCACTCCTTAGTAGCGTTTTTCTGGTATAATTATCCAATCGTTTTACTCTATCGTGCGTTGCAAAAGCGTCTCGCTTTGATCCGGAGAACAGAAAGAATCACGTGTGATTACAAACGGCTGGGAAAGCAACACAATTATAGTTTGCATTGCCACGAATCTTCACGGTGCTTTAGAAAGAAAAATCACGTCGAAATTTTACTGACAAGTTTAGTAATCAGAATGTAGGTCTGAATCATTCTACCCCGACTCCTCCTCCTCATCCCCCTCCTCGTCGTAATTATTTAACCGTTTAAAAGGAGTGAGAAACGGGGAATTAATCCATCATTTCCTGAAAAGAAATCGTTGATAAAACTGATCTTTGAAAAGTGAATTTATAACAGGGCGGGTTAGCACGATGATCATTCTTAAAGAAAGTTGGCTTGCTTAGACGTTTATAAAATATTATGTAAAAACTTCCCCGAGAAACCCTAATGACTTTTAAAGAGCGACAGAATGACGTGTACGCATCAACACTGTGGTTATCTTTTTCTATTTTAATTAAATATCGTGAAACTTTGACGGAAATTAAAGGAAAGGGCGGTGGTGATGGTGATTGGAGGGGGGGACCTAAACAAGGAGAAACGTATAAGACATGCACTGAAAACTGAAAGTACTATACTTTTTTCTTCTATATATTCTACTATTTAAACCATGTAACCTCGTTTTTCATGCCAATATGAGAGTTCATCACACGGGGACACACGTCGTAAATACGCCAAAGTGTAACGGAAAGGAGTTCAAAACGGAGAAAGAGCTTCTTGTGCGGTCGGCCGTGATGAGAGTTCAATGTTGAGTCATGAACATGACAATCATGGGGGTGTAACAGAAATGGGTGAATGCTCCCGGGGTAGGGTGCTTCTTAGTCATTTCCTGAATTTCGGAAGAAACGGAATTTTTGAGATTTTTTTTCTTTTTTCTTTCTTCTGAGGGCATCAAGGAAGTAGTAAAAAAGAAACAGAATTACGTTTCAATCTAGCTCTAAGTTGATGGAACAGAGTCATTAGGTCGGTAGGTTTGCCCCCCCCCCCCCACACACACACACAAACTTCTTCGTTTTTTATCGCTCTCCTAGACATGTGTCGTCGTGTTTCTTATATGTATGTATAGAAAAAGAAGAAGCGGTCGTGGGAAATATCCTTCTTTATCAAAGGTTCCTCCTTGATCCTTCCAATATGGACCTGGTGGATGTTTTACACTGCCACAAAAGGAGTTTTGATGCCTCAAATGGGCCTAAAATCAGACACCATTACACCCCCTTCCCCTCTGTTCAACCCACTAACCAGAAATTCTTCGGATTTCGGAATTAGACGTGGGGGGACGAGAGAGATTCGTTTAAAAAAAAAATCTGGAGGAGACTTCTCCCGCTCAAGCCTCCCCCACCCCCAACTCCTCCTTCACTGGTAACATCGAAAGTCGCATTGCCGTATAGGCTGAACCTCCGAACCGCACCTTTATGTGAACAAACAGTTCGCAATCGCATAAAACCCTGCCGCACCGTTCATGTGAGCAGTCTAAAAAACTTGCCCTCGCGTTTACTTTCATTGGCCACAGCCCGCAGCGTACGTTATAAGCTGTTTTTTTTTCCTTCGCGTAATATTTTATTTGACGACCTTCAAATACTTTTAAAAACGCTTTTAAGACCGGGTGGATGAAGTTCCATACTTGTTTTGTTTACGCGATTCTATTAGTATACGCATTCGTCTCCAAGAACGTATTGTGGATGGGAAGGGGGGACGGAGGATAAATCGTCGATTGTTCTTTTTTTTATTTTTTTTTATTATTCTTTCTTTATTTCTCTTTCTTGGGTGGCTAGATCTTTTTCCTTAAAATAAAAAGTCGAACGAACTGAAAATTGTCTTTTTCCGTTTTTACGACAGCACAAAACGAAACGATTCCTTTGTTTGACTTTTAGACACCCAAGCGCGCGGGGTATATATAAGCTGACGTAAAACGGCGCAACTTGCCATCAACTTCCTATTTTGCCAGCGATTTGTTTTGTTTTTTGCCCCTCTCCTCTTACCTAGAAGCCTTGTCAGTACACTTAGGCACCTATCAAGAACATTTAAACGACCTTTGGAACGAAAGTCAAACGCTCGTGGTCTCCTGAAGTGACGAGCTTTCCTAATAGATAATTAGTCCTTTATTGTTGTGTAGGGCTGATCGGCTAAGTTGCTACGGCAAATAATGTGAGAAAGGTTATTTTTTAATTAAAAAAAATCCAGTAACAAAAACTTCCTGGTTAATGCCCCAATTACGAAATTGTCATTAAAAAAATCAAGTTATTATTCCAGCCTATAGTTCAAATTGTACACTTTTCCCCCCTCTGAAATGCCACAGGAAAGTCGTAACAGTATAGTAAAGGGAGCAATTAGAGGAATCTTATACGCGGCTTTCACTGTTTCTACGCTTTCTTGGACGCTCCTCTTTCCTCATCACCTGTCAGTTCGCTGAACGCGTCAACATACCCCCGCTCCCACCTTACCCCCCACTATATCGTCCCAACAACATTCTCTTAACATTTGGGCAAATAACAGAACTCACCCATACGAAGCAAATTTTGAAACTCTTTGAAGATTATTTTAAGCTTTCCAGGAAAACGTAAACATTGACATTAGGTGAAATGCGGGGCTTAATGACCGGAGTTTTTCGGAAATGTTTCCCTGAAATAAATCCGTATTACTTTTGTCAAAATTCTTTTTATTAATAAATCCAATGCTCTTAAAAATGCGAAAAGTGGTGTGTTTTTTGAAAGGATTTTACTGTCGGAGCACCGGTAGTAAAATATTAGTCGAAATCTCTCTAGTCCTACTATATATCTATTCTGTTCGTTGAAAACCTTTCCGTTTGTTGCTGTTGACACCTTTGATACCCTCCTGTTTAAAGGGTAAGTTACGATCATTTCAACTCGTCATGGGAATTGCGGTTTTGTTGGATTGGGTGGGGTAGGGTGTTCAAACCTTCGTAATCTGAGAGTCTATTTCCACTCTGCTGTGCTATTGTTTGTATATATAGTCGTGAGACAATGTTGCAAGGTTGAGGACAATGGTCATAACTTGCCTTAAAATATGGGCCCATTCCATGGGCTCCTTCTAACTTCATTATTATTGCGGGGTCCTGGATATACTTGAAAAAAAAAACTCTTTTCCTGCTGGGATCAAAAGGTTCTTTTGAGTTTCGAGGCCAGGACGACAGCAGTAAAACAATTTGAAATTTGTCATGATTCCTTGGAATAAAAAGAGAGCAGGAACGATATAAAAAAGGCAGCCCCAGTAAATCTTAATAAAGAGTGAAATCGGCGTCCTTCCAGAATTGGCCTACTGCCAGTTGTTCACTTTACGTTAAAAAGGTGGTGAGTGGATAAAAAATAAATTGAAAAAAAAATAGATAAATATATCGGTGAAGGGGGCGGGGAGGGGAGAGAAATTTGAAAAAAGTGAAATCAATCGTCTTACAATTCGTTGACTTTTATCCGGAGCAATCACTGTCAATTGATGAAATTTCGTCAACAGTGAATTCGACTGACTCCCTCCACCACCGGCGGTACCGCCGTTTGTACCGAACTCCTGACGAAATTTAACGCCGAGCATGCTGGGGACACGAGCGACGAGTGACAATCGTCGCGAAATTCGCCGCCCCAGCCGGGCTCGTCGAGTCGAACCAGTACGGGACACTTCATCCATCATGGTACATAGCACACTGTTTTTTTTATTTATTTAAAAAAAAAACAACTAAACATACAGGCAAAAACCATGTAGACACTGTCGCGAACTATCCCCCAATTTGTATATATATATTTTTTTGGACCCGAAATTATGTCATTGGAAGACTTTACCTACCGCACGCGTACTAAACTGACATCTCGTTCATTGTGATTTTCGGAGCGTCTCTCCCTTACCCGTCCTCATCGCCCCTGCTCGAAGTAGAAGGGGTGAAGGAAAAAAAAAGAGAAGAGATCTCTCGATAAATCGCTTCCAGAACGCGGTAGGGAACAAAATGCGCGGAAGGGCGGTGGGACCCGCGTGCTGTGCTTGGTGGGAGGCGGCAGCCGCAGTCACTGAGACTTTGAAAGAGAGAAACGCAACGTACTTGCCGGGGAAGCCTCACCTTGTGTGGGGTATAAGGCCTCATATTGCGAAGAGATTGAGGTATGCACTACAACTTCCTTTATCTTGATAGAAAGTCGTCTTTTTTTTCTTTCTATATTCGACAAATTAGTTGAAGTGAATCTCTGCAGTTCCAAGAAACCCTCCCCCACCTACCCACACTCATAAACAATTACTCATAAAAAACTCATATACAATTCACTTGTTTTCTACTTTTTCGTGGTTTATTTGCTCTTGTCCTTAAGGCGAGCGATCCAGTCGAAGTAAAATTGTTATCTCGAACGCAATCGTTACGGAAGCCAGGAGTTCACGTTCACGGTCACGGAAGCCTGCTGTTGTCTTAATGGGCTAAACGTGGTTAGCGGCCACCGGCCATGCTCCTGTCGTCCTGTCAGTTTCAGGGGTTTATTCACAATCAGTGTCTCACTGAGCTAAATTGCCAGCAGGGTCTCTTAATTTGGTTTTTAAAAACGTTTAAAATCCCCGAATTTGGGGAAATAACAAAAATACGTGAAATTGGAATTTTAAGTGGCCAAATTTGAAACATTTGGTTGTGGAAAAGTGAAATTGGAGGTTGAAAACGCCAGAAATCGATCTTTTTTTCTCGTCCCCCAAATTAGTTTTTGGAATTATTAACCGAACCTATACATAATTGATTCGATGAATTGCTAAAACAATCAAAATTGGTTTTTGATGAGGCGAAAATCTCCGAAATTTGGATTTTAAAGGAGCTAAGTCCACTAAATTTGGGTCTCAAAGAGCGATAGTGCGTAAAAATGTTTTATGAAAGAGCAACTCCCCACAAAATTTGGGTTTAAAAGCTTGAAAATTCGCAAATTTGGAAGAGGAAATTACACAAATTCGTGAAATAAACAAAATCTTGGAATATCGCACGGACAACAGATGACCGTTTTTTGTAGGGAACCCGCCAATTTTAGACAAGAAACTGTGACAGTCGCTTGTAAACTGACAACCCCCCCCCCCCCATACAGAGACGAAACGACACCTATTGGGGCCCGGGGCGAAAATCTCCATGAGGCCCCTTCAGATTTAGAATATAAAAGGAATATAAGTTACAATAAATTGCGGCTTTTTCTCAATTTTGGCCACGATTTTGCGATATTCCCGAGTTTTGTTGCCAATTAACGATTTCCCCGGTCCGCGAATAGTGCACTTTATCAATTTCAGCCGCGAATTAGAATTATTCACGGTTTTATAGCCATTATTTAGCGCTTTTCCTGCGAGTCTGAGCCACGAAGTTGCCTCCAGAAACAGCGAACTGGCGTTTTCTAATTTTTGTTTTGTCAATTAATTAGTATTTGTTTTTTTCTTCAATGTTAGCCGCGAATTGGCGTTTTTCTAATTTTATCCGTGGATGAAAGTCTTTTCTCAATCCGAGCCGTGAATTAGAGATTTTTTTTTCACTTTTTTCCTCAAATTTATTCATGAAGTTTCCTCCTGAAACCACGCATTGTCATTTTTTTCAATTGTAGACACGAACTCGTGTTTTCTTCTTAATTTTAGGAGGAATTAGCGCTTTTAGCCGCAAATTTTGCGTTTTTACTTTTATTTCAGCAGTGAATTAGTGCTATATCTAAATTCTAGCCGTGCATTAGCGTTTCCTCAATTTTAGCTGAATATGAGAACTTTTCCTAATTTTAGCAGCGATATATTGGTTTCTGGCCGCATGAATTAGTGTTTTTTATCATCTTTAGGAAGCGTTCTTCTCCATTTTAGCAATGAATAAGAATTTATTTTTTCACTTTTGGTAATTGGCCATGAATCACCGGCGCTTTTGTCAATTTTTAACGCGGAATTGATATTGTTAGTATGGTCGCTTAGACTACGAGGGTTAGTAGGTAATGCATGCATGAAACTGTAGCCGTAGGAGCCTACGTTGTCTGTCTTCCCTTGTTGTGCGTTACAGACGCTGAAGATGGCGAGCAGCCGAAACCGGTTCGTTTCTAACGCACCTCAACGAGGGAAGACAGACAACGTAGGCTCCTACGGCTACAGTTTCATGCATGCATTTTAACGCGGACTTGCCCCATGAACAGTTATAGCTAAATTTTAGCCCTAAAAGGGCCACCATAAACCTTCCACCTCAATTTCTCTCCCTGTTTCCCAACCCCTGCTGATGTTAGCCTCGAATAAGCGCAGTTTCTTCGGAATTTCGTTCCTAAATTCATGAACATAAAACCTAAACATCCCTATTTTTCCTTTTTTAAGTTTTTCAGGGGCCTCCTCGGAAGAGCCTCTTTTTGCCCTCTCTCGCCCCTAATACAAGGGCACGCCACTGATTATTACTTATTTAACAGTTTTTTTCGGAGGGGATGGAATACATTTTGACGGATTTATGACTATTTTGAGCCTTTGAGCTTGCCACGGAAAAAGCAAAATGTCAGTTAGCAACGCTGCTGAGAGAACAGCAGCACTGCGGCAGCGGCGCGGCGCTGGTGTATCCCCGCAATGTTTAGCTGAGTACCATACTGACACTGAGTCAACTTTATTATTATTATTATTATTATTATTATATTATGAATTGCGAACTGAATAGATACGAAATGAATACCTAGATGAAAGAAATTGCTCTGAGCTCGCCCTCCCCCCTCTATTGCTACACCCCTAGAGGAAGATCCATAGAGATATTATAACTAGAGCTTGAATTGTCTTTCGCGCAGCGGTCCATGATTGACGTCACCAAGAGCTTGAGTTAGCTCCGAAAATCCCTTGCTATTGGTTGAAGAAGTACCTGTGGGGATGTGGATGGTGTGGAGGGGGACTTTTTGAAACCCCACCTTTTGACTTTGAGACAGTCAATGGGAAGAGCCTACGGAGCCGCAACGATATCCGGATGACGTTAATCCTCGCCCCAGTTTATACTTGTTTGCGTATTCAATGCCCCCTCTAGTAGTTATATTATCTCTATGGGAAGATCACAAGAAACGAGTGAACGTAGCATTCCACACTTTTACGAACCAAAAAGTGGGAACCCATAGGGTTCACTGATACCTAACAGTGTCCAGGGCACCTGCCCCTCTCCGGTCTAGCTTTCAACTCTACGTAGGAGGGCGTCTCCCAGCCCTGTTTTACCTCTAGCTACGCCCAACGGCCATGATGCCTGTTGAATATTTGTATCCTCCTGCATGAAAAGGGAGAGTTTACAAAAATAGTAATAGATAGGCCGGCATAGAAGGAAATAAAATTGAAATTGTTCTCCTTAATTGTTTCGTCAACTTTTTATTAAAAGTATTATCCAATGAAATCGGTCCGCTGAAAATAATGACACATATAATTGTCTTGATTGCCTGAATTGATATTTTATGTAGGTATTTACTGAGCAGTAGGGAGGACTGTTTTCGGTGAAAACGTAAAAAGACCCGCGAGCTGGTAGTTTCCACGTGTTCCACGCTAGTTCTTGGCCGAACGTGGCATCCCATTGATTAGCAGTTGGCAAAAGCCTTGGCATTGAATAAAACAATTGGGAATAAAAAGAAGTATCTACGACCCCGTCTTTTTTTTCTATCGTGTATTACTTGGATTCCGGGGTCCAGGGATGCCCAAGAAATAAACACGAAGGGTTTTCTAAAGCTTCCGAATAATATTCTTGGGCTCTTAAGTGACTGCAAGCATACCGCCACATGGTGTCTGTGAAAACGTATAGAAATTACGTATTACAGGTAACTGGAACGGAATGTAAAATCTTTACTATTTATGACATCGACAATGAATTTGGGCGAGGTACTGTATATACACCCAGGCTGCCAGCTACCACCATTAATGTAGAAATCGACGTGCCCTGAAAAAAAAAAAAAAAAAAAAAAAAAAAAAAAAAAAAAACATTAATATGACTCGGATTTATGTCAGTTTATTGTGAGAATTGATTGGAGAGATATTAGACAAGTAGAAAACCTTGTCAATTTTATTGTAACGCGCAATTAATGCAAAACCGAACGAGGCGCCTATGGGATTTATTCATCGCACCCTAACAAATCTTCGCGGCCACCTTGTTCTTGTTTTTTTACAACACTCTCCGCGTCTCAACTTACCAGCGGACCAACTTATACCGAGGCCAATGAGTGGGGTACGATTCGTGTGAACGACGCGAACGTATTTGGCATCGCTCGGATCCAGTTGAGTGGCGAGCGATCCGCCGCGAAACCACGGTTGAGCTGGATCAAGTCCGGTGATTTCATTTAGTTGTCCGCTGCCGGCCGAGGGCGACTGACCGACGAGAGCGGCGACGTGAGCTCCCAAACTTTGACCGATCAAATGGAGTGTGTTCAAGTCGGCGAGGTCATTTTTCAAGAGGATGTCGATAAAACTAGAAAAATGATATAATTTAAAAATCGTCAGTGAAAACGAGAAAAAAATAATGTAAATCCCTGTATTCCCTGTTGATGGATTCATCGAAGCTTTCTAATAACTCGGTGATCGGTGACGGTCTGGGGGAGGGGTCAGGGTTTTATCGACTTTCAACTAACGTACAGATCTGCAGCGATTTGACTCCAAAGTTCAAATACGTAGAATGGAATCGAAGAGGCCAATAACCTACAAATTCGTTTTCCCTGTCATTTTATTTGTTTTCCTACTCAAGCTTGCCGCCAGTTGAAATGCAACCATCAACCAAAGTTGAATTTCGAAAATTACGACTCTAAACAAAATCTTTAAGCCTCCAACAACAGATCCTCTTAATAGGCTAACAGGCTTCAGAGTCCTTAAACTGGATTTTTATTTTTTCATATTTATTTCAATGGAATGACATTTATGCTTACTTGGATATTAGAGCGGCAACAACTCTAATATTAGAGACGGCTTGAAAGTAATTTAACTGCTTAGATCCTTTAGACCAATCGACCGTTACAACGTTAGTTCTTTTCTATAAACATTCGGAAGCGAATGTTAAAACACATCCATATTCATAAACTTGTCGAAGAAAGAAGGCTTACGCTAGAAATTAGAGCTTTTTCCAAGCGAATGACCCAAGGAGCGTTGGCATCGCTGTAGAAGCCGTGAATTATAAAAGTGACCGGGTCGTTTTTAGCGAACAATTCGAAGCTATTGTTAGCCAGGTTCACCCTCCGTTGAAGTAGTCTTCCTCCCCACGGAAACAACAACAAAAACAATTGAACTTCGTTTTTTTTTTTTTTTTTTTTTTTTTTTTTTTTTTTTTTTTTTTTTTTTTTTTGAAGGCCCTTAATTGTAAAACACCTGTTACTGAGAAAGTAGCGAACGTTTATTGATTCTGGTGTCTGAGGAACGTATCCGAACAATTTATCCCAGGGGGGTCCCAAATCAAAACAACCAACGTCCTCATAGCAAATCTCCTCAGATTTAACGGCTGAAATAAAACAATGCTTGAAAAAAAAAGAAGTGGTTTTGGCTGAGTTTCCTTCTCAGCGTGCTTTGTTATAAATTGTTCTCCTGTTGAGCTGGCCATCCACGATCGTTCCAATAAGACACGAACGTGGATGGCCTGCTTAAAATGTACAATGTGTAGACCAGAAAAAAATTGAAAACCCAAGCCCTATAGATATACTTTCTTAGCGCACAGCCACTGAGTCACGCTTAAAATAAAAGTACATATGAGTTCACATTGGGCCTTATATACTTGACATTAAGAAGTTAAGGATAGCCCCCCCACCTCCTTAATCACGGACAGAGAATTGCATTTTCTCACCATCTGAGAAGTTGGTAGCCCAAAAAAGAATAGACACCGTGCCTATCACAATAGCAATCATCTTTACAGGCTGCGGAACACGGAAAATAAACCTATTTTTATAAAGCCCGACCCCCCTGGTAAAAGACGCATTTATTTGAAAGTCGTATGCATTAGCATGCGTGAACTATTTTCACGAAAAAAAAAAAAAAAAAAACCAAAAGAATAGGCCTCATGAACTTGGCATTTATTATACCGCGGCCAATACAAATTAACCGTGAACGATTTAATTTATTCCGCCGTCCCGACAGCTTCAAATAATTTTTTTTGCTCGACTTGGAGATCTTTTTTGCTAGGGTCGCATTCAGACGTCATTTTAAAGTCTTCGAGGGACCCATTCCTTTATATAATTTTTGTTCAGCATGTGATGCATGAAGCGATCATAAATTACTTTCAAGTTGCCAAGCTTGCACGTTAAAAATTCAATCGTTTCAAGAATAGAAACAAAACAAAAATGGTCAAGCATAGGCGAAAGCATATACTGGACAGGCGCGACGAATTATGGTGTTATATTCTCATTAAGTATATTAACTCGGTGCTAGCTGACCCTTTGGAGCTCGAGAGGTGAATTTTTTGAAATGGGAAATTAAATATGACGGGGATATATTGCGGTGGTTTCTTCTCAGGTTGAGAAGGCAAAGAGAAGCAGAGGAAAGAATATCTAAAACTGATTTAGAAGCTGTAGTAGCCGAGGTAAAATGCATCTTCTCCATTCACTCGAATAAATCTCGCTATCTGTTTTTCTACGTATAAAAAAAATAGCTCAAGAAACACCTAAAAGGCCCAAATTCTCCGAGCACTCCCCGAGTTGACGAACCGCTTTCGGAAACAAGCGCCATTGTGAGTCCTGGAACGAGCAGCGGCCGTCAATGCCTTTACGAGGCGGCACGCAATAACGAGCCACCGAATCCACTTCTTGAAACTCTCATGGCAGGTTTTCGTGAGATTTATCAAGAGGGCCGAATGAAGGTTTAAAGAATGAGCGAATCTTGAGATATTTCGATTTGTCCGGTTCGAGACAAAAAACGGTTACCATTTTGATCATGCATTAAATGATTTTGCTTTTCTTGACGCATACAAAAATTATTCCTTGAATTGGGCTCTCGACGATTAGATGAGGCTTGCAGTACAAAAAATGTAAAAACATGTTTCTAGGCGAAGAGCCCAGAGCGTGATGCTGGGTTGTACTCCAGGCCTCGAAGTCCCCGGAGTAGTTGGAATCGTGATTCATTACGTTCGCGACATAACGGGTTCAGGTCGCGTCGTAATTCCAAAACTGCATCCCGACGGTTGTCCCCGAGATGATTTGTTTTTCGAAGCAATACATACCGAGGTTTTTCACAAGAAAACATGCTTCTTTTTACGATGGAAAATCGAGGTTACTTATACTTCATTGCCCAGTGGACGAATATCAAACAAGCCTGCGCAAGAAGTGCGGTGCCGTCTCCGTTTGGTTTCATTGCAGCCCCAGAGTTGCCTGATTGTGCTATAAACGCAGTGGTGGACCTACACGTATCGGGGCCCGGGACATAAATCTCTATGAGGCCCCTTACCTTATATGTAGTCATGAGATCCAGTCGAAGGGGACCAAGTCAACACGATTTCACCCAGCACTGAAGCAGTTCTACACAGCATCAGGCCACCAAAACAAATTTCACACGTTTCGCTATTTCAAAACTTAAATTTCAAGCTTTGGTTCTTAAAAAAACTAATTTGGCTCATTGGAATTGATAATTTTGGTCTTTAGGAATTAAATCTCGTTACGTTGGCTTTTTCTTATAGGCGGACACAATTGAGAAGGCGGACACAATCAGCACTAATTCGTGGCTAAAAATTGAGAAAAACACTAAATCGGGGTGATAATTCAAAAAAAGTGCTAATGTGCAGCCATAAAATTGAGAAAAATCTGCTATCCATCGCTCTAATTGCACTAATTCGCGGCTAAAATTGAGAATTTCCCGGCAAAAGTAGAGAAAAAGAGCCGCTAATGTATGCTAAAATTGAGAAAGTTCGTTAATTCCCGGCTAAAATGGGTATAAACACTAATTTGAGGATTTCGAGAAAATTCTCTAGTCCGGAGCTAATTGAGTAAAAGAAGTAATTCGCGGGTTGAATTAAGAAGTAATTCGCGGCTATAAACTTAATATATATAATTTGCGGCTGTAACTGGGAAAAAGCGCTAAAATTCGTGGGTCAGTTTGGGGAAACGCCGCAAATGCGTGGCTAGAGTTGAGGAAACCTGGCTAAAACAGCAAAAATCGCTAATATGCCTGAATAAATTGAAGTGCTAAAATTTAAGCTAAAATGGAAAAAACGGATCAATTTGAGAAAATGCGCTAATCTACAGCTTAGATGGGTGATTGACGGCTTAAATTAAGAAATTGGGGAAATAATTCGCGGCTAAAATTGAGAAAGGGCGCTAATTAATATGACGTTAAAATTAAGAAAACGCTAATCCTAAAATTGAGATCGTTTTCTCGTAAAAATCCTTCGGTAGTGTCATTTAAAAATACAACCCTATGAGTTTTTCAGCAACAGCGAACTGGATTTTTTGACCCCGACCTGCGAAAATGAGTTTTGAGCGAGAGGAACCCACGAAAACGAGTTTTAAGGGAGTGGAACCCGCGAAAATGTTTTCTTTGGTGAATTTCACCACCGAGAGTTAAGGTTGAGTTACGTTAACTCAGAATTAACGAAAAAATTGCGTCACAATTTATGTAAACAATGTTTGTGTTTGAGTTTGGTAACTCCAACCTAACTCCCGGTGGTGGAATTGGCCATTAGTGAGCTAGGATCGCAAACATGTTTTTTTTTATGCCGCGAAGTCGGTTTTTGAATTAGGCATACCTCGTGAAATTGATCTATCAGCATCAACACCCAAGAAAATGGGGTTTTAAGCCAGAAACTGGTTTTCATACAGAGATCGAAATGCGGGAAATTGAGTATGGTGAATTCGTTTGATATTGGTATGTATGACCATTCCGCGAAATTTTGTATTCAGCATCAAAACCCCGTGAAATTGGTTTTTTAGTGAGCGAAATCTGGGAAATGATTCGTTTGTCGGGTTTGACCCCGTAGAATTTGTGCTTGACGTGACACGAAGCAGTCCCAAACAGCGCCTATAGTCCCATTTTGGTGAGGTGGGGTGGGTTTTTTTCCTATTGGGTGACCAGGTGTAAAAGTAGTTTCCGATTACGCCTGGCACGAAAAAGTAATGCGCTTAGAATGAAAAGTAGGACCCAACAGTAGGACGCCTAAAATCAAGTTAACGTCGACGACTAATCGTTGATCAATTTGATGTTAAAATTGTTGTTTACTCGACTATAGGTTGTCGTGCACGTTTATGATAACAAAGTATAATGACTTCAGTCACGTAACAAAGCGAGCAAGCACCCGGGGTGGAGCAAGTAAAGACTTCCAAACCTCTTTGGTACGGAGTACACCGATTATTGGGCTAGTAGTCGACCATCTCTATGGCCAAAAGCACTAAATTTTCAACGGCGGTCCACCCACACGACGGGATTTAATGGAGCGAATTTAGCCTTTGAAAAGAATGAAAAAACCATAAAACTGGAGTTTGAAAGACCAAAACGATAAAATTATGGTTTCGAATGAGCAAACTCCACGAATTTGTGTTTGAAAGAGCAAAAATCCGCCAAACTTGAGTTTTGGAGAGCAAAAATGACGAAATTTTGTTTCTGATTGAGCCGAATATGGCTCTTTCATTTTGAGGAAACTTATTCTATGGTTGAACCAAATTCAGATGGAATTTTTAAACAAAATTTCCAGATGTAAATGAACCAAATCACATGTAAGACAAATTGGTTTTATTGATTTTTAGTTTCCATTAGAGTGTGGTTCAACAATAGAAAGATCCTAGACCACTGAATTTGGTTTTTGAAAGAATAAAAATACTCAAAATTGGGGTTTGAAATAGCAAGCATTCGAGACTTTCGGTTATGGAGGAGCAAAATCCGCGATATTGGTTATGAAAATTGGTTAGTTTTGCGAATTGTGCAACTGTGGATTCCAGAAAGAGTCAAACCCACAAAATTTGGCTCGTTAAATTGCCAACATCTGTGAAATTGGAGTTTTAATCCGCGAAATTAGGTTTTGAATCAGTGATAATCCGCAAAGCTTGGGATTTGTGAGACTCAAAATGACGAAATTTGGAGTTCGAATTATTCAAGTCCGTGAAATTAGTTTTTGGAGGAGCCAAATTAATTTCCTGGATTAGCCAAAGCTACCAAACTTATTTCAGTAAGAGCTGAAACCACGAAAGCGTAAAAATCAGCGAAAAAAGAACGAAAATCTGTTAAAAGTTTTGAAGATGCCAAATTTGAAACATTGCGTTCTATAGAAAATTTCCAGCAAAATTTTGATTGTAAAACGCCAAAACCACGATTTTTGTTTTTTGCCTTTCGTTTTTCGCCAAATTAGTTTTCGAACGAACCGAACCTGCGAAACTAATTTTATAAAAAGCAAATGTCACGAAATTTAGTGTTTGAACTGGCAGAATCTCCGAAATTGTGTTTTGAAGGAGCCGAGTACACAAAATTGGGTTCTGAAAGATCGAAGTCCGTGAAATTGGTTTTTTAACGAGTATAAAACCCCCGAAATCGGGTTCTTGAAAGTGCAAATTCCACGAAATTTGATTTTTGAAAGACCAAAACCCTAGAAATTTGGATTGGAACGAGACGAATCCGCTAACTTCAGTTTTGAAACAGCAAAAACCCGGGAAACTGGCGTTAGTTAGAGTCAAAAAGACAATATTTGGTTTTGGAAAGTGCCAAACGCGCATGATTGGTTTTGAATTAGACTGTGGTTTTGAATTAGACTGTTAGCCTTTGTCTGGTTTTCGGTCTATGTTCTGGATTGTGGGGTGAATTTCAGGTTTTTGAGTGAAATATCGTTGAATTTCGGTGTCTAGAGACCATTTTACGGCCGAAAATCACAATTTAGAAAAAGATGCTGACCTGGGCTGTTCCTGAGCCAAGCCCGCAGCTAAAATTAGGGGAAAAACACGCTAATTCGGGGCTAAAATTGAGAAAAATTACAAATTTGCAACTAAAATTGCGAAAACGCACACATTCGCAGATCAAAATAGAAAAGGCACTATTTAGCGGCGGAATTTGCGAAATAAATCGCGTCCAAAATGGACAAAAATTGGTAATTAAACCGGTGCTCAAATTCAGAAAAATGCCATTTCGCGAATAAATTTTGAGGAAAAAGTGCTCGCTAGCGTCTAAAATTGGAACAAAATCTAATTTGTGGCAAAAGTTTAAAAAAAATCGCTAAGTAATTTGCGTTTAAGATAGAGAAAAATCGCTAATTCGTGGATGAAATTGAGGAAAAGTATTCACGAATAAAATGCAGGAAAAACGTTAATCCGCGAATACAATAATTAGGACAGCTAAAATGATGAAAAAGACTAATTTTCAGATCAAAACGAGACAAACATATAATTCATTGTTAAAAATGGAAAAATCGCTAGTTTTCAGTTTACGAAAACGCCAATTCGTGGCTAATATTGAAACAAATTGGTAACTCGCAGCTAAAGTTGAGGAAAATTACAACTTTTTAAATTCACGAATACATTGTACATAATAAAGCTCTGATTTATATATATAAATAGCTAATATAAAAAAAACGCCGTTTGTGGCTTCTGAAGGCAATGGGGGGGGGGGGGCGTGTAAAGGCAATTTCTTGTAGCCAAAAAATTGAGAAAATGTTACTCGCGGCCAAAATTGATAAAAGCTCTAATATGCGGGTAAAATTGAGAAAATCTCAATTTGCGGCTTACATTGAATATACGGTTAAAGTTTTTAAAAAACGCTAAAAGTGAAAATATCACCTGTTCGCTGCTAAAATTGCGAAAATCACTAATTCGTTGGTAAAATTGAGGAAAATCGCTAATTCACAGCTCAAATTGAGGAGAACATTTTCCAAGAAAGAAATAAGAAATAACCAAAGAATTAAATCAATCAGACCCAAGTATCGCGGAAATTTCAAGTTTCTGGCCATTTTTTGTAGCGTGGACGCGGCTCCAGCACCTAAAGTTTGACAAATACAGACATGAAATTACATGGTACTGGAATAAAAATCTGCGGAATTGTCAGCTTCGGGTCTATTTATACCATGCTGGTTTCCACAATTTTTTTCCTGTGAAATTGTCAGTTTCTGATCTTTATTTCCGCTAAAATTCGAGTTCCGGATATCTTTTCAGTCACCGTGGATTCTGGGCAAGGCAATCCGAAAGCACTCAAATCCTGACGATAGCCATAAAATTTTAACTTTCTGAAAGCCAAATTCCACGAAATTAGTTTACTGGTTTAATATTCGCATTATTGAAGGTTGAAAGTTGCTTTAGATAATTCGATTCGTTAGTTTCCGGTCTTCATTTTCGCGAAATTACAAGGTCTTGTATGAAGGTCTTGAATGAAGCAAAAGTTTCGAGACCATTTTTGTAGCAGTGGAACTCAGGCTAGCATGCCCCGTCTCACGAAATCCGGGTGTTCATTTCATTTAAATTGTAATTTCGGGGAAATTGAAAGTTTCGGTGCTAAATCTCCGTGAAATAGCCAGTTTGCAATTGTTTTTTGTGGGCTCGGACCCCGGGCTAGCCGGCCAAGATGGAACGCGTCGTAGGCTGACGAGGCCCCTGCGCAAGCATTCAGGGGACAAATATCTGTGAAATTGGATCCTTGCAGGGTTTTGTTTTGCGAAATTGCTAGTTTCGGGACCAATTTATTTTAGAAGTTGCGGACTCTGGATTAGCCGGCTCCGACTACGGCCATATACACGATTAACCGTGTAATTGTAACATTTAGAGATAAATATTTGTGACTTTGCAAATTCGGGTCCTAATTTGAACAAAATTACTTTCTGGCAGAATATCCGCGAAATTGAAAGTGTCGAATCTTTGGGAGTTAATTTAAGCAAAATTGCAAGTTTTGGCGCCTTTTCAGTGGCGGCGGATCATCTGCAAACTTGAAGTTGCAAGTATACCCGGGCTAACGAGCCGGACAATCAATTGGTGTCGAGGTGGGGTGGAGCTACTAGGAAATTAAAGTTCCAAGGAAACGTAGCCAAAACATTGGAATTTCCGGGTTTTAAATCGTCGTGAGTAATTGGAATTTTCAATGGTATGTGAATGGGGAGGTTACGTCGTTTGTACAGTCAAACAGAAGCGTTACAGGGCTGAGGAGTGAGGAACTGTTCTGGGTGTAGCTTCATCAGATCAACCCTAAGCTTTTTTAATCCCGACCAGTGGATCGGTTCCGTGATATCATCGGGAGTATTCCTGCTGACTCTCTAGAGGCGATATTCACATTTCGCGGGCAGGAAGCATTTACAGGTCTTAAGAAAAAGTGAAATGTTTGGTTTTTGGGTTAAAATACAACTCACAGGCTCGAAAGTTAAAGTTTTGAGGCAAAATTTTCAGATTCCTGGCCGATACGCCACATTATTATTTTTTGATGATTTGTATTCTGTGGGCGCCTAGGTAGTCCCCCACACTACTGCCCCTAAAAACGGTCCTGCCTACTGGGCATGTTTGATATTAATAAATGCAGGAATAAGATCGGTTTTTTAATACAAAAACGAATATAAAGATTAACGCAGGAACAAAAATTTGATCGGGGTGATGTGTCTTAAGTGATGTAGACAGGGGTCTAATCAGGCACATTGAAATCACAGTCGAAATCTAAAAATAAGCTTGCCAGCCATAAAATAGAGCGCAGAGATTTCTCGGATCACGAGCTGTATTTAAAAGTAAATCCACCTGGGCTTCAATGCCCAGTGAAGGACCCTCGTGGCGGCCTTCGAGTTTTTGTTTCAGTCGGTGAATGGCACATTCACCAAGAGTGTTTTTATTGGAACTATCCACTGAAAGAAGACCCACATTGCTTGAGTAAGCCAGCAGTATTTGAAAGGAAGAAGAGCTCGCACCTTGGCAATTCGGTAAATCCATGGTGGAACACTGAAGGTCCGACTGTAGGGACATGGCTTTTTTGTGGGACACGGTCCACACGGTGAGAGGGTCGTACAGAAGAACTTCCAGCGTCGTTAGAATGGGCTCGTGGCATTTCCTCAGAACGCTGAGTGTTTCTTCGCAACACCTTCTAAACACTCCTTCGACACCGGAAACACCCATGCCGTCGACCACATCCCTCGATAAGCGAAATGGAACTGTTTCAGGCGTTGGAAGCGAACGCCCTTGCTCAAAACAGATGCCTGGGAATTAAAGAGAAAAAACACATAAAACCCCGCATTCCACCACACCAGGTAGTCGCACCAAAGTCTATGTGAATCATTTCTGCAGTAACCAGATCGATAAGAATGTTGGACACGTGCCTGTCGCCAATTCCCAGGATATATCCAGTCATCGAGTTGGAGGCCACGCTGTTAAACAAAACAAACTCAAGTCGTAAAATTATTACGATTCGTACGTTCCCCAAGTTGAATAACCTTCTCGTATAAGCCAAACGGCGTTCAAACCATTCACTGGGCGTGGAAAAATTTTCGGTGAAAAAATATCGAAAAATCGGTTTCACATTGGAGCACACTGTGTTGTACGCTTCGTACCTTGCCTCGTAGGACCTTTTCAAAAAACGCGAAATGAATAAATTTGTACTACATAAAAAAGGCGACGAGTCCCCCCCCCCTTCTCATACTTGACGGCTCCCTTCATAATATCTAGCGCTCGCATCACACTCATGTCCTGAGGCCTGTACTTGGGATGGGCCTTATATAAATACGAACCAAAAACGCCCGTATTGTCAACCCATTCAATGACACCGCTTTTTCGCGACAGTGGAACCACCTGAAAAAACGCAAAGATGTAGAAATGCTGGCATGACTCTCATTTAAAAAAAAAAAATAATCGAACTTGCCTTATACGTTCGAAGCGTGAGTCGACGCTTCGATGTGTTTTCGTCATTTTTCAACAAACTATTCACGATCCCGAAAACCTGTTGCATGACAGCGTCCTGACGTGAATCGTCCTTTCCCTTCACCAACTGAACTCGTTTGATACCGTCCGTGCAAAGACAAACGATCTTTTTTGGACAATTTAAACCACCAACGAAGGTGAATTTACTCTCGAATTTGACGACACCTTCGAAAATTTGAAACACAAACCGAAATTTGGCAAATTTTAGTCGGACTGAAAAACTTACCTATGATGTCACGGTAGTCCTTATTCTGGTTGACAGCAAGCGGCGCCGTGATACAATGAATTTCAGACATGTCTCCGAGTTTTTTCAAAGGCTCTTTCGCTGGAATGTCCATAACGCATACCTTCCCCTTAAAATCTCTCAGATGGTAAGCAAGTGAAACGTACGCCTCCGAAAGCTTTTGCATCTTCGTGATGATATCTCTCACGCAACTTTTCTCAAGTTGCTTCGCTATTAGCCTGAAAAAAAAGACCAATACAATAAAAAAAACGTAATCGTTGAACGAACAGAAATGATATACTTGGCTGCCTTCACACGTGGTTCGTCGTCGTTTCCATCTTTAATATTCAAGTATTGGTTATCCCTTCGTGAATTTATCTGGGCGAGGATTAGCCAAACAGCGTGATGAGGATGATCTTTGCAACAACGCACTGAAATATAGGAAAACAATTGAAAATGTCAACTAACTGGAATAGTGGAGAAACTGTTTTTCGAGAAATAAGGTAGAATGTAAAATAGACCAACAAGATCCCCCCTCCCTTGGCCTTAAAAAGTTCGACGCAAAAACCCTGGGAGTTCATAGGATTCCAGGCGATCTTTAAAAAGTTTATTGTTTGTCGATTGAATGACATTTTTCCACTTGTCGTTCAAGTGGGAACCGAATCGCTGGTTTTCGACCATAATTTGGCACCTTAAAACCCCAATTTCACGGATACTTCTAATTTCATTCCCCTATTTCGAGGGAACATCACGCTTTTAAACCAGAATTTCGTGGGATTTGCTCTTTCATAACCAACTTTTACGGACTTTCGCAAATTTCGTGGAATTAGCTCCTTTAAAGCCCAATTTCTGGGATTTTCGCCTGATCAAAAATCAAAT
This sequence comes from Corythucha ciliata, assembly GCA_038030265.1. Classification (NCBI taxonomy): domain Eukaryota; kingdom Metazoa; phylum Arthropoda; class Insecta; order Hemiptera; family Tingidae; genus Corythucha; species Corythucha ciliata. Next base: position 24,825,064 of record CM075939.1, read on the forward strand.
TTAGAGGTTGATAGCTACTATTCATAAAAATAGTTTTTCAGGCTCGGTTAATTCGAGAAACTAATTCGGAGGAAATCAAACAACGGAAAAACGTCAACCTCCGGAGTTTTCAACCTCCAGTTTCGTAACCAAATGTTTCAAATTTTGCGCCTTAAAAATCCAACATTACGGGGTTTCGTCATATCCTACCGAAATTTTGGGGATTTTCACGCTTTTAGAAACCAAATTTCGTGAGGTTTGCTCTTACTAAAATCACTTTCACAGGTCATGAATAGTTCAGTAAATTAATTTGGCTTTTTCAAAAACCAAATTCCTGGATTTAATTATTCAAGATCCCAAATTTAATCATTTTGACCCTTACAAATCCCACGTTTTGCAGATTTACACTATTTCAAAACCTAATTTCACGGATTTGGCCCATTCGAACCAGAATTTCACAAACAAAATTCTCTTGCTCTTCCTGAAATAAGTTCGGAAAGCACTCAGCCGCAGCTCTTTCTTTGGGCTCAACTCTCTCTCTCGCTCTCTTGGTCTTGAATCAGCCGACCTCAGGACATTTTCCGTTTTTGAAGGACTGATCCCGCGAAATGTTGGTTTCTGAAACAGACAGCTCCGTAAAAGTTTTGGGGTTTGAGGGAGCTAAATTCGCGAAATGGCTTTTTAAACTGACCCAACAGCGCGAGATTTTCTGTTTTTTAAGCAGATTAACCGCGAAATTGATTTTTTTTAGAGTGAGCTAGCCCGGTGAACGGTTAATTTTCATAAGGTGAAAAAATGCGGTAATAAGTGCTTTTTTCTTTGGTAAACGCTCCTCGTGGCGCCAAACTCACGAAATTGGTCTTTCGGAACCTCCCCGTGAAATTGCGTTTTTGAAGAACCAGATCCGCACCATTGTGTTTTCAACCGACTGATCCCCTCGAGAATGTTTTTTTCCCTCCAAAATCAGCAAAATTTATTTTTGAAGAGCCAGCCTCGCACAAACGGGTTTGGAGTGAGCCAAGTCTGAAAATATGAGTTATTTTTTTTACAAAGCCAGGCCCGCAAAATTGTTGGTTTCAAATGAGCCAGACCCGTCATTTTGTTCTTTAAAATGTACAAACATCAATAGAAGTTTACATTTTAAAGACGTGAAATCTGTAAATATGGCCTTTAGGGTTATAGCATTTCGTAGTTGGAGCTTTCCTGGGGTTCGACCTTTCTCGGTGGAGCTAGTTTGTGGGTGGACCTTTGCTGAGGGTACATGAAGAGCGTCTTATCATTAGAAACTGACCTCTCGAACTATTCAAAATCAGAATCCGTTCAAAACCTAGAGATTTTCAAGAAAAATTGAACAGCCCCCAAATCACATTTGGTTGGACTTCCTTCTTCTTCATTTGGCTGTCGATTGTGCGGTCCACCGGAAAACTCTAGCAAGGTACAGTGTCCAGCGGGTTAAAGACGTTTAGGGTGGAGTGGGGACAAAGTAGAGCGTGAATTAGAATTACAAGCATAAAAGGTTGAATTTTCCTAAAGGGGTCTCTTGCCTATCTTTCCAGCCTCGGAGTTTCACTGGGGCTTCACAGGGCTATTAGGTTGAAGCTCTCAATATAGCATGGCAATTGAGGCGAACATGAAGCTAATGAACCGGTCTCGAGAAGCGGAGGCGCTTCTCGGCCTCCTGAGTCCTGACCCGGCAATCCACGTCAGGATGAGTGAGCTCTTTGGCAAGAATCAGGTAGCCATACAGCTTATAATAATGTTTCAGAAACTTGCGCCAAGCACTCAACGTCTTCATGTTAAAATGTTCAGCTGCTCTCAGCTTCTCCCAATCTCCAATGGGGGGTAGGGGAGGCCGATGCCCCTCCCCCCACCGGCGACTCGAATCGCTCTCTTTTGCAGATGAAAGATCCCGGGCAGGACATATTGGACAACTTTGAGAAAATAACACTAAACATTTTAAATCGGTCGGTAACGCGAACTTAGGTTCCCGAATTTTCAATAAGCCGGGCTGCTCGAAGCGTTTTACGGCATTTTCCTTGCCTACGAATTTTCCAGTGAGCCCCCCCCCCCTTGCTCCCACATACGAACCCGTTGTCGTGCGATTGGGAAAATTTATTCTCGAGGGTTTGACTCTGAATAAACCCAATTTCGCGTGATTGCTTAGTCAAAAAACATAATACCGCATGAATGGCGCACTCTAAAAACCAATTTCGCAGGTTTGATTATCTAAATAACATATTTGGCGGTATTTAGTCGTTTAAATAACTATTCTCACAGATTCGGCTCATTAGAAAACGAAATTCGCGAAGTTGGCTCATTCAAAAAACTAACTTTGCGGGGGTTTAGTTCTTGAAACCCCCATTCTCGTGAATTTGAGGCTATTAATAAAGCTAAATTCACATGCTCGGCTCTTATAAAAAAAAAATTGCGGGGTTCTGTGTCCTCCGTAAAAAGAATATTAAGTTTTTTCCTCGATTGGAATTCAGGACTCTGGGTCTTGAATTGGAATCTCTTCCCTACTTGAGATCAGGAATTGTCTCCTTTCCTGCCCCCCCCCCCAATTACTTCCACGACCTATTACGCCACTTTACTGAGGACGTGGGTCTACATCCTCAGCTCCCCGGCCGCAGGGCAGCATAAGTGTATGTGTACTCACGAAAAACTGAATGGAGATTTTGAGCGAATTGTGAGTCATCGTCGCTCAAGTGACCCGCCAACTGCGGTAGAACTCTGAGAAACTTGTTTGACGGCACGCGAAGCAACTCCTTGCCCACTATTTTGTTCAGATGAGGGTCCTTTCGATTTTCCAGCCACAGGGAAGCGAATCGGAATATAATTAGATCGTTGGATTCACCTTCACTCAACAGAAGTCCTCTGATGTAATTACTGAAAAAAAAAGAGAAGTTTAATTGGTTTTTAAAACCTCGAATTTCCGATTTCCAGAACATTACTCACGAGATGGCTAACTCCAAGAAATAGCCTCGTTCTTTTCGAAGTCTTTCGTTCTCTTTTTTATGAATTTCCCTTTGAGCATTACAAATGCCTTTCATTTTGCCGAGATCTTCGTTCTCCTTAGTGGCGACCAGCTTGTCCAACTCAGCCTTTTGTTTTTCAATTCCATTGAGTATCTGCACTTTGTAATTATACTCGGAAGATTTCATGAACTGTTGAATTCTTTGATACTCTGAATCACACAGTTTGGCAATTGAATTGGATGCGGAGCAGCGCAGTTGTTGCGGACAAATGTTTTTTGCCTGAATGAATTAGTTTAGAGAAACGAGCTAAAAAAACAACAAAAACTAGTGAACATACTCTTTCGAAGTATTTTGAGATGATACTGGACGGGTTTTCAGATTTAGTTTCGGACATCCACTTCCCGTACGTCAACAAAGCTCGAGTCATTACTGCGTCATCGGCGCTTTCAGCCGACAAAATAAGTTTTTTGAGAAGATGCCTGAAATAGCGTGCCATGAAAGAAATTGTGGTTGGTTCGTTCGTTTGAAAGTACACCAGCTTACTTCGCCATATTCGAGTCTCCAGATTCCCACAAAATTTCAGCTCGCTCTAGTTGAACTTTGAACTTTGTTTCGGGTGGGTTCTCTTCAAATTTGTCAATTTTTTCTAGTAACCTGAAGGTTAAAAGATTAAGTTGGTGAGCGAGCCGAGGAAACACAAATTTATTCGAAGCAAACCTTCTCGCCACCAAGAAATTTCGAGCTTTCCGAGCCCGTGCTGTGGCGTCAAATAAAATCTGAGGAGCTTTTGTTCGGTCAACCAATAAAGACCTTTGTTGTAGAATCGGTTCAAAGTCGATCCAACGCCCTTGCTCTTCGGTTACAAGGTCGTTCATTTCACTAAATTTCTCCAGTTTGAATTTTTCGATTTCCTTGTGAAGAATAAACTCATTAATAGCTGAACACCGTAAACGGAGGGGGGGGGGGATTTCACACCCGTAGAATTCGAAGTCGGGATAACGGTTCATATACACTTCTTGCTACCTCTAAGCTAACGTTCTCTAAAGAACCAATCACAGCCTTTCTCGCTTTGTTCACTTGTAGAATAGCCGATACATCATCTCCGACGGCTAGGGATCTCAGGGCAGAGTAGTGCAAACCACTGAAGTCTTGATCTGGGAAAACATGACAATGAGAACAAGATTTATAGTGTACTGGTGATGGAGGGGGGTAGAGTCTAGCGCCTTAAACATGAGTAGGAGCCGTTTCTGGCTTGTCGGCTACTCTAGTGAAGAAGAGCGAGTCGGGTCCCGTGTTACCAGTGGAAAAAATTGTTTTTGAAGTTTTGTTCAATTTTAAATTTTATAGCCCGTCAAGAAGAACATGAACCCCGGGCCAGCGCTCTCTCATTCGATAAGTTGAAACTCCTCCTCCCTCTACTTCCGTAACCAAAGTAGTTACAAAGATCGATTCATCAAGGTGTATTTTTCAAGCCGTGGCCCCATGAAAAAGGTAAGGGAAAGTAGCCAGAAGGGGTCATCTCGCGATGGCGAGGTTCATGTTTAACTTGACGAGCTATAGCCATTTTTGCCAATGTCGCTCTCATCTCGCGTCGAATTAGTTGTACGTGGTTGAGCCCCTGTTTTCAGTAGCGTACCGATAGTGTAGGGGCAAGTGGCGCGGACCACCCCGGGCCCCGTTTCAGAGGGGTCCCCTAAAGCGTGATTTTTAGGTTTTACGTTCTTGAATGGTGGAACGTGAAAATGAGACTTCGTATCCGGTTGGACGACAATTTTGCTCGCTACGCCGTTCCTGGAGCTACCACGCGGCTTAAAGTTTGGAAAAAACACTAAGCGTGAAAAATTGCACCGAGGGTGCGGCCCAGCCTCCGTTTCGACATCAGACCTACTAGTCTTCCAAAAACTCGGGAGGTCGGAGCTACTCGGTCCTGGTCTCATCATCCTGACAATTGAGCCGATGGACCGCCCATCGCAGGGAGCGGAGGTGCCACTGCACTACGATCCCCGCCCCCGGCGCTCAACCCGACCTGGCAAAACCGAGTCAGGGAGGACCCGGCTCATCCCCTGTCCGTTTCGCCCTCACGGTTCTCATCAGTCACTATTGAGCGTGGCTAAAACTGCGAAATAGCGCTTATTCGTTGTAAAAATTGAGAAATGCTCTATTTCGCGTTTTTTTCGATACAACTTCAAGACCAAAAACAACATAAGCATTCCTTTCTATACGGGAACATGGAAGTAAATGGAGAAAAAATCACTGATTCGCATTATATGTATAGAGTCCCATTTGAGATTAGGTAAATGAAGTAAAAAACGCTAATGTGCTTGTGAGAAGTTGCTAATTCACGACTAAATGTGAAAAGCCCGCAAATTCTCGGCTAGAAATTGGAAAAACTGTAATTTGCAACTAAAATAGAGAAAAATCGCTAATTCGCAGATAAAATTGTTAAGAAGTGCAAAGTCACAGCTTAATTCGAGAAAAAGTGCAATTTCATGGCTGAAATTGTCTATGTGCAAAAGAATGAGTTTTTTCGAGCAATCCTAGGGCAAGATATGGCCTGGAAGGCGCGTACATGTTAAAACGTACACAGAAAAAGTCAGACAAAAAAATAGGCAATTGGCCTGGATATGAAGAATAGGCATAGAAGCTGACAAAACGACTTGGCAATTGACAAAGTGATTTGGAAACAAACTGACTAACCAGAAACTGACAATTAAGCGACTTGGAAACTAACCAAGAGTCCTGGAATCTAACAAAGTGGCCTGGAAGCTGATAAATTGGCCTAGATACTAACGTCACAGCTAAGAATTTTAAAAAATGTTAACTCACGGCTCCGATTCACAGCTAAAATGTACGAAAAGCGCGAACTCATGGCTCAAAGTGAGAAAAAACTGCCAATTCGCGGCTAATATAGGGGGAGGGTGTCCAATAACGAGATGCTCAGAGAAAAACCTGAGTTTGGGCCCATCGTTTGAAACCAAAATGCATATGCGACATTTTTAAAAATGCCTATTAGTTTTCTTATAGCGATTTCCATTCAATACACTACACAAGTGTAGTGCAGCGTCTTCTCCATAAACATTTGTTTCAATTCAGAGAGGACGGGTGGAAAAACTTACATCACACTAGTGTATTACATTGAATGGAAAACGCCATCAGAATCGTCCATTTTATGTTATTTTGGCTTGTTACTTCTTTTTTTTCGAAATGTGCTTGTTGCAAGCCTCGTAATTCTTGCAAGCCCAAAACTAAGGAGCTCGTTTAAAAGAGCACAAAATTTGCTTACAGAACAGCTCATTTTAATCGTGATTAAACATTTATTTGGCATGAAAGGAGCTCAAACGGAAACAAACTTCATTTTTAAAAAATTTGGAAAATTTCGGACGTGATTTTCTAAACTTTCTCAAATTGTCGGCCACTAATTTTACCGCTGGAAAAACTTCCTAATTTAGAGAGCTTTCGAATGATCTATTCACTTTTTTATATTCGTCTAAATTTTGTTAGGAGAAATGTCTGCACAATGTCTGAAAAACCTCAGGAGACACGAGCAAAATGAGTTACATGAGACATAATTTTTTGCGGGTGTCTTTTCACTGAAATCTGAAAACGACTTGGTATGATTATGTAGAACCGGCAACTAAATGTGAAAAAAATTCAAATTTACAGCTAGAAATAGGAAAAACGTTAATTTGAAAAAAAAGTGAACAAATTGAGAAAACGCGTTAATTCATGCCTAAAAGTAAAAAAAAACTAATTTGCGACTAACACAAAACTAAAACAAAGAGAAAACTCTAATTCGCCATCAAAAATTGAGAAAAAGAGCTTAATCGCGGCAAAGGTTGAGATATCCCGTAAATTCAGAATGAAAATAGAGAAAAACCGGTAAATTCACGTATGAAAGTGAAGAAAATTGCAAAGTTGCAGCTAAGCTGCAAAAGTTGAAGCTATTGGGAAAAAAGGGGTCATTAGCAGTTAAAGTTGATAAAGAGTGCAAATTCACGGCGGAAATTGAGAAAACACGCTAATTTGCCCCTAAAATAAAAAAAAGCTCAATTTCCCGAATAAAATAGAGAAAAAACAGTAATTCGCATATGAGAATGGATAAAAACTGCTTGCTCAATTCGCACGAGCCAATTCATGAAAACACGATCCGTTCAAATAAACCCTATATTGCTTCCGAGCTACGGAAGCATTGTCTTCACTTTTAGGAAATATTTTTTTTTCTTCTTTAAAATCGAAATTTCCACTTGCATTTCACGTTTTATACCTTCCTGAACAATTTCGGTTTCGTGTCTGTCCGTCCGCAAATCCTTGTAACAAGCATAATAAAATTATCTTCCTTAGTTTTTATCCGAATTTGATGACATTTTCTGGGAATATATGTGTTGGCTAGCAGAGAGCCCCCTATCAATTTCGTCAAAATCGTACAAGGGGGAGGGGGTGAAAAGCGAGGAAGCACTGTGCTATAATCATTAGCAGACGTTTTTTTTATTACTTTTAAAACTATTGGGTTGCGGGACCCTTTTGAAATAGGCTAGATAGACTGATGACGTAATGACAGCATTCGCATAACCTTCACAATAGCTTCCCATAAATCAAACAATAGGACTTAACAACAAGGTGACTAAACTTTCTATAGGTGCCGCAGATCTTCGGCCATTACTGTCCTTCATCTACGTCACGAGCAGTCCCAAGTTCCTTTGCGCTGGACCCAATACATTATTAATTGTTATTGGGCTGTGATTTTTGTGATTCATAACCGTCAATTTCAAAATTAACTTGTTTTTGCTGCTCTACAGTGAGCAATCGGGAGCAAAGGACTGCTGGTGACGTCAGTCTCCACCCCTCCCGTCCGATCGGCGATGGGAAATCTGCGGCACCTATAGTAAAGTATAGTCACCTTGACTTAACAACGATATTTAAAAGAACTGGATTGCTCATCTTTGCTGATAGAGAATAGCAATCATTTAAGTTCCCAAGTGGATGAGAGGGGTGGAGTTTCAAAACAAGTACCGTGTTGCCATAACTACACAAGGAGAGGGACAGGGTGATTGTTTATCAGAGGTCTGCCTGCCCCCTCCAGTCCGATGTGATCAATCCAGGTCTATACAGGGTGTTAACGTTAAGGTCGCACCACCGGCCAGGGTTCGATTCTGCAACTCATTTGCGGCAAAAGTTGTCCTCTGCAAAAAAAATTTTCACCCCGCACGAAGTCCGACTTTTTTCACTTTTAAGATTTTTTTCGTGTTATAGATATTGCGTTACTAAAACGACTGTAACTCGCTTATTTCAGGCCGAAAATCAAATCTGAATACACCGTTGGAAAGAGCGTTAAACTTACCATCTTCCCAGTGCAAAATATCATTTTAAATGTAGGATTCAGGGGACGAAAAATGAGACCGACTAGTAAAATGTGAGAAATTACGAAAATTTGCAGAATTTTCAAACGTTTTCAACTCCCACTGAATCTGTCGGTTAATCGTACACTGCAATATTAAAAGTTGGTGTAGAACTCAGCTTTCTTTAGGTCTAGTCATTTTTTTAATTAAAAAATCGAATAGGTGAGAAAACCGCGTCTGATTGAAAAAATAGGTGTTTTTTTATCTTACTCAAATGCTTTTTCAGTTGCTTTTCAAATTGCGGAAAATCCGCGAATTGCTTTTCTAGCGAGCAAACCCAACGAAATTGATTTTTTAGTGAGCGAAATCGGGTTCTTTAAATGCCAAATCCTCTCTCACTCACCCCTAGATTCGCCACTGCGAAAGGGACTATAACACGGACTCCCACGGAGTGATGAACAACGAATGTAGCGACGCGGCTCCATGACTATACGGCTACAGTTCGGTTTGCTCGAGGTCCTCACTTTTAGGACGCTACACTCTACTGTTAGGAGGGGGGGGGGGAGTTTTAGTTACCATCCCGTGGAGGCTCAAAAGACCAATCAGTGAGCCGCCATGCGCACTCGTATTCAGTTCTATCAAGTGACGCTTCACAGGCAGTTTTGTACATTCCGTTCATGCGTAGGGCGTGTAACTTTTCTGAAAAAATAAAATAAAGTAAAATAAATCGTGGAAATCGAGCTTGTCACTCCCAACACTGGTGTACCTTTTTTATATGCTGGGTCACTCAATACTTCGCAAAATTCGATCACTTTCGACCACAATTCCATTTGAGACAAGAATTTAATTCGCTCGCTTGGATCAACGGCAAGGGATGCACCACATCCGTACGCCGCGTCAGTCTCCCCGATTTCTCTATAGCCCTAAAAGAAGAAAATAAAAAACACATCACAAGGTTAAAAAGCACCCCTTCAACGAAATTCGTATCGCAACAACACTAACGTCCCACAAGTGATTTCTCAGAAGTCGTCCTTTGTCGGGCAATAATTCCTCGATAAGGTCCAAAGGGGAGGCCATTCCGGTTGAATCGTCGATGTCGCAGGTTGAACTGATTTGATCGGCCCAGAGCTCCATGTAGAGAATTCCGGTGAAATGGGCGCGACAAAATTGCGCGGCTTGTGCTACGTGAAGGTAATTCAAATCGAGTTTGACTTGATTCCTATGGAATTATACGTCAAACAATCGGTAAAAATCAATTATCACTCATCAGGGATAAATAAATACTTCTCCGTGAAGTTAGCTTGGCGGTAAAATTGCACCACGTTGAGCATGCAGCTCACGGAGGCTCTATTCAAATAGATCGACTCTAAAATTTGAATTAACTATTCAAGTGAAATACAATTGGCAAATATTCCATCGATTTCAGTACCGCGGTCCACTTCGTTGAAGTGATTTTCGAAAAAATCGTTAAGTTTCATTTCAAAAATTCTCGAAGAACTGTCATCTTTTTGTATAATAATGTAAGCTAAGTAGGGAATTATAGCTTCAGCAATGCTTTGCTGCAATAAAAAATTGAAAAACAAGGAATTAATTAATAATATTAACTTTCCCCGACGTGTTCTCTGTACCTGCGATCGGGCGAGAGGAGCAAGGCACCGAAAAAAACTGTTGGACCCAGTGAAACCATCCAAAATGGCCGACACCAAAGAACGAATCCAAGAGTCGTGTGAGATGTTCGCTTGCTCGGGACAAACCAAATATTCAAGGGTGGAAATAAGAGAATCGGAATTCATTGCAGTGGAGTACGGACGTCTTGGAGCTGTGCTCAAGGACACAAATGGTGAGACGAAAGATTGAGTTACTTCGTCGAGGTGACCTGAAATTGCCAGAAAATGGCGTTATCCTCAAAGAAATCTTGACGCTCGCGTGCGGTCAATTACGAAAATGTCCCCTCCCTCCACCACAGCACCGATGATTGTACTCACCTCGCGATTGTACTCCTTCTTTCGTGTTCAAAAGCGCTTTAAGGGTCTGCGCCGCCCATTCACAAACGGATGCGTTATCGGTTACCTTTGAACAAAATTAAAAAAATTAAAAAATGTCCCCCCCCCCCTTTAAAGCTTTTTTTTCTTTTTTTTACCAAAAGTGGTACTAATAAGTCGAACAACGTGGACACCAAAGCAATCGGTTTAAGACCCGCCTGGGGTTTGAGCACCAAAGTTGTCAAGTCACGAGGCCCGAGTTCACCCAGGCATTGAGCTGCTGTTTCGCTTATCTAAGGAAAAAGAAGAGAGAGAGAGAATGAGGGAGATTGTCTTTAGATCAGGAATATGTCGGTATTTAAACAACACTATTTGACTTACAGCAGGATCAGTTTTTAGCGTCAAATTAACCAAGGCGACTATAAGTTGATGAAGAGGGCTTTCAGCGCAATCTTCTGAACGACCTGGATTTTCTTTAAGTTGGGCGTACAAGGCGTTTAAATCTGATTTTTTCCCTTGAAGCTAAATAACAGAAGTGATAAAATTTAAATCCAACGGGAAAAGTTTCGAATTTTACCAGCAAAAGAAGGTGTTTCAAAGCTTGGCCCTTAAAGGAGTCGTTACTCGCTCGCGCCACCTTTAAAAATTTTGAAATCTCGTCCTTCAGCTCTAGTTCTTCGCAGTCTTCGAAGGATTTCAAATGAATGACTCTTTGGTGTTCGGGGAGAGGGCCCAGGTCTTTGACGCCGGGCAGCGAGCCTTTATTTTCGACGAGAAGTAAGTCGAGAAGGAGCGAAGCTTCTTTGATGCCGGCCGCTCCGTCGGTGACGACAATGGTCAAAAGGGAGGGTACGATCTGTTCCAGTAGAACGCTGATGACTTCTGAGCAATCGCTCATGCATAGACTCAGAAATCTATAAGAAAAAAAAAGACGAACGGTGATCAAGCGGGGGGGGGGGCATAGAGAAGACACCTGGGACAACCCCGGTTTCAATTCTACATTTCTTAATAGAATCGGCGGAGCATAATAATTCTAGGAAATATGGTGACCCTTTTATGCGAACAAACGGCAATGTGCTGTTATTCGGCAAAGTGTGGGGCTAAAATTAAGAGAAAGCGCTAATAGTCAAACTCGAAGGGGGGGGGGGTAAACGTCCAAACCCTGGACATTGTTTTTGTAAGAGCCATCCTCCGAAATCGGGGTTTTTGAATGAGAAGACACCCCCCCCTCTCACCCGATCAACGGTTTAGCAAAGGTGCAAGCTTTGAGCACGAACTCGCGGTGCCCCCTCCCCGCCATTATTGGAGTGAAAGATTAGGCTACAACATTCAGGAACGTCATGTCGTGCGTTTTTTTGCCTAACTTAATTTGAAAACATTAAAATCCCGCAAATGCTGTTAGGAATTTAGGATGTCCGGAGGTTTCGTTGGTGGAGACAGTTAGTAATAGTAATAGTCTTGGAAGCTTGATGACAGCCGTTCCATCTTGATTGTCGGGGGGGGGGGGACTACCTCGAAAAGTTATGGAGAAAGTTTTTCAATACGGCCACAGGTTGTTTGACACCTTCCCCAAATTAATAACTACATTTACCTTAAGAGATATTTTAAAGCTGGAACTGCCAGTTCAGTTCTTGACAGTCTCAAGAGGGTATGAACGGCAGACCGGACAATGTATCCTTTCATGGGACCCATCTGTCCAATTTCAGAGGCCATACAATCGCAGAGAGCCACGTAATGATACAAGCATAATGACCTAGAATCGGTGGATGAGTATATTGACCGTGATAAATCCCACAACCCGAAACATACATCACTTCAACCGTAGAGGCTTCTGTTATATTTGTCGTCAGTGCGTGATTCAATAAATGCACAACATAGGGGTCTTCGACACTCAATGACGATAGAAACGATTCGTTTGGGCTTTGTTTCGACTCCTTCAATTCATGATTAATAAAGGGTGAAAAAGTGGATTAAATAAGATTAAAAAGGATGCCTTGCTCACCTGTAAAAAGGATAAAGCTGATTCGACTTCGTTAAACGTCACGTGCATTCCAGTTCGCTCTGGTAGGATGACACGCTGCATATCGCAAAGCTTTGAAAAGTGCTCGATGTCGTGAAGTTTTTGAAAAAGGCACACTAAAACTTTGTCAAGGTCATCGGATAAAAGTTTCGACATCGTCTCAACGCCCAAAGCTCGCACGATGATTTTCCTCGTGACATCGCCCTTGGGCGGATTTCCTTTGGCGACGCGCACATAACAGGACATGGCTTCAGGGAAACATTCCTTGAAGGGAAGCCATACATGAGTACAAATATATAGAGCTACGTTTTGTGTAGAATAATTTACTTTAAAAAGAGACGCTTGATCCATTTCAAGCGATTCGCACAAGTTTTCCAAGCCTTGAAAGTCGACATTGTCCAAAAAGATAGGAACCAAACAAGTTTTATAGTCGTTTAAAAATGTTTCGAGCGACGAGGAACCAAAGATTTTGAACGGGAATTTCTGTAATCGAAACAAAGTGGTTACTAAAACGAGACACGAGAGCGCGTGGATGTCAAATTAGTAGCTGAAATTATTTTTCACTCACAATTCTGGCAATCAATCATCTAAAACAGACTATCCAACCCGATAACTTTTACTTTAGCCAAGAGTCTGATCTTCCGGATAAAAAACTCGTAAATTAGTCACAAAACAAGATTATCCGGGACCAAAAAGCTTATTTTCCCACAGAAACCTTACAAGAGATCCTTAATTTATTGAGAAAATGAGTCTATCCGCCACAAAAATGGTCACTTTTCTCTGGAAACGTGAAAAATACAAGGATACCGCAATTTCACCAAATAAATAGACATAGAAAGGGACCTTACAATAGTACATCGTACTGTTGTACATTGGGAGGTACATAGTACATAGTGCTATTGTACAGTAAGTATACTGACATAGAAAGGAGTTTAGGGGCCGTACCGCTGTATTTGGGTCAGAAGAGGTTATTCAGTCCCTCCGACAATGATCAATTGCGGCCGGCCCCGCCGAAACGCACCTAAGAAGAATCATTTGTAAACATAACCACAGCAGCCTTCATCGACAACCACAGAAAATGCTCCAACCACTGGAAAGCTCGCCGAGGTGGTGAAATCCACCATTAGGGGTGAGATCACGATCACACACTGGCGGATCTACACCCGTCGGGGTCCGGAACGGAAATCTCTAATAGGCCCCCTTTAGTCTCAATATAAAACAGGAAATACAATCGTCCAGGTGGTATATGTTGATGTCTCTCCAATATTTAATCTTATTTCTTTATTGGTCTTGGTCTAATCGATTTTCTGCCTGTCTAGGCCATCATCAGGACTCTAATTAATACAGCATCTTTAGTACAAACGCAACCCTCTTTGAATAAATACATTAAAAATTGAAACCTAATTATCACAAATTATCACAGATAGTATCAAATTTTGCATTACTTACATTCATAAAATAATTAAGTTTTTGTGTGTCGTCCACACTCTTTGACTTCCTCTATTATTTTAAATAGGAAAAGATTTATTTTTATTTCGACAGCTGGGAATGAGAGGGAGAAGAGAGACCAGTGGAGACGAAGCTCCCCTCCTGCCTTTCATTGAGACATGCTATCCCGTCTCTGCACAATTCCATTTGTACATGGAGAGCCTCTAACGCGCTTACAAATTGACCCTTTTTATGAGTGGTCTGTATGACCAAAAAAAAAAAATCTGCCAATTAGCGCTGATACTCAATTTAAACCGCACCTTGGCCATTTACTTCCGTGAAAGATTAGCGATAGAGAAAATTAGCGGTTTTCCCCCATTTTTAGCAATGACTAGCACTCTTTCTCAACTTGAGCTGAAATTTAGAGGTTTTCCAAATTTTAGCCGCTTGATTACTAATTTACTTAATATTATCCGCAAATTGGCGATTTTTAAAGGGGCCCACACACGGTCAAAAATGCTTGACAAGCATAGTTTTACCAGGGAGTTATTTGATCAAACTGATCAGATGTTAGGACCAACTAGACCCCAAATGGAGTCTATGTGCGAAAGAACGAGTTTTTTCGAGCAATCCTAGGGCAAGATATGGCCCGGACGGCGGACGGACATTTTTTTTTTTATTGCAGATTTGGAATCTACGCACTTTGAAACGTAAAACTACAAATTTTGAGGGGGGGTCAAAAAAATTTTTTTGCGATACGATTACAAAGACTTATTATTGAGAAATAATAAGCCAAAAGGGTATTTGGGTGATTTTTATGAGAATGAAAAAATTGGTTTTTCATAATAATCCTTTGACTAAATATTGGGTGTTTCACGAGGAAAGGACATACTTTCCTGGAAACGTGGAGCATACTTGCGCACTTTACGTCTATAAGATAGACGATAAGAAAAAATAATATATTTATAAGAAATCTCTGAGCACATCTCAGCTGTTCCAAGAGATTTGCGTGGCCAAAGTACCTCTTTTCATGAGCCATTAGTTTCGCTTGTCAAGCATGTTTGAAGTTTGATGCCGCACCCACACGGTCAAACTTGTTGTCAAGCTTCAACTTCAAACGTGCGCCCAAGCTTCAGCAGTCTTCATTTTGCGTTCATATGTTTAAGTATGGATATTAACCATTTGAGTTATTTGTATTGCCTTATCAGGGCCGAAGCTGCAAAAAAAGCCCACAGGAAGAAGAAAAGGTCTATGTGGACCAAACAATGGCTCATGAAAAGAGGTACTTTTGGCCACGCAAATCTCTTGGAAGAGCTGAGATGTGCTCTGAGATTTTTCATAAATATATTCATTTTTCTTATCGTCTATCTTATAGACGTGAAGTGTGCAAGTATGCTCCATGTTTCCAGGAAAGTATGTCCTTTCCTCATGAAACACCCAGTATTTAGTCAAAGGATTATTATGAAAAACCAATTTTTTCATTCACATAAAAATCACCCCAATACCCTTTTTTCTTTATGGTTTGAAGGTTCGATGGTTTGAAACACACACACACGATCAAACATGTTTGTCAAACCTAATGTTTGAGAGCAAATTTTCTGACAGTGACTGAAAACCGTCAAACGTGATGTCAATCCTTCAAACCTTCAAACATGACCCCACACACGATCAAATCTGCTTGTCAAGCGAGGTTGGCAAACATGCTTGACAAGGCATGTTTGAAGGTTTGCCATCACGTTTGACGGTTTTCAGTCACTGCCAGAAAATTTGCTCTCAAACATTAGGTTTGACAAACATGTTTGATCGTGTGTGTGTGTTTCAAACCTTCAAACCACAAAGAAAAAAGGGTATTGAGGTGATTTCTATGAGAATGAAAAAATTGGTTTTTCATAATAATCCTTTGACTAAATATTGGGTGTTTCACGAGGAAAGGACATACTTTCCTGGAAACATGGAGCATACTTGCACACTTTACGTCTATAAAGCCCGGTTTCCACTTGAACCTTTTTGCCGTTCCGTACCAGCGTTCCATACCAGTTTGGTATGGAACGACTTGAAAATGACATGCCGTATCATTGCAGCGTTGCGTTCCTTATACCCGTATCATTTGAAGGAACGGGCTGGTGGGATATGCGTTCCTTCTTCCTTCAGTTTCACGTTCTCGCGGCGAACCACGTTTCCACTGGACTATGCGCGTTCCATTCCTTTCCTTTGATGGTTCGGGCAAAAACCGACTCTATAGCGGGTCGACCCGTTCCATTCCTTTTCCCCCTCAAAAGATCGGCGCGTATCAGTTTAAAGCCCAGTTTAAAGGTCTAGAGTGGTATGGATCGGGTTAAAAATATACAAGTGGAAACCGGGCTTAAGATAGACGATAAGAAAAAAGAATATATTTATAAAAAATCTCTGAGCACATCTCAGCTCTTCCAAGAGATTTGCGTGGTCAAAGTACCTCTTTTCATGAGCCATTGTTTGGTCCATATAGACCTTTTCTTCTTCCTGTGGGCTTTATTTTGCGGCTTCCGCCCTGATAAGGCAATACAAATAACTCAAATGGTTAATATCCATACTTAAACATATTATGAACGCAAAATGAGCACTGCTGAAGCTTGGGCGCACGTTCTAAGTTGAAGCTTGACGACAAGTTTGACCGTGTGGGTGCGACATCAAACGTCAAACTTGCTTGACAAGCGAAACTAATAAAACCATGCTTGTCAAGCATGTTTGACCGTGTGTGGGCCCCTTTAATTTTAACCCCGCATTAGCAATTTTTTCTTATTTTAGCCACGAATTAGCTAACGCGAATTGGCGTTTTCCATAATTTTAGCTGTCAATAAGCGATTTTTTCAATTTTACTTCCATGTTCCCGACGAGAATGGAAGTATGATGTTCGTGAAAAAAAATCGAGTCCGAGCTGACTTCACATTATAAACGTACGACCTCAGAAAAGTTGAAAAAAGTGGTTTTCGGCATGCCGTCGGTCCATCTGTCGGTCTCTAGCATAGAATTAGTACTTTTTATAAATTTGATCTGAAATTTAGCGTTTTTCTTAATTTTAGCCGCAGTGATTTTTTACAATATCAGCCGCGTTGATCAGTTATAGTATTGAAAATTCCAATATCAGCCGCAAATTAGCGAGTTTTTGGCATTTTAGCCCCGCATTAACAATTTTTCCTCATTTTCATGAGGTCTCATTTGGCGAGTTTCATGGAGCTTCTTACTTAACGAAAAGGTAAAAAGTGGACTGTATAAAAAAATATCCGGTACTGGTTCGTACTGGACCAAATTCCAAGACGATTTAAATCAACTGTAAATTAATAACGGCACAAATGCGCGACGAGACAATATAACAAATCTCACTACAAAATGATAAGTTTAGTGTCAAAACAAACCAAAATTGACGAATGTCCGAAAAAACGAAACACGCGTTGGCGACTTGTTACTCAACCAGAACCGAACCGAGAAAGTTTTTTTTACACACACGCGCGAGGGTGGGGATTACATCATAAAAAAAATAGCGGGAGTGGTCAGGTATACCAAACAGAGCTGAATACGAATATGGGCGTCTGCCGCCGTCTGCCAGGGGGTCGCCCTCAGCAGCAAATCAAATTATCCGAATTTGAGGCGTGAATTGACCGGAACAACTTTGTCATGGAACTGGTCTCATTTGACATGTTTTGTGGAGCTAAATACGAGTATGAGCTTCTATCGGCAGTCTGCCCTCGGTGGCCAGTTAAATTCCCTAAATTTGGAACATGAATTAGATGAAAGAACATAGTCTTAAAACATGGCTCATTCAGTAGACTTTTGGAGCTGAATACGAATATGAGTGTCTGCCAGGGGCGTTTGCCCTCAGTGGGCAGTCGAAATACTTGGGGCATGAATTAACCGGAAGAACTCAGTCCCCTCATTCCCTGGAGACTCATATTCGTCAAGGTATTTTGGATCAGAATACGAATATGCGAGTCGGCTGGCGTCTACCAGGGGCGATTGTCTTCAGCGGTAAATCCCCGAATTCGGGATATGAATCTAACCGTTGGAAAATATTCATAAATTTTTTTTTTTTTTTTTTTTTTTTTTTTTTATTTATAAGCTGAATACGAATATTTCCGTCAGCCGGCCATGTGCCTTCGAAAACTTGATTTGCTGCCGAGAGCAAACGCCCCTGTCAGTCGCCGGCCGACGCTCATATTCGTATTCACTTCCAAAATACACAAGTCAAATGGTCAAGTTCATCCGGTTTATTCATGTCCCAAATTTAGGGAATTTGACTGCCCACTGAGGGCAAACGCCCTTGACAGACGCTCATGTTCGTATTTAGCTCTAAAAGCCTACCGAATGAGCCAAGTTACAAGATTTTGTTATTTCGGCTAATTAATATCCCAAATTTAGGGAATTGGACTGGCCACCAATGAGGGCAAATGCCCCATACAGACGCTCATGCTCTTATTCAGCTCCAAAAAACCTACTGAGTGAGTCAAATTACAAGACTAAGTTCTTTCGGCTAATTCGCTTTCCAAATTTAGGGAAATTGACTGGTCGCGGAGGGCAAATACCCCTGGCAGACACTCATATTAGTATTCAGCCCCACAAAAGCTATCAAATGGAACAAGTTTCATGACTATGTTCTTCCGGTTGAATGGGCCTGTCGCCAGCTCTCGAAATAGTATTTTAGCCCCAATTACTGCCATATTCCTACACCATAATCAACATAATTAACGCTCATGCTCAATTTAAGCCGCAAATTGACTGTTTTTCTTCCGTAAAAGGCTAGCGATAGAAAATTTTAGCGATTTGTTCCATTTTTAGCAGCGAAGTAGCACTTTTTCTCAATTTGAACTGAAAATTAGGTAGCGTTTTTGTTAGTTTTAGCCACGCCGATTACTAATTTTACTAATATTAACCGCTAATTGGCGTTTTTGTCACTTTTAGCCCCGCAGGCATGAATTAGCAATTTGTTCTTATTTCAGCCACGAATTCGCGCTATTTCTACATCCTATCCGACAATTCGCCCTTTCGCAAGGTTTAAAATCCGTGAATTAGGGTGATTTTCTCAATTTTCGCCGCGAATGAGCTCCTTTTGTCAATTTTAGTCATAAAGACTTGAGAAACCGCGAAATGGGGTATTTTCAATTTGAGTCGTAAATTGGAACTTACGAACTAGAGCTTCTAATTCTCTTTGTCCCAGAATTAGTGATTTCATAGAGTGTAGCCATGTATTAGCGCTTTTCTTTAATTTTTGTTCCTTATTACCGATTTTTCCATTATTGTCAGCGAGTTAGCACTTTTCCAAAGGTTGAGCTAAAAGTTAGAATTTTTCTCAATTTTAGCCGCGCTAATTAGTGATTTTCTCAATATTAGCCACAAATTAACGTGTTTTTTCAAATTGTAGCCCCGCATTAGCAAGTTTTTCACGTTTAAATATGGATTAGCGTTTTTTCTCGGTTTTAGCCTCGAATCAGTTTTTCTAAATTTTAGCCGCAAAGCATCGTTTTTATCCCGTGAATTAGTGATTTATCGCAATTTAAGCCAAGAATTGGCGCTTTCCACAATTCTGGCTGCAAATGAGCGAATTTTCCATTTTTATCAGCAAATTAGCACTTTTCTCAATTTGAGTAGAAAATTAGCGTTTTTCTTAATATTAGGCAGGATAATTAGTACTATTATCAACATTACCCGTAAATTAGCGGGGTTTTTGGCAGTTTAGCCCGCATTTAGAATTATTTTTATTATCCACGAATTAGCGCTATTTCTACACCCTATCCGCCAATAAGCGCTTATACTCAATTTCACACACAAATTAGCGAATGTTAGAACTAGAGCTTTTACTACTTTTTGTCCACGAATTAGTAATTTTCCTTAATTCTAGCTGCAAATTAGCGGTCTATCCCATTTTCAGCGGCGGTTTATCACTTTTTCCACATTGCAGCTTAAATTTAAACTTAAGTTAGCGTTTTTTTTCATTTCAGCCGCTCTAACTAGTGATTTTCTCAATATTAGCCGCAAATTAGCGTGTTTTACATTTAAGCCCCGCATTAGCAATTTTTTCACTTTTAAATGTGGATTAGCGTTTCCTCCGAGTTTTAGCCAGGAGTTCCAGAAGACACAGACTTGCTTTTCTCCAATTTTAGTCCCCCCCCCATTTTAGTTATTTTTTTCATTTGTCTGCCAGCAAATCATCGCTAATAAGCGTTTTTTCTACACTTTATTGTTATTAGAGCTTCTTCTGGAATTAGCGATTTTTCTCTATTTTAGCGACGATTTAATTAGCAATACTTTGCCGCGGCGATGAACTAAAATTACAAAATATTTGGCCTCGAATTTGCGTTTTTCCTAATTTCAGCCACTATTTGCGTTTTTTCTCAGCTTCATTCGCGTATTTAATTAGCGAGTTTTCTCCATTTTGGCCGTGAAATAGCGTTTTTTGCACATTTACCTCTTTTTTATCCGCGAATGGACTTTTGTAATTTTAGTTCATTGCTATTTCGCCATTCTTCCAAATTTTAGCCCCGATTTGCGTTTTTTCAACATTTTAGCCGTAAAATGGCCTCTCTACACAGTGAATCAGTGATTTTATCTCAGCTCCTTTCAACCTACCTACATCTATGAAAACAAATCCTACGAAGCCTAATGTTTTCCATCTTTGAGCTTTTTAGGGAGCATGGGGCGGTCCCCCCCCCCCCTCTTGCCGCTGCAGTGCCTCGGTACGCTACTGGGATCACGCTGGGAGTTACTCGGTCCAGCACTCGGTGGGCCTTTTTTATCCCAAACCTCTGCTCCAAAGAGCAGTATCCTTTTTTAGCCTCGTTAAAAATTTACCCGGGAGCAGCACATTTTTATATTAAGAGAAATCAATTTTTGGCCCAATTTTACCGCCCCTCACGAAAAACATGAGTTGATGCTGCTCTCACCTCCATCCTTTCTACGCCACTGATCTTAATTCCCATAATTTCTGAGAAATAAGTTGGCCATAAGATTGCAATTGACAGGATAATCTCAAATAATTTTACCTTAAAATCTCCTTGTTCCCTGTACCACATGAGGCAGACAAAATCCAGATTTTGCTCTAAAAACGGCGCGATGCTGGTTAACTTCAACTTGGATTCAATCAAGGACAACGCTCTCTTAATTAGTGCTTTTTTATAAATAAAAAAGGAAAAAAGGTTAGTGCGGGGAGGAGGAGAAGCTATTAATTTCAACTTACTGAAGCTAATGTTTTTGCTGGCGACAATTTTAACAAAATTGAACAAACCTCGTCTTCGATACAATGCTGACGACGCGATGAGAGAGACAAGAATCGAGAGGGATGAACACGTAATTTTACCGCCTTCTTCTTCAATTTCCTCGGGCGTTAAATCTTCCTGAAAATGATGAGGCGGGGGAAGAAGGGATATGAAACAATGTATTTTACCTTTATTGACCAACTCATCTTTACCTCGACAGCAATCGTAAAAAGGCTTTCAGCAATTTCCGACGCTTTATTGAATATCTCCGATTGGAGTTCGATATCGTCACGGTTGATGAATATCGAGGGAAGAATAGTAGAAGATGAGAAACGTAGCTCGTTCCACTGACTTCCCAAAAATGTCACTAAATGAAGACTGGGGTGAAGGCTTATGGGAGATTTTGAGCTCACGGTCAATTCATAATTTTTGTCCAACTGTAAGTGCGAGAAATCATTAATTAACGTCAAATAAGGATAGTCATTTAAACTTTACTTTGATCATTTTCCCGAATAGATCAAGTAGAGCCATTTGATGCCTGATGCCGTACTTTCGTTCCTGAATCACTTTGAAACAATCACTCGTCGTTTGACAGAGCAAGGTGGACCACCGGCCGAATGGTAATTTCAAGACGGTGAAAACGTTAAATAATTTGACGACGCCAGAAATAATATCAAGCGACTCTTCGTAGAAACACAGCCATATTTTCGACGCTTCCAACCAAAGATTGGCCAAATTTTCGGCAGCTTCAACTGTGAGGTTTGACGGCTGCACCGCCACAATGGAATCGAGAATGGTCATCGTCAAAGCGAATCCTTTCTGAGACGAAACGACGGCCGGTCTCAGACAGAAGTTGAGCAGTTTAACGGTTTCGCCTAGAACGACTAGGGTATCTACGGCTTGTCGCTCTTCGGGTTTAATTTCTAGCGAAGGAGCCGCTTCATCAGTGCGAGGTCGAGAGAGGAATGTGTCGTCCAAAGAGACAATTGAGGCTGAACACAAGCTCACGGATTAGCACAACGGTTTAAAAACAAAATTTACGATTTGACTCACCTCTTTTTACAGTAATAGACTGTTTGACGAACTCGAAAATACTGTCAACAACGCCCGGTGATTTCAATTTGTCCGATTGCCCAGGGTACTGACTCAAAGAAACAGCGAAACCACGCAGCGATGGAATCACCTGGTAAAGCGTCGCCAGCTGCGAGTTTTGAAAATGCGACCGCAGCGATAACATCACTCGGTTTGAAATATAACGAACTAAATTTTGAAGATCAACAAATAAGGAGAGCCCACTCCGACCAGTCAGAGTAGACAATATGACTAGAAAAGATCCGTGATGAATGAGGCTAATCGGGTCCTGGTTCAGATCATAATCTTCCTGAAGTTCGGTCAGAAGTCGAAGAAGAGTTCTAGACGCGACGGTACACTCAAGCAATTTATCGCATTTTTCTTTAGTGACTATTTCAACTGCCGGAGAGTTTAAAAGAACGGATTCAATTAAAAACGTATCGGTCTCTGGACAACGTTCAATTATTTCCGACGTTTCGGAGCACTTGGACTTTAACGACAACGAAAACACCACGCGAGAGAACACATCAACTAAAGAAGGATCTTCAAGAACTCGATTGCTCACTAGGAAATGCATCAAAGACAATCGAATCTCAACCAATTCCGACATTAAACCACTTTCGGTTAGGATCAACAAGGTTGAAAGTGTGTCGACGTTGAATGCTAATTTCCCTTCTGTGACTAACGATACGAAAGCTGTCGATTGTTCCTTATTAATTTCGGTGAATTTTATTAGCGCCCTCAGCAAATTATGGACCTCGTTTAGGTGGAATTTAATGTCCTGAAACTGCAACTTGCTGGAAATGCAAAAAACAAATTATCGGAGAGGAAATGCAATCTTTAAAATTGCTCAACCTTATCACAGTTGACCAGACATCAGCCCAAATATCCGTCATTTTCTTGCCGGACTGTGTTTTACTTTCTATAATTACGAGTCGAGTAGCGCACCTAACGTTAGTGGAAGGACGGAGGGGGTATATTAAATTAAATACAGAATAACTCTTCAAACGTTATAGAACCCACCTGTACAGGTACTTGGCGACTAAACCACTCGGGGGTGAATGAAGTTGCTCGTTGATGTGTTCCAGTAGTTTCTTCAACTCCCACTTTTGAAAGATTTCCGGGTATTTTTTCATCGCCTTATCCGTGAAAGCGAGCCATGACCACTGTGAGGCGACGTTTTTCTTGGCTCGAATGTCTTCGATTATTGAAGTCAGTGAGTGATGAATCAGGCGACGCTTTTTAAACGCGGGCTCGTCGAAAAAACTGTAGTCTATCGAGTCGGTCTCGGTTTCTTTAAAAATCTGTTGTAATCAACCGAATAATTGAAAGCACCCGGAAACCAAAACAAAAATGTTTTAACCTGTTTAGCTAAAGTAACGGCTAAATCGATGACTTTATTTTTGGCGGGGCTCTCATCTCCACCGAAATCGTCGATAATCATCTGAATGGAACCGTACAACGACCTTAGAGACGCGGTCCACTCGTCAAAATTACACAACGCCACTGCGCCTGACTCGACTTCCTGCACTGAGCACGGGTGGTGAATCCGAATGATCTCTTCCAGCAGTTCGGGTAACACTTCCTGAAATAATATCGTCCTAATTTAACCGTTCTCGAAAATTATTATGTTTCAAAATTTTACCCATTTTGTAAACGTCTCTTTCGGTAAATCGATCAAGTACGGGAAAATTGTTTCACCAAACCTGCACGCCGACAGTCGGTACTCTTTTTGAAGCTTAAAAAAAAGATAGCTCACAGCATTCCCTTCCCCTCACAAAACAATAATTCAACACACTTGAATACAAAGAGTGAGCGATAAACGCAAGGCGTCCTGTAGGAATCGAGTTTTTTTGTTCAAGGAGCTCTTCACAACGTCCGAAGCAAAGTCAAACCTGTGAAGACCAAAAATGTATCCCTCGAATGACAAAAACTAGGGAAAATACAATAATACTTACAGCTTTCTAGCGGTGTGGTAAAAACCGGAAAACTTGCAACCGTGCTCTGTAGCCAAATTTAAAACTATTAAACTTTGTTGTTGCCATTTCTCGAAGGAGCACTCTTCGTAGATGGTGACGCAAATTTTTAGTACATCTGTGGATTCATTCACAGGAATAATTATCGCCTAAACTTCATTACTAAAGTACTGCACCTTCCCATTTTGATAATTTTATCTGCGACCAGTAAGATTTTTCGGGTAAAACCTGGATCAACATTTGTAAGTACGGCTCCGGAAGGGATCGACGAATCGTTTTATTCTCAAAAGCTTCTAAAACTGAGGAGACGACCTCGGAGCCAATTAATTTCGGTTCACCTGAAAGTAAATTCCTCTCGTTTAAGCACGCAGGCCGATTGGCGTCCACAATTTTGAATCTTGACAACGGAAAGGGGCGGTGAAGGGGATGAGCCTGTCAGCCTCGTTCAGTCTATTTGGGACTCACAATTTTGGGGAGACAATCTCTCGATGTCCTTCGGCGCGAAAATGACATTTTTACAGTTTTGTTTGCAGTGCAGGGAGCGCAATTGACGGTTTCATTTTCTGAACAGGCTCGGATCCAGAGTTTTGCTCAAAGTGGGGAGGGGCGTACACAATGGGCGGCGGAAGCAAGTCAGAGTTGGGGGAGCAAGAGTCAGAGCAACGATGCTTATATACATCCTCCCTTCTTTACTCGTATTTTGGGTCCATTAAACACAAATTGAAACACGTGGACTATCCACATGAAACACCATGCTCAGAACCGTATAGCGTGACGTTTTGATGCCCCGGGTGGTGGCTATTTCATGAAAGCTAATTCGTGATTAAAATGAAGGAAAAACGATAAACAGTAATTTGGGGTATAGAATCAACGAAAACGATAAATACTGCCATTTTTGGTCATATTGGTTGGGTTTGGACGAAGACCAGCCGTATTTATCACTATTGGTCGTTGCCGAGGGATACGAACCGCGAACAGCTCAAATCTGACAACTTTGACAAAATATCCATAAACTTGAGAATTTTTATTCAGTCGAACAGTTTGAAGCGTTTCGGGCGCCCCCCCCCCCCACAACTGGCTGTGATTCGATGTGGGCTAGAACCATTCGCGTGAATTTGGCTCTGAATAAAACCAATTTCCCAGAGTTGGCTCATTTGAAAGAGAAATTTCACGGGTACGCCTCTTTTTAAACAACAAAATTTCGCCAGGTTGACCCATTTGAAACCTATTTTACGGGATGGCCTCACACCAAAAAAATTACATTTCGCGAGTTTGGGCCACCCCAAAAACCAGTTGGCGGCGCATTTGGCCTCGTTGTTAAAAACGAGTTTCGCGGTACAGGTTCGCCCCTAAAAAGCAATTTCATGGCTTTCGCCTTGGGCGCTCCTCCAGACAACGCGGCCTTGACCCGCACGGACTATTTGGCAACTCAGGCTGGTTGAAGAGAGCCGTAGAGTTTGTGTGACCGGTTGTACATGAGGAGGCGTCTTATTTTGCCACGTGAATGCTTAGCTGTGCCTCCCTCTCAAACATATTGATGTTGAACAAAAATGTTGCCCCATTTGAAATAAACCCCGCGGCGGACTGTGCCCCCCCCCCCATCAGACGTCACTGTCAAGAGCAAAATATGAATGCGAATATATCAAGCATCAAGGGGGGGGGGGTTTCAGGCGAGTTTCCTCGACCCCTTCCCAATCACCCCTCGCCTAAACTTTGAAATCGAATATTGGTGCAGAAATGGAGACAAAATTTATGTGCGAAGTTTGGGCGAGGGTGACTGGGAAAGGGTCGAGGAAACCCGCCTGAAACCCCACCTTAACGGTTGGGTTCCGAAGATTTAGTAACGACTTCACAAGGTTAAGGTCAGACAGGCCGTGCACAAAATAAATTACCTGAATTAGCCTTGGTCGCTATAATCGGCAAAACGCCTCCCAGAGTCTTCACTAGTGCGTTTACGTCCTTGGCTCTTTCGGTTTCCTAAAAATACCGCAAAATACGAATATGAAGGAAAAGTCAAATTCCAGTAACTTCAATCAGGAAAATTCACCTTCATCAACGCAGTATGAACGTTCTGATAAATGCTATTCCATCCTACAGACCCTCTGTCGCGCAAGTGATTCTCATCCAGTAGTTTGCAGCACTCGTCATTGCTTAATAAGATCTCAAGTTCCGCCAATCCTTTCTGTTCCAGAATCATGTATACAAGGGGTTAATACTTGGATTGGAGATGTAGACGAAGCTGCCCAGGACAGACCCGGTTCCTCCTGGTCGGTATCTTCAATAATGTCACTGGCTTTCAGATGAACTGTTGACAATGACAGTGAAGATTCCGAACAGAGGAAACAGGTTTGTCCTAGGGACATCTCTGGAGATACGAATGACAATCCAGGCAACTTTGGCTACACCCGTATGCATATCTTCATGCCTTGAGCATTTTATAATGCAATGTTCTCTCACCTTTTTGTCAGTTACTTTGGACGACGTGAGATTTCGGCAACATTCGCTTAAACTTGTTGCGTAGTCCGGCATGGTGGTCTCGTGAAGTGCCACAAGTTCACAACTCTGAAAAACAATAATCATAAATCTATCGTACTCAACGGGGTTTTCACATTTTTTTATGTACTTCAATGGGACTTTTGAGGCACAGAAGCCCAACAGATTTTCCACCAACTTACATCTAAAGCCTAGGATTATGGACATATTCCATAGCAATTTAAACACAAAATTACATACCGTTTGAGTGTAGGAGACCCACTCAAAGTGAAAACATTTATTAAAGAAATGAGAATTCACGGAACAACGTTATCAAGGCGATCAACTGTCGAAGGGCGGCAAGCCGCCAGTAACATCGTAGGCCTTCGAGTCTACGGCAAGCAATCCGACAAGATCTCTGTCAAAACTTCAGAAGGTTATCCCATCCAAGGCTTTGTATTGTATGTATTTCAGGTTTTGTGGTCTTGTTTTGTGGTTCTTTGTTTCGCGAATTTTACTTGGAAATTTGTTTGTTTATATATCTTTCTATGTGTATTGATTTTTCACTCCTTGCCAGGACCAGTGCTCCTTTTTTGTCGGCCGTCTATACTTTTTATCAACGCGCGTCAAATGCCTTGAACTTGTGCCCCCTTCCCAGCGTTCCTGGCGGGGCTGTCATTTTGTGAAAGAACTCCTTGAAAAGTCGTCCTTCGGTTTTGTTTTTATGTTGACTCGTTAGCGTTGCTCAATTGTAAATGGAGGCGAATGCTGAATTTGGGTCGGATCGAGGAAGGTAAGTGTTTTAAACATTTTTATCGGTCGGTTTTGCTTGATTCTTCTAACTTTGCATCGCTGGGTTCCGCAGCTGCCTCTTATTAAGATACGCTAGTCAAAACTCTTTGGATGAGAGCTCCCAGAAGCAGATCCCCAGGACGGGGGTCAAAGAGAAGTCGCCCTATCGGAACCGAGGACATACGGTTCGAGCGTTCGAAGTATTGGACGTAATGAGAAGGTGAGTGCAGTCTGCGGTGTGTATTGAAACTTTCTTTCTGCTTGATCCTAAATTGGATAGTTGCTACCTCATTCCACTGTTTATATCCTTGTTGCTATCTAAGTGCCCTTGGGAATCCTCTATCTGCCGGGTTGAAGACCCCCGTGGTTCTACCTGCACTTGCAGCCCCCCCCCCCCATTTTGTGGCCTAAATGACGGGATGATTCGAGTCGTATGCCCAGGACTTCGTCGAGCTCTTAATAAACGCTGTGTTTCTTTTGGCTGCAAGCGTTTTTGACCCCCTCCCCCCCCCACAAACCGTTTTTTACTTAGAGATCTGTTGGACTCACCAACACCTCTTCGGCTCCTCGAAGAATGATCCAGTCGTGGTGGTAGAAGTTCCTTAGTGGTGATCGTGATGGTTGGTCTGATATCGAAACAAGTGCGACTACTAGGCCACACTTTCGAGCAATGGCCATCGTTAAAAAACAGCCATGCAATCTCATTTGTTGGCCAAAAGTAATGAAATTATTATCTAAAAAGGCCGTACAAATTCCGGTGAAACTTTTAACGCCCTTGTAACGGCTCTTTATGGACCGAATTCCTAAAATTTGGCTATAAAAGCCAATTTGGCCGATATGCTTTTCCTGGAAAGCCAAAGAAGCACTGCGCACGCCCAGAGACACGGAAGTCGACAGCCTTCCTAGTAAATAAAATACACCGCCCGGTGGCAAGTACGAGGGGGTGTTATAATTTCAACATGGCGTTATCCTATCGCAATTAAAATGGTTGTCACGTGGATACCACCCGTGTTATTTCGCACAACTGACACTCCTTCGTACTTCACCCCGGTGAGTTTGACTGTAAGTTCACCAGTATGGGCCTCCCAGGAAGGGCGAGAGTCCACATTCAGACTTTGTCGCGGCGGAGCATAGCTCAAATTGGACGCTCTTGGTCTTGTAGCTCAACAGCCAAAATGGGTGAGGTGGGGCGAGGTCTCGCATAGAAAATCAATTTCAGCGTTCCACTCTTATCAAAACCGTTATTTCACAGAACGGTTCCTGAGAAAACCCAATGTTGCGGGGTTGTCTCACTTCGTGGATTTGGATATCTCAGTCACAGAGCTAGCATCAGTTGGTGGTAGGGTTGTCAACCGTTCCCGGGTACCCAGGACAGTCTCGGTTTGGCTAATTTTTTTCCGGGCAAGGTCGTCCCGGGACGTATATGTCCCATTTTCTGTTCCACCATGCGCGTTATTCTGGATTGGCTCGTGTGAGCATATAATTATTGCAAATCGTCCTATTCATTTGTACAGCCCAATTTTTTTTATTCCGGTACTTTTTTGGGTTCTCGTTGGGCTCGTTTAAAAACAGATTTGACTATCAGAAAGACCAAATTCGCGGGGTTGGATCTTTCAAAAGCCAAATTTCTCTAGTTCGGCCCTTTCAAAACCAAATTTTCCGATTCTGCCTCGTTCAAAACCCAATACATATCACCGTTTTAGATCGGAAATCCGTGTAATCTGGTTTGG
The DNA here is from genome assembly GCA_038030265.1 of Corythucha ciliata. Lineage (NCBI taxonomy): Eukaryota > Metazoa > Arthropoda > Insecta > Hemiptera > Tingidae > Corythucha > Corythucha ciliata. Next base: position 24,854,048 of record CM075939.1, read on the forward strand.
AAAAAGCCAATTTCTCGACATTTATATTTGAAAATTTGGGATGAAAGAACAAAATCACAAAATTAACTGTTTGAATGAGCCGAATACACGAAATTGGGTTTTGATCGAGCCAAAATCGTGAAATTTGGTTTTGGAAAGAGCCAAACATGCGAAATTGTATTTTTTTTTTTTTTTTTTTTTTTTTTTTTTTTTTTTTTTTACATAGCCAAGCCCGGGAATTTGGGTTTTAAATCCGTTTCTGATGAAGCCAAACTAGTGAAATTTTCCATCAGCCCCCCCCTCACCAGGAGACCTCATCACCAACCAGAAACACATTCAATGTTTAGCTTGAGTACATAATAGTCAAAGAAGAATAACGATAAAAATGTTCCCGTGTCATGTGAGTACCATGGCAGGGCGGCGAAAACTGCAAAATCACTAATAATTCGAGTTTTCGCGACGCAGCTTCCAGACCAGAATTAGGACAAAAGCCAATTCGGGACTAAAATTGTGACAAATCAGTAATTCGCTGATATTAAGAAAAATCGCAAATTAAAGCTTAAAATAGGAAAAAACACTGTGGCATTTTCCATTTGCGTAAAATTCTGACCCAAAGCAGTTTATTTGCCATCTTCTCCATTAAAATACGTTTTAATTCAGAGAGAACGGGTGGAAATAAACCGCTCTATGGTAGATTTGTGTGAAATCTGTGTGAAATGAAACTGCAAAAAGGCGCTCATTCCGCGGATAAATTGAAGAAACATCGCTGGTTCGCAGCTAAAATTGAGAAAACGGAGAAAACCTCCAATTCGCGTTTGAAACGTAGACAAATCGACAATTAGCGTCTGAAATTACGATAAACGCTAGTTCGCGACTAAAATCGGAGAAAATTGCTGATTGAGAAAAATTGCTAATTCACGGATGATATTGAGAAAAAGGGCTAATTCACGGCTAACATTGAGGAAAACCTTTGGTATGGATTCTCAGGTAAACTGGAGAGAAAAAACCACAAATTTACAACGTTCGGGGCTAAATATCTGCGAAATTGTCAGTTTCGGGAATAAATAATTCAATGTCATGCAAATTGCAAGTTTCCGTTTTTTTTTTTTTTTTTTTTTTTTTTTTTACTGGGGACCCAGGGCTAAGCCAACCACGCCAGCACCCAAAACCTGATAAGCATAGCAATGGAATTATAGTACTCTGTGCTAAACATCTGTGGAATTGCCAGTATTGGGTCTAAAGCCCTGTTCACACGATGCAATGTTTGAAGCTAAATTGCATGCTGGATTTTTAAAAACATCCGGTCACTGTCAAGGAACATATGTTTTTAAAAAACCAGCGTGCAATATAGCTTCAAACATTGCACCGTGTGAACAGGGATTAATTATCGGTGAAATTGCTAGTTTCGTGTCTGGTCTTTATTTTCGTGAAATTTATAGTTTCGGTGATCTTTCATAGGGGCCGTGGTACAACCGGGCTAGCCGGCCAACGACAGTATCCGAAGTCTTCTAATGAATAGCTGCATAATCGCAACATTTTGAAGTTAAATATCCGCGAAACTGCAATTTACCTGGCTTAATATTCCTACATTTGCAAGTTTCACGTCATAATTTCTGTGAAACTGCAAATTTCGGGGCCTTTTAGGCGTGAAGTCCGGCCAAACCGGACCCGAGTGCAAGCTCGGGTGCTAATTTGAGAGAAATTGAGAGTTTCGGACCTTAATTCCGGCGATTATTGCAAGTTACGGGTTACTTATTTTCGGAAAAATTGCTATGAGTGACAATAAATCGGTGCTAAATATCCGTAAAATTGCAAGTTTGCAATTGTTTTTGGTGGGCCGGACCACGGGCTAGCCGGTGGTAAAATTAGATGTTTCCACAATTTTCTGGGAATTGGAAGTTTCAAGTGCTAATTTAAGCGAAATTGCAAGTTTCAGGGACTACTTTTTTTGAGGTTTGAGACCCCGGATCGGCTAGCCCCGACTGCCATGCACTGACGATTAGCCGTGTGACTGTAGCATTTAGAGAGGAATGCTTATGAGTTCCTATATTCGGGTCCTAATTTGAGCACAATTTCAAGTTTCCCGGCTAAATATCCGAAATTGGAAGTTTTGGGTCTTCGGGCGTTAATTTAAGTGAAATTGCAAGTTCAGAGCCTAAGTATACACAAAATTTCAAGTTTTATGGGCTTTTTAGTAGTGGCGGATCCAACGAATAGGTATCCCAAGAAGTTTCGCGTATATACGACTTTCAGGTCTTAATTCCTGCGATTCATGTTTCAGGTCTCAATTTCAGTGGAAATGGAAGTTTCGGGCCTTACTTTTAGTGAAATTACAAGATTTGATTCTTAGTTTCTGCTAAATTTCAAGTTTCGGGACCTGGGTTTTAAGTGGACCCCCGTTCCAAGTTCCCCCGTGGTCCAGCCGGCGCGCGGTGCCGAGATTGCCCAAAACTTGGAGTGTTTATGACAAATCATTCTGAGCGTGAAATGGACATTTTCGAAATGGAAATTGCCAGTTTAGGGCCTTAATTCAAGCAACATTGCCAGTTTTTGGGCCTATTTGGTGGCGATGGAAACTCAAGCTAGCCGGTACTGTAATCCTGACGATTACCTTCGAAATTGGAAGTTTCCTGGCTCAATATTCCTGTTTTTCCAGGTTTTCAATAACATCTTTAGTAAGGGAGGGAGGTCTGCGTATCGTCTGCGGGAAAATTCATGGCCACCTGGAAAACGACGCAAAGCTCTTCAAACGAGCTCGTCTAAAATTCGTTTCGTTCAATTTAAAATTTGCAGGGTCATTTTTACAAAGTTCTCCAATTTGAGTTGTTCTCAGTTCATAATGGGTCACTCGAACGACGAGAAATACCCCTCCCCCCAACCCAACCTAGCTATTCGGGCCTGTTGCGATTTTCCTATTTATTTGAAGGCCTCAATTTGTTTTACACTAAAAAAAAATTTTTTTCAATTGATCAACGAGTATTGGCACGAATGCCGTAAGGAAGGTCGTATTGAAATGTAGAACGTTGTCATTCTCAGGTGTCATCCTTGTAGTTTTTTTTTTGTTAATAGGTATTCCTCTTTTCTTATTCAAAGTTTAGCTGCCTTGAATAGTTGTGCCAGTTCTCACACGTCCCTTCTTTATTTTTTTTCGACCTTTTTAAGTGACCATTGGTAAGGATGGCTGTGGAAGGGGTGTGGAAGTGAAGGGTGGTGCAAAATAGTGTCCACACCGGCTGAATAGCTTCTTTAAAATAAAAATGTAAACATGTTATCGCTCACCAGGCAGCATCTTCTGTGCGACGTTCGACTCGTCGCCGAGTCCGTGGAAATAACAGCGCACAAAATGGTCCTGGCCGCTTGTTCGCCGTATTTTCACGCTATGTTCACTTCGTTCGAAGAGAGTCGCCAGGAAAGGATTGTTCTCCAAGGAATTGACCCTCAGGCACTTCAGTCTCTCATCGAGTACGTATACACTTCGGAGATCCACGTGACCGAGGATAATGTTCAAGTGAGAAAAAAAAAAAAAAAAAAAAATAGGGGGGGGGGGGCAATTCATTCGGTTAAAAATTAATCATTTTTTCTCAGGTTTTGCTACCGGCTGCTAATTTATTACAATTATCCGACGTAAGAGACGCTTGTTGCGATTTCCTTCAATCTCAATTGCATCCAAGTAACTGCCTCGGAATTAGAGCCTTCGCTGATTTGCACAGCTGTATCGAGTTGTTAAAAGCGGCTGAGACATTCATCGAGCAACGATTTTCGTAGGTTTACATACTATAGCGTTTCAAGAAAGAAAACTCCAAAACCTCGCCCGACTTTGAATTCTTCTTTTTAAGGGAAGTGGTAGAAGGGGAGGAATTTTTAGCGTTGTCCCATCAACAAGTGTGTAAATTAATCCGTTCGGACCGACTGGCGGTGACAAGCGAGGAGAAAGTGTTTGAGTGTGTCATCAATTGGGTGAATCACGATTTGGGGGAAAGACAGAAGTTCATGGCTGAAATTATGGAATATGTTCGGCTGCCTCTACTGCCTCAGGATTATCTCGTTCAACGCGTTGAGGAGGAACCGTTATTAAAGGCCAACCTTCAATGTGAATTTTTATTTTTATTTTTATTTTGTTTTGTTATTGTTTTAACACGAAAATCTCCCAGGCAAAGACTACCTGATTGAGGCGTTGAAATATCATTTGCTGAAAAGTGATCAAAGGCTTGTTTTTACAACGCCGAGGACCAAACCAAGAAAACCTGTTGGACTACCCAAGATGATGCTCGTGGTCGGTGGACAGGCTCCAAAAGCAATTCGTTCGGTCGAATGTTACGATTTTTCCAATGATACGTGGACTAGTGTTGCCGAAATGCCGGGAAGAAGGTGTCGAGCAGGTCTCGCCTGTCTTCAGGGAAAGGTCCGTTCTTTTGTGGATTTAATTATTGTTCGCTTCAATGGTAATATTTTGGTTTTTAAAGGTGTACGCAGTAGGTGGGTTTAATGGATCCCTTAGGGTTCGTACCGTGGACGTATACGACGCCATGACGGACACGTGGTCCTACTGTAGTAGCATGGAGGCCCGGCGAAGTACTCTTGGGGTGGCTGTGTTAAACGGTTGTATTTATGCTGTAAGTTTTTTTTTTAAACACTGTCTTTAGTACAGTAATCTAGTTCGCAATTTAATGTATTTCTTTTGAAAAGGTGGGAGGGTTTAATGGTTCAGAAGGTTTGAACAGTGCTGAGGTATTCGATCCGAGAAGGCAAGACTGGAAAATGATAGCATCGATGTCTACACGGAGGAGTAGCGTTGGTGTGGGAGTCGTGAACAGTCAACTATATGCCGTATGGCCATTTAAATTGAAAATTCTAGCGGAACACAATTTTAGCGTGTTTCATTCAACAGGTTGGAGGTTACGATGGAGCTTCAAGACACTGTCTCAGCTCCGTGGAATGCTACTGTCCTGAGACTGACAAATGGAGGCCCGTAACCGACATGACTGCTCGAAGAAGTGGCGCAGGTTCGTTTGAAAAAAACAACATTGAGTTCGACTTTTCTACCCCCACCTTCCCCAACACCTCTATAATTCAGGAGTGGGGGTTTTGGACGGTATCCTCTACGCTGTCGGAGGTCATGACGGGCCTCTCGTTAGAAAATCTGTCGAGTCCTACGATCCTGAAACGAACAAATGGACCCAAGTGGCGGACATGGCCCTCTGTCGGCGAAACGCCGGCGTCGTCGCTCTCAACGGCATGCTGTACGTCGTCGGCGGTGACGACGGCACGTGCAACCTCAGCTCGGTCGAAGTGTACAACCCGAGGTTGAACGCTTGGACGATGTTGCCCACGTCGATGAGCATCGGTCGTAGCTACGCAGGTGTTATCATCATCGATAAAACTACGAACTCCGCGTCCTGATTTACTGGTTAGACTTTTTTAATTTTAATTATCTTAGTCCTTGCAACATTTATTCAAAGGAGTGCAGGATAAATTGAATCTAACCGTCAATGGGGACATCCACCCCCCCCCCCATACGCATAACACATGCCATACTATTACTTAATTTAGCTAACTAGTCATCAAACGACCAAATTTGAATGAGTTTCAAGCTGTCTCGAAATCGGTACTTGATGTTGATAAGATTTCATTCCAAAAAGCCAAATTGAATTGCCGGGTTTATACTTCCCTCATTGCTGACCTTGCGGCTAGTACTGGCCGTGAGCTGTGGGATCCAGCACCGTTTTGATTGCCGAGCATTTTATATAGTTTGAGGTCGATTTCGTTCACCTAGGGTTGTAACAATTGCGGTGATGGGAGGGGCGTAGACCTACTCGGCAATCGAAAAACTGTTGGACTGTACTTACTGGCAGCGAGAAGATGGAGGAGGAGGATGCGCCTTCGGGCTATTTTAGAACAACGCAAATTCACTAAATGTAAGACTCCAAGGATCGTTTCATAGAATGGTTTTAATTACATTTTGTTAAAAAAAACAACAACAATCAAACTACCACGATAAAAAATTATAACTTGTGGAAAAACAGAATAAGGGAGTCGATTAAACTTTGTTTTGTGAATTTTTGAATAAAAATTACAAGAAAAACGGAAGAAACACGGCCTATGTAAGCCTCGAATTAGAAAATATTTATTAACAACACAATGTTCAACATTATTCAACATTAAATAACTCTTTAAAAAAATACGGCTATCCAAGGGTAACATTTATATGGCTTATCTTATTAGTAATCGTACAATTCTATTCAATACAATTATTATTCCCACTCCATTAATTAGGTTGTAGATCAATCTTGTAAAGCTTTCGATAATTGGTTGCTAGGACGCGAATGTGAGGGAGGGGAAAGAAGTTTATGTGAATTCCTCCCACCTCCTTTTCCTCCTCCTCCTGTTTCCCCTATAAAATGACGCCACGCGCCTTACATTTTTTTTTCGCGTCGGATTAGCCGGAGGGTGATTTTATTGTGAATTCTCGTTCCGATTATTTCCATCTACGCTTCCGGCGTCTGAGTATGATGATGTGTGCGATGATGAGGCAGGTAGGAGATTTCATCTCCTTCAATAGCCGGTCTCAGGTGGTGATGAGGGACGTCCAGAGTTGGGCTGTGAGTTTCATCTTCGTCTTTAATCTGAAGAAGAAGAGATACAAAAATTATGTGGTTTATTGGTCCGTTTGGCATTTACTAATCAACAAAGGCGACTTATAAATAATGTTGGTCTTCACAAGCAGACCCCCCCCCCCCCCCGCCATTATCGTTGTCGTTGGACAAACTGTGGAAAACGACCTGCCCCCCACACAGATTCGGATTATTTGGTTGGAAAAACTGATAATTTTGCCTGGAAAACTTGAAATGTTCCGGCTGCAAAAACTATTATTCTGAGCCTAATACTGGAACTGAAAGCGTTTTTCATTTACGTAAAATTATCCGTGATGTTCAGCCTGCCCGAAACGTATAACACCACGTCACTTGCCGCTGTTTTTTCCACAGGAAAAATGGTAATTTGTTGCGGCTGAAAATGAGAAAAATGCTGATTCGCGGCTAAAATTGAGAAAAATCGCTCATTCACTGCTAAGTTGGGGGAGAACACTCATCCACTGGAAAAATTGAGAAGTAGCCAATGAGGAAGTAACACATTTTCCAAAATAATGCTGTCGTGATAGCTTGGGTACCAAAACTCATGAATCCGTTCAAATAAAATCAGGCCCTATAATTTTTTATTAATTTTTAAAACTATTGGGTTGTGGGACCCATTTGAAATAGGCTAGATAGACTGATGACGTAATAACAGCATTCGTGTGACCTTTACAATAGCTTCCCACAAATCAAACTATAGGACTTAAGAGAACGGGAAGGACAAGAAGGGGCAAGACATGATAACAGCCATGATGCTGTGGGGGGAGGGGTCACAACCCCTTAACTACGTCACGAGTCACAGACCGGCCGTTTAAGGTAACAAAAAAATTGGCAAGTTTTATTATTTCGCTATCAATCGAAATCAATCATATACGCACTAATATTCAATTCCTGGTCATATATAGTCATTTTCTTTCGAGAAAAAATGTTTCCAGCGAATTTGATTTTTTATGTTACTTCCTCATTCAACATTTAAAAATTAAGAAAACGCTCGTGATTTCTAGATTTCTAGTGGCCACTTCGTAGCTAACGTTAAAAAGACCCGCAAATTCATGGATAAAAGTGAAAAAAATCATGAATTCGTTGCTGAAATAGTGAAAAACACAAATGTACTATAATTCAGTCGAGTCCCTGCGGCTAAAATTAAGAAAAAGCGCTAATTCAGTGCCAAAACTAAAAGTGAAAAAATCACCGATTCGCAGCTAAAATTGTGAAAATTGCTAATTCGCGGATAAAATTGAGAAAACATGCTAGTTCACGCCTAAAATAGAGGAAAAACTTTTCAATTTTACCTGCAAATGGCAGGGACATTTTTTTCAAGGCCGCGAACCCAGCCGGCGGAGACAGCACCCAATTCTGACAAATAACATGAAATCTCAACACACCTAGGAGCTAAATAACAACTTAGTAGGAGCTAATAACAACTTCATAGTACCTTGAGCGAAAAATTAGACGTTTCCTGGCTGATTGTACGAGCAATTGACAGCTTCGGGTCTTTTTTTTGTTTAAGTAATTTATTTTAGCCTTACAATTTGGTTTACAGTAATTAAGAGTTGAACATGAATAAAGGCCTGAACCCTAAAAGTATAACTTGTAGTAGCAGTAAGGTGTCACCAAGCCTGTAATTAAGTAATTCGTTGAAATTGAAAGTTTAGGGTGTTGAAGCGAAATTTCAGAGAGATCATTTTTGTAGCCGGCCCAACTCAGGTCACAGCTTGACGATTACACAAGGAATTGGAAGTTTCGGATCTCATTTCTGCGAAAATGCAAGTTTCGGGTATTAATTTCGCAGAAATTGCAAGTTTCAGTGGTAAATATCCGTGAAAGTTTAAGTTTTCAATTTTGTGGGCACGGAAGCCGCGAAACACGACTGAACGCGTCATAGGCTGACGAGATCCATACGCCGCACCCCCAACAAAATTGCAACATTTTTGTGGCAAATATCTGCAAACTGCACCGTGCCATGCACAATTTTCGTGAATTGACAAGTTTCAGGGCCAATTTATTTTAGCGGTTGTGGACCCCGGTCTGCCGGGCCCCGATTGCGCCCATACTCTGAACAACATCCGTGTAATTGCAACATTTTGAGATAAATATTTGTGAATTTGCGATTCCGGGTTCTTTGAGTTTAACTACAAGTTTCCTGGCTGAGTATCCGTAAAATTGAAAGTTTCTGGTCCTTGAATGTTAATTTCAGTGAAATTGCAAGCTCGGAGCCTTAGTTCAAGCAAAATTGCAAATTTTTGGGCCTTTTTGGTGGCGGAGGATTCAGCAGGCTAGCCGGCTTTAACGGAGCCCAGAGCCTGTCGAATGCCCAGGAAATTTGAATTTTCATGGCCAAATATCGCGCGGTAATGTGACTTTCGGATCCCCTGACTTTCGAAATTCCGGCGAAAATGCGTGTTCGGGTCTTAGTTTCAGTGAAAATGCAAGTTTCGGGGCTTAATTTCAACGAAACAGGAAGTTCCGAAACTTAATTTCGGAGAAATTGCAAGTTTTGAGGCCTTTATTTTTTGTTTACTCAAAATGAGCAATATTTGACCACAAAATGTTCGCTCTAAAAGATTCTTCAAGAACAGAATTAATTTTATTTAAATCTTTTAAGAAGCAACCTGGGGGGGGGGCCTGGACCCCCTGGATGTATAAACAAATTCCGCGTGTATAGCTCTGTCAAATAGTAATTTCGAGGGTTTGGCGCAACCAATAAGCCAATTTCGTGATGCTGTTCGCGAGGTCTCTCTCATTAAAAAGTCAAATTTCAATGGGAGGGGGGGGGCAGTGACTGTGGATGCCGCGGGCAAGCCAGCCCCGCCGACACCAAAGGGAACTCGCGACAACCAAATTCGCGGGTTTGGCTCACTCAAAACCCAAATTTTGTCATTTTAGCTCCTTTAACCCCCAGTTTTGCGGGTTTTCATTCTTTTAAAGCCTAATTTCGTGGATTTTTCTCGCTCAAATCCCAATTTCACCGGGGTTCTAGGGCTCCTACCAGAAACTCTGAAGTGTCGTGTGGGCACACCTTTTTTTTGCCTTTTGTTTTTGCAATGCCGTGCTTTTGGCGAAGAATGAGATGGTCTGCCACTGGTCCAATAATCTTTGTAAGCCGTACCCGAAAGGTTCAGAACCCCTGCTACGCCGTTACATAGCCTATTATAAACGAGCAAGTATTTGGCCGAACAGGAACAAAAAAATATCGTTTCTTGGCTAAATTGTCAGTTGCTGAAGCTTTTTGTGTCCAAAAAATCGGATTATTGGGTTCTTCCGACCCGATTGGAGTTTTTCACATCATAAAATCTACCTTGGAGTAATTATGTCCAGTTTTTGTCCACGTCATCCATTTTTGGGGCTCTGTTTGACGCTACAAGTTCCGATTTGTCCTCCATTACGGTCCCTAGCAATGCAGTCCGCGATGAGTTATAAAGACAAATTTCATGGTTTTCGCTAAAATGGCGAGTTTCAGGGGCTCAATTTCCACGACGTGCGTTGTGAGGAGGGGAGATCGTCTGACAATATAAAATTTAATGTTTTAAACCATTCTCTCACCGAACTGTTTTCAGCTGGAAAGCAGACTGAAGTCGTGATTTTACTCGTCTAAAAACTATTTTCGCTCTTCGACAAGACAGTGGGGAACTTGCACATTTTTCAAGCACTGGTGTTCCTTGAAGAGGACTCTTTCACAATTCTATTGCTCACATTTAACATTGAAATCAATCAAGAATTTTTTTAGAGCAAATTTTTAAAAATTTTGAGTGGGGATTTGATAACATCAAAGCCTATTTAATGAAATGTGTGGTGTGAGGAAGAGGGGGGTAAGACATATTTTCAGGGCAAGGTGACTAAACTTTACTATAGGTGCCGCAGATTTCCCCCTGCCCATCGGACAGGAGGGGTAGAGACTTACGTCACCAGCAGTCCTTTGCTCCCGATTGCTCACCCTAGAGCAGCAGAGCAAGTTAATTTTGAAATTGAAGTTTATGAATTCTCAAAAATCACAACCCAATAACAATTAATAATGTACTGGGTCCAGCGCAATGGCGGTTGGGACTGCTCGTGACGTAGGTGAAGGACAGTGATCTGCGGCACCTATAGAAAATTTAGTCACCTTGTTTTCAGGGGGACAATTTTTCTTGTTATTTGTAAACAAAACATGTTAGAGTGCCCTAATCACATGCTTCAAAATTAGGGATTGACGTAATTTCCCCTCGTACCATCTATCCCCTCTTGAAGAACTTTGAAATGTATTTAAAAATCACCAAATGCACATATAATGCACCATGCATAGTTTTCTCCCAAATCGGACATTCATGCAAGTTTCCCATTGCCCACATTATATTATATCGAAAGCAACCAAGGGTGTTTTTAAGGCGAATTTTTAAAAATTTTGAGTGGGGGTTTGATTACGTCAAAGGGCAGTTAATGAAATGAATGGTGTTGGGAAGAGCGGGGAAGACGGGTTTTCTGGGGTTTAATTTTTCTTGTTATTTGTCAACAAAACATTTTAGAGTTTCCTCAAATGCTTGAAAACTACACATTGACGTTATTTTTCCTTCGCACCATCCATCCCGTCCCGAAGAACTTGGAAATTAGATGGATATGATGAATAATTCTGTCGCCGGTATTTTTAATTAAGTTTAAGAGTTCCGAGAAACAATGGACCTGGGTGGGGTTTGGCTTAGCTTATCCCTCGAAGTACAACTCCCAAAGGCTTGGCGCAATTGGCAACGTGCTGGACTGGTAATCCAGAGGTAGCGGGTTCAAATCCCGCCGGGGAGCCATTTTTTCTCGAAACTCGAATCGTGTTGGGCTATGCCCTTCCATCGTCGTGCGGATAACATCAGTTTAATTAATTTATTAATTAACTTTGAAATTAATTTAAAAATCACTAGACGCACCAATCGGGCTGCGACTACCGTTGATATCATTGTCCGCATGAGCCAATTCACCGGTGTACTTTTCTCCCAAATCGGGCATTTATGCAAGTTCCCCATTTTGAAGATCTGGGGGCCTATTCTCTAACTCCGAAGCAATAGCTTTTTGGAAGTCATATGTTTATTTCATTCATTTTCTTCGAACAAATGAATGAAATAGACACATGGCTGGCGAAAAAAATATTACTTCTTGTTAGAGAATAGGCCCCCAGGGCTTTTTTTTTTCAGTTTTAGGCCGCTTTATCAATTGTTGATTAAAGAGCTGACTAAAAAAGCCATCTGTTTCATGATTAAGGCCCGCGTATCAATTGTCGATTAAGACATTTAAAGAACTGATTTATAAAAATCATCTGTGAACCATGATGAAGTATTTGATCATGGATCATGCGAAACAGATGGTTTTTTTAGTCAGCTCTTAATCAACTAGAGAACCTATAATCAGACAGGTAAAATCACAGACGCCATGTTCGCTCTTATCAATTATCAGTCTTGTAAAATCCACCTTTTGTTGATGTTTTGTGGATGTCAACAAACCACCCCCAACCATTCTTATTAAACTGATAAGAACGAACATGGCGCCGTATGCGTCTACTCGTCTTTAAAGGTTCCTTAAATCAACTATTGTTTCCTAATGGTTCGCAAATGATTTTTCTAAATCGGTTCTTTAATGGTGTTTTCCATTTACATAAAATTCGGCTCTGGAGGCAAGCATTTCCACCCGTCTACTCCGTTACCATATGATATAATTCAGAGAACACGGATGGAAATGCTCGGTTCCAGAGCTGAATTTGATGCAAATGGAAAACGTTATAAATTTCTTAATCGACAATAGATAAAGCGGGCCTGAGTCTCGAAGTTGCCTCCAGAAACCGCTAATTGACGATTTCTCAATTTTAAGCTGGGCACACATATGCGCTACTTGCCAAGTACCGAATGTTCGGCAAGTAGCAAGCTTACTTTGCTTGCTACTTGGCTATTCACAAGTACCTTGGCACACACATGCGTGACTTGCCAAGTACGATAGTCTCCTAGGAAACGATGAAAATTCGTGCAAGCAGCTCGTTGAAATGAATGACAACAGACTGTTGTCACTGCAGCAGCTGAGGCTCACTGCCGGAGTTGGAGGTCAAGTTCAGTTTAGGACCAATTATCCAACACGGAATTACTTATTCAAATTTCAGATTCAGTATTGTTGTTGTTGTTGTATAATAAAACGGAATTGTTAAAAAAATTGAATTTTTGAAATCGGAGACCAAAAATTGTTTTACCTCGAGAAACTCGAATTCGGGAGGCAGCAGTAGTGAAACTGCCTACACGAAATGGGCAAAAAGTTTATTGTTTCGTGAATTGAAAAATTTCATTTACTAAAATGTAAAATATTGCACGGCAATGCGTGTTTACTTTTTCTATTTACGACCCATTTTAAAGTAATTTAATTTGGCTTTGATTATCGAGTTTGAAATTCGCTTTAATTTCGAATCGAGTTGGAGTCGAGGAAGCGGGTAGTTTTGGGAGGAAAAAACTCCGGGACTAAGTTTGATGACTGATTTTAATGTTTTCAGGTGTGCTGAGTCCGAATTTCAAATTTTCCCAACGATACAACCCCGGCAACATGCCGAAATTTGTTTGCCTTTTAAAATTCTGTGTTATTTTTTCGCCCCACCATCGCGAGTAATATTTTTAAAAAATATGGTTCCCTCACATTCCTCACGTTTTGAGATATCCTGAATTTGAATTTCAACCCCCCGACCCCCTAAAAGAGACGCTACCTACAGTCTAAAAATAGGAAAATCTACAAAAACCCCAGATTTCGGTTATTTCTTATATGTGACATGCGATCAAAGCCGAGATTGAAATAGTTCACATTAGTTTCCCACGTTTCAGGTAATCTGAATCCGAAAATCAAATTTCCGGGCCCCTAAGCTACACTCGTATCAAAAAATATTCTACTTTTCACTTGTTTGCTATTTTGGTCAAGTTTCCGTTTTGTAAGGTATGCTGAATTCGAATGTCGTTTTCAAGACCGTATCACAATGACATAATTATTTCAACGAATATCACAAATCTCCTCGAAAAATTCTAACTTATTCATTATAGGTCGTGATTTCACCTGTTTTCTGGCTGTTTCTTCCCGTGTTGCCGGCGTGCCGGAATTTGTGTTACTTCTCACCACAAGTGCATCTTTGATGCCGTCTGCCACCGGTTACTTCACGTCCAAAGGAGGCAGACAATTTTTCCCACTATTAGAAAAGTATTCTTGATTTTTTGCGCTGGGTAGGAAAATTTCACTTTTTACGTCGCTGCCTCTTGGACTAGAAGCAAACGTTTAAAGTGAGGATTTCAGATAAAACACCAATCAGGGATGCCAAGAAAATTGAATCGAAAACAAAGATAGTCTAGGCTCCTAGTAGATTTATCATACAGTCTTACTATAAACGTCGGCTTCCAGTGATGAACGCGAATGACGTTTGAGTTAGAACCACCGGTGAATCATGAAAATTGCACCGAGCCTCCATTTCGACCGTTCAGACCTTCAGCTACCCAAGATACCTACGAATGGTCCTGGTCTCATCAGCTGCATGTTGCCGGACTTCTAGCGGGCCGGGTCTTTGGGCCATAGGACCAAATAGCTGCTCTTTCTGCCTGAGGTTCTGATTTCGAAATGGAGACTGGACCGTAACCTCAGTGCAATTTTCATAGTTTGCTTTCAGGGTACCATTCCCCTCTGAACATCACGATTTTCGGTAATACAGGCTATGTTTTAGGGCGTTACTGACAACTAATTTAAAACATTGACGGGTCATTAGAAAGCTTATTTGATCCGCAAGTTTTATTGATAATAACTTGCAGATCCGAAACGCAAAACTAGTGGGAGGGGGAAATTTTTAAAAAACCGATCGAAAAAAATAGGTATCAAAGTGAAAGACGTTTTGCAAACCTCATACACTCGTTCCCACAATCGCCTACAAAGTCACCCAAACCCACTGGCTGTACGAATTTACTTTTGCACTTGCTCGAGTAGCCATAATCGCAAATTAAAGCGGAAACGCCATACCGATCTCCTGAGCCCAACACAATCCTTTTGATTTGGTCCATTAGTCTATTTCGATAATGCACATGGATAAAGACAATTACGAAATTACTATACTTTTAACCGACGATAATCTCACACAACCATAAATCACCACAGGAAAATGATGTGTAGAAGGGATACGGAAAAATCAACGGAAAGAAAACTATTACTTGGCTCGGTACTTGCACGACATCGAAAAAAAATGGAGTATCCCCGAGTACGAATATTCGTTACTTGGCGAGTAGCGAGTATCCATACACACTACTAGGAGCTCGGCGAGTAACGCGTATAATGTCCCCGCTAAAAGAAGCCGAGTATAAACAAGTACGAAAATTCGCTACTCGGCAAATAGCGAGTATCCATACACACTACTAGGAGTTCGGCGAGTAGCGGCTAGGAACTTGGCAAGTAGCGCATGTGTGTGCCCAGCTTTATGTTCGAATGTTCGTTTTTTAATTTTCGCCCCGAAATGACGTGTTTTCTCAAACTGTGGAGGCCATTTTACGCCTAGAATATTTTTAAAAAGCCAATGTGCTGTTGGTTGTGGCAAACATTGAGAAAAACGCTGTTACATGGCAAAAAGCGGGAAAAACATTTAATTCCCGCCAAGAATCGAGCTTGACGCTAATTCGTGGCTAAACTTAATGGTAATTCACAGATAAAATTAATAAATCTAGATCCGATAGTTTTCGACTAAAATGGGAGAAAAGCGCTATTTCGTGCTAAAATTGAACAAAAGCAGTGATTCGCAGTTAAAATTGAGAAAAAGGGCAAACTTGTGGATTGGTTCCACTTATTGGAACCGCTTATTATAGCGCATTTTCTGGTCGGATGGAATGAAAATCATCATCCTGTGGGATACCAAATCTTTCAAAATCCATGAACATTAAGCCTAACAATCCAGATTTGTCCATCATTAAGCTTTTCGAGGGCCCCACTCTGAACGGTGGCCCCGCGTGGTCGGCCTCCCTTGCCCCTACCACCGTACATTACTGACGTTCAGTACCTTAGCGTGATGCACAATTGGTGTTAGATGAAGTTCGTGCGATGACTGATGGTGTCTCGTCGGAGCTTCCGTTTTAACTTCCGCCTCCTCGATGATTTTCCGATCTCCCTCGTCATTTTCCGCTTCGATTTCGTTGCGTCCTTCGATTTTTTGGAGAATTTCTTTCAGTTTCTCCAAATCAACTTTTAGCTGGAACAAACGATTTGAGTTAGGCGTCTGTTTTTGAGTTTTATAATGTGAAAGATGGGGGAAGTGGCCGTTACCTGTCCGGTGCCCTCCGATTTTTTCGCTAGGCCCTCTAGTTCATCATCTTTGACTCCTTTCTCTTTGATAATTTCAATAAGACTACTCAAACGTTGTCCCGTCGTCTCCGCGTCCTCCTCCTCCGCTCCGGCCAACATTTTTAGGAGTAAATTCAATCTGTGGGTAGGGGTGGGATTAGGTGAACTTTGTCCAACAACAACAAATGTTTACTTTGAACTCTGCTGAATGTGCGATGAATTGATTTTCGGAGGTCCTTCCATAACATTTAATAATTGAGGCGGTTCCTGTAGATCTTCGCCGCTGTCGTCGCCGGTTGGACCGTCGCCGCTTGTTTGAGCCTCCGATTGTTGGACGTTGTACGGGAATGTGTAGGAGGAAGAGGAGGAAGATGAAGGTGACAGATTGGATGGCGAGAGTGGGCCGTGGTGAGATGATTCATGGGGTCGGCAGGTGAGACAGGAACAATTTTCGATTATTTCCACTTTTTTCGTGAGCGTCTCGCCTTCCGTAGCTTCCGTACATTTAAGGGTCACCTTTTAAAAAAAACACAATAATAATATAAGTTATTCAAAGTACGAATATGAAAATTCTGCGTTGTATGAGAGAATATTGGTAGAATCCATTATTGAAAATTTCTGGTTTGGTGATTTCCTTTGGAGAAATTTTCATTTTTATAATGAAATCCCAGATCCTAAGGGCCCTTAATTTTCGGGGGTGAAATCGGCTGGTTTTTTGCGTTAAATGACGATTTCTCTGGCTTACAGTGCCGGTGAGAATTATGGTGTCCTAAAAGATTTAATCGTCACCCCCACGACCTACCATAGCAGGTTGCTTCAAGAACTCCACGAAGGATTTGTTTTTTGTTTTTTTTTCATTCGGTCTCTCTTACATTCTTTCTTTCTCTCTCTTTTTTATCTTTCGAAGAACATCGCCCGGAATCAAGATAAGATCAGGCACCTTCACACGTTCCTCTTACCTTAAATCGTCCCTATTTATAAAACGAAGAAGAAAAAAACGACACATTTCGTCTTTTTTCCCCCATCCCAAAACCGGGGTGTTTTATATTATTTTTATTTTTTTCAAAGGCGCCGACCATAACACTTCGAATAGGGGGAAACAAGAGGGTGTGAAGAAAGATACGACGGCTTCAGGTGTGTGATGGTACAGGGTGGGGGAGGGGGAGATTATCTTTAACGCCTCATCTCTTCTATAACGACGCTCACGAAGTGATGCACGAGAAGAAGAGGGAAACTTAACACGTTTTCGGGGTGGGAATATATATTCGGGGTCTTTAAGACGATTTAACGAGGCGGTTTTTTGTTCTTGGAAAAAGAGCTTTATTTTCTGTGTTGGATGGGGGGGGGGGGTGATTGAGAATGTGTACAGCAATCGATCTTTCAAAGTATTGTGTGGCGGTGGCGGGGGGGGGGACAGTGACAAACAAAAGAATTCAAGGATGAAACTACGCGATTTGAAACTATAAAAAGGTGTGCATGTTCGGTAGAAAGTACCGGGAGCTATTCAAGTGAAGATGGGGGAGGGTGATAACTGCCTGTAAAGTCATGAGCGAAAAAAAAAAAAAAGGCAGAAGAGAAGGCGAAGCTGATAAAATAAGAAGGCAACACGAGAATGTCTGTTAACAAGGTCTGGCTGGAATGCAGACATCGCACCCGGAGAAAACAAAAAAGGTGTCCGGCAGAATTAATGGTTAGCCTTTTTTTGGATCCCCCCTTTCAATCTCTGTATGGTCACGTTGTTTAGTATATAGTTAACCATTGTCGCCTGTTTTGTTTCTTTTCACGTTTTCTATGGAATGTAAGCATGGAAAAATCTTTCAATGCTAGTGAAACCAAAAATTTGTAGGCCTCTATACGTGTTGGGGTCGTGGCTCGCGGGGTGGTAGCGGTACACGTCGTGGGCGATGACAAATCAAACATCCCATTCACCCTTTCCCAATTTTTTTTCTTGAATCGTCTTTTGAGTTCCCTCCAGTGATTTTCATGTTCGTATTTCATCTCAATCTGTCCCTCAAACTCTTCCACAAGTCCTGTCTGAACTCTTAAAAAAGTCTTAACGTTCAATTGGTAGAACAGGTTGCCTCGCCTTCCTCGATACCCTGTCATTAGTCCGTAATCCTTTCAATGCCCTCCCCCCTCCCCCATAGATTCTCGGCTATCATCGCTGAGAGAGAGACAGAGAGAAACGTTATAGAAGTTCTTCAATTTTCACCCCTTCCTCATCATCATCATTTCATTCTATTTAATCTGCGTCCGAATGATGTGTTAATGCCTCTCAGTCATTTTGTATACATGTGGGAGAGTTGGACGAGTTGTCCATCCAAAACACTTTTTAAATTAGACTCCCTGCTCTGGCTGAGTGGTTGGACGGTTGCTTGAAATTACGTTGTTTTTTGGGGAAACAAGGTCCTTAATACAAAGTTTCGTTCCGAAAATACTTGTCTTTAAATCGAAATACATATAAGAAAAGGAGCGAAGGCCAGTGTGACGCGTAATCGACCTTGCGAAGTCGATCTCCACCTTCTACAATTCAAGACTAACTAGAATGTATTAAGCCTAAATAATTACATCTCCCTAAAAAAAAGTTCGTTGTTCGGAATAACCTTGACAAAGTTTTAAGCTTTTGAGAGCGAAAAATTGAGAGGACGAATTAAAACTGCTTAGAGTTCAATCGATGATGCGCATTTTTTATTTCTTGCGTTTAGGAATGTATTTTTTAATTGAGGCCTTTCGTAATAGCGGAACTTTCAAGGCTGGGTACTCGTCCCCCCTCCCCGGGTCACTCGACCATTTGAAGCATTCCCCCGACGCTTAATCGGTCTAGTAAAACAAAAAATTATTCCTTTCGACGACATTTGCACTTACGTGTTTCCAAGTAACTCGCGAAGGTTGACAAGAGTCACAATAAGGGGCGACTTCACCGGGTGCAGTTGGCTCTGTTCGAGGGATGCTGTAAGAGAAACAAGCGCCGACGCACACGTTGTTGTCGACTTCAAGTTGCTCGCACCCTGGATGACCCACAACTTGTTTGATGGGTGTTGTTTTACACCACGAGTGTTTTTCAGGGTAGAGCACGATGTTGTGTACCTGTTGGGGGGGGGGGGTTAGTTGAAATGAGATATTTAGTAATTATTAGATTAACGGGATTTCCGCCTATTTGGCCGCTACCGCGGCGGTCCACCAGATCGACAGGCCAAGCGTCCAAGGAACAGCCTCGACTCACGGCTCTGCGGTCGTGTCGTGGGACAATTCTGTCTCTTTTTTACATACTAATATTAGTTCTTCAATAACCGCACAATTTTACGTTCAGCTAGTGAATGCAAAAGTTTGTAAAGTTGTTCATTTCAGTCCACTTTCTATAGAAGTGGAATGGAATGAGGTTTTCAAAAATATGCGCTAGTGAAGAGCCTGTGGCGGAGAGGTGGCTGTGATATGCGAGCAAGATCTTCACAAACTATTAATAATAGTAATTAGATTTATTGGCAATGGGAAGGAAAAGTCACATTTAAGAGAAGGCCTCAAGAATTGGTCACGACAGGACAAAAAAAAAAAAAAAAAAAAATGGTAAAAAACAGCAACACGCGAACCCTTCCCCTTTCCCTCCACCCATTGCTTAAAGGAGCCTCTCAAATGTCGCTTGAGCTTCCAGAAAACAAATTGAGAGTAAATTATTATTATTATTACATTATTACTATTATAATTTTTTTAAAAGTAATATAGTATATAAAAGACACTCACCTTGTGTTCCCTGTGAGCGTAAGAAAAATTAACGAAGCAAAGGACCAGGAAAGCTATGTACATGATTGCTGATGTTTCTTCTGCAACAAAAAAGGGGTACAGGGATGGAGATGAATTATTTTTAATTCAAATTATTGAACAGTTCAATTTTCACCGTCTGGCTGAGACCCGTAGGGGCTTGGTGTCTCTTGGTTTATTACGAGATTTTCAACTTGTCACAAAAGTTATAAATAAGATAAATTTATCGCATTAAAAAGAAGACAAAAAATGCGAAATAAATAATATGGCGTTTTCTATTTTTAACTAAACTATTTATATGCTCAAGTTTCTGCGTGTAAAACGACTTGGTCAACTCTGGATCGTTGGATTGCTCTATAAGTTCAGACTTTTTTGGTGTATTGTCTGTGCAATTTAACGAAAAGCGCCTGACCTCTTTTGGAAGAGACGAGCGTTCTCTATCTTTTTTAAAAATTGTGCGAAAAAATCCATTTTCCCCCTCCCTCGTAGAGATATCACGAAAACAATTTTTATTACGATCCGCTACAGAATGGGATTTTTCTGATCTTTGGATGATAGCTTGTGGGAAAATTACAAGTTTTGAGGGTCAAAAATTCATAACTAATGGTTACATTGAACATTTCATCACTTGATTTGTCTATTTCTGGGGCTATACATTGATAGTTTATAAGCTCATTAGGGTTTTCCAGTGGAAGACACGGCCCTTTTACTCCCGCGGATGAAAAGTAATTCTCATTTTTCTTCCACTGACGACGTAGAGCAGAATATTTCCACCCTGACATTGCCTGTGCCACGTCAAACTCTCTCTGTTGTTGACCCCATAGACAGGGAGTTGAAACAAGGAAAAAAACAGGGCTCGGCGGCCCTGTTTCACAGTACCTAAGGACAATTTTACTATGATTCACATCACTGCGACACAAATGAGCCACTTACGACGTACGCGTCATTTACTCTGCTGGACTATCGCTCATATTTTCCTATAGTTCGAGGACTTCCGTGTTATGTGCGAAGTAAACAGAAAGGCGCATTCCTTGTTACTCACGTCACCATCACGGCGTAGTGGAGATTTGCAACCCCTCCACCCGTATAGGAATTTCATTTTCCACGGTGAAAAAAAAAAAAAAAAAAAATGAAAACACGAAAGATCAGTTCAAGAGGCACTTGACAAGTCTTGATGAGTTACTATACTTATAGGTCTCGTGGCAATGTTTTCAGAACGAGCCAATTAATTTTCAAAAGAAGTTTATATAGGTACAAAACTGGGCGCGTTTTTCCTCTCGCGCCTTCAAAAAAGGCCCTCACCGGGTGATCCTCTCATGGAGGAGCCACTCGGCGGAATTTTATTATGCCGGCGCCTTGAGAATGAGAAACCAGACACCTTTTCTTCATCATCGTCGTCGTAGTCGTCTTCCAACCTTGTTGGATGGGGGGGAGGGGGCTCTATGCCACCCTCCTCGTCTCCATGCATGAAAGATTTTTTTTCTGGGCGAGGTATTCCTATATGAGAATATCCTTATGAGTGACCAGATAGAAGGGTGCGGCCACGCTCATTATACTATTTCTTCTTTTAGATGCAAATCGACTGTTGCGGTTGGGACCCCTTCGCTTCCCCCCCATTTCGGTCCCATATATGACTTCGAAGAAAAAATAAAAAGTACGGGGCGTACATTTTTCCGTCGCCGTATCGAAATACACGTGATAGTTTCTCCTTTCCTCCCAGTATTATTTATTTCTCTTTTCCCATTGCCATAGAGGATCAGTTCCTTTTTGTCGCGTCCCCCCCCCCCCTAGGCCGGTCTCATGTCGCTTTTCCACAACCGAGCGACAGCACAAACAAGGAGTTCTCCCCCCTTACTCCCCCCTTCGTGGACATGAACAAACCGTCGTGTCTGGGTTAGAGCAGAGACCGTTTTTATTCCCTCGGGGTTACTATTCTATATTCTGTTCAAACTTTGCCGTGAGCAAAGTTAAAATAATTGATGGGTGGAATGGATCAAGTTCGAATCCAATTCAAACGGGCGAAGCGCCATCAAATTATTCGCAACAATCGATTTTCATCCCGAAAAAGTTATATATTGTGGTGCATGTGAAATGCGAAATCAATTTTGCTGATTTGGCCCTCTATGAAGCCCAAATTGTTCAGAGTACTGGCACTCCCATAACCAAATTTCGTGGTTGCTAACTCAATATGTACACATAATATGTAGAAAGGTAAACCAGAGCATAAAAAATGTAGAAAGCCAAACCGGAAAATTGATTTAATTAAGATGCCGCAAAGATGAGAGGTTACCTTATTGAATTAGCCAAACCACAAAAATGGGTTCTGTGAGCGTCAAATTCGTGAAATTTGGACAACGAAAAGTGTCTGAACAGCGGCATGCCTTATTTTTTGAATGAGTTAAACCCAGTGAAATTCGCTTCTTAGGGAGGTACACTCCTGTTGAAATTGGCGTTTTGAGCGATCGAGGCAAACCCTCAAAATTGGGGACTGTGAGCAATAATCCAAAAAAATCGAATTTCCAAAGAGTCAAACCGTGATTTCTTTCAGTTCCATATGTGTGATAAAAAATGGTTGAAAAGGGTGAACTCCACAGATTCTAGCCATCGAATCTGCCGAGAGGGACTCTTATGGACTCGTTATTATTTTTGAAAAATACCTCCCCCCCTTGTGGGCAGCCCTGGATCGTCGTACACAACACCATAAATTTTCGTTCGTACATTTTCAGGGACTGCCGACCAGATTCGTTGGGGATGGTTTGGAGAGAGGTTGCTGCAATTTGCTTGTGGGCTGTGGGGAAAACGAATGGGGTGTTTGAACATTTATGAGGCTAAATTATCGTTTTAAAGGGAACAACATCCATTTTCTGATGAGAATAATTTCTTTTAGGGGGATTTTCCCCACGTTTTTCGATTTGAGCCGCCGTTTATATGCAGGGGCGTAGCTGATGCCCGGAGCGGTGGTCATGGTAGATGCCTCCCCCCCCCCACTATCAAAAATGCGAGTATCGGGCTACTCGCCTCAATAGGAAATCTTCCAGGGCTTAGGGTAGGGGAAACTTTCAGGGTTCTCGGGGAAATTTTCTCCCAAACATCGTAATCGATTTACCTGTGCGCAATTTTTCCTCCCTTCGGTTAATCAAAAGACCTCAATTCCGTGAGGTTGGCTCTGTCAAATTCTTCCAGTTTGCGTGGAACACTGACCGGTTGTGGGATGCAACCCGCAGCTTCTGGCACGCTCTGTCCAGTTCTTAGACTGTTTTGCCTCCAAAGAGAGCCATGGCATCGCCAAGGCTCAGCGTTCGGTCAACTTCATTGTAGTTTTTGCGCTTCCTCCCACTAACTGGCAGCCGTTATACTGTTATAGATAGCTCTTGGGGGTGCCCTGGTCTGCAAAGGACCATTTTGTGCGGTTTTGGTGCGTCTTGGTAGACCTGAAGCCACAATTTCTTTCACGGAGCACCTGACAACTATGGGCACTGGGCAGTTGAATAGATGTGGAGTATTTTGCACCTTAAGTGCGCAAAAGGACTCTACATTTATCCCATCTGTGCTCGGTTCTTTAACATATTCACGTTAAGAATAAATAAAAGCTTCAGCCAACTGATGCCCCATTTCAAGTGATGCCCGGGCGGGCCGCCCCACCGCCCCCCATACGCTACGCCACTGTTTATATGAGACTCTCAGAAAATGGTCGGTCGACAATTACAGCCGCCCACGGCCAAAACGCCCTTTAAAAGAGCAAAAATGAGACTTTCGCGATATCGTTCGTTCCGGTCGATTTCTCCGTTCCAATAAAGATGGTCGTAGCGAGGTTCTCCTGCGTCTAGACTCGAAAACAAAACGCTCCAACCACAAAACGCTCTATCCGCAGAACGTTCTAATCACAAAACGCAGGAATTCAAGGCAATAGGGATAGATAAGTTGGGGGGGGGGGCGATTGCAAGTGGCACATTGCGATGGTTGATTGAATCTCAATAACGGCGTTTTCACGCCCCCCCTAAAATGTCCACGCATCGGGGTCAGGCTGATTTAAAAAAAAAAAAGCTGATTATGATAAAAACACCTGATTTTGAGAAAAGTGCCTGATTTTTGGGGGAAATGACTGGTCTGACGACTGGTTTTCAGAAAAATGCCTGGGGCCCTATTCTTGAAATTGTGAGAATTTTGCAATATTGCTTTGAAGGCAATGTTGCTTTGAGAGAAGTGAAAGCAATGTTGTCTGGGCTGCAGAGTGTTTCAAGAATACCTTTTGTTAGCAATACTGGAATCGATGGAATAAAATAACCGCGGGGATTCCTTTCTGTTGTGAATTTCTTAAAAAATCTCTAAAGCTAGAGCTATGTTCAGAAATTCTTTGTTAAAATGGGAGTTTTCGACTACAGCAGCAGAGCTCATTATTGTCCCTCAAAGCGCCCACATGGGGCAAGAATATCTCGTTGTCGACGTTGAATTAGCTCCTTTCGACGCCTAAAAAAAAAACACCTATGGCAACTCTTTTTTCGGTTGACCCCCTACAACTGGACGAAATAATCGTTTTTCGAGGGATTCTCTTTTGTTTTTACAAACTGCACTCACCGAACCAGGAAGCTCAACTGTGGAAAATAAATTCCTTCTTGTAAAAAACAAAATGGAAACTCTCGGGTTTCCCATGACAACAGAGAAGGCAATGTTGTATGATCGAATCGACAAAAATGGAAACACCGGCTGGGGGTGTTTTAAAAAAAATTCAAAAAGGCAATATTACCTGAGAAAAATGGCGCCCAAAGCAATACTGTTAATTTCAAGAATTTGACTAGGCAATGTTGCTTCTTCAAAAAAGCAATAATGCAATCGAAACTAGTGTTGCCAAGGCTTTCAAGAATAAGGCCCCTGATTTTGTTTAAATTGCTAATTTTTTGAAAAATGACCGATTATTATAAAAATGGCTGAATTGTTGAAAAATGCCTGTTGGAGAAAATTATTGATTTTTTGGCACTGCTAGAGGTCACTACCACTTATTCACTCCTATTCTCAATTTTAGCCGCGGACTTGCCCAAAAGGATCAGCGCTTCAGCCTCGATTTCAGCCGTGAAGTTGATTCCAGAATAACAGACTTCGGCTTTTTTCACAATTGTAGCCACGATGATGCTTCAGAAACAGTGAGTTAACGTTTTTTTATCAACTGCCGCGAATGAATGATTGATTTTTTTGTTCCGAAATGGTTCCAAGATGAGCAGCAAATTAACAATTTTTCTCAATTTTGGCCTGGAAGTTTCGCAGAGAAATCGAAAACTGGCGCTTTTTCTGGATTTCAGCCGCGAATTAACGCCCCTAAAAGAAAAGCAAATTAGCACTTTTCCTCGATTTCGGCCTGGAAGTTGCATCAGGAAACCACGATTAAAATTTTCGGGGTAACGGATTAACAATAAAAATCCCGAAACTTGCAACTTGCCGAATTTTAAAACCGTAAACTTGCGCTTTCGCAGGAATTAAGAAGAGGAATGCCGCAGATATTCAGCCAGGAAACTTACAAATTCTTGGGTTTTCGTCAGGCCTTGGGCGCTTTGGGACCGGCTATACTATACCCCGAGTTCCGCCTCCCCCCCCCCCAAAGGCCCTGAAAGTTGCAATTTTGTTGAAACTAAGACCCAAAACGGATATCCATCGGGCGGATGTCCAGCCAGGAAACTTGTAATTTTGCTCAAAATTGGATTCGAACTTGCAAACTTACAAATTAGAAATTACTTGTTAGCACTATAGGGTGCAATTACACTGCAATTCTTCAGGCGAAAAAAGGACCCAGGCACTTGCTATTTCGCGGAAATATAGACCAAAAGTTGTAATTTCGCGGAATCAAGGCCAGGAACGCGATTGCACGAATATTTTGCCTTGAAACTTGGAATTTCGCGAAATATTCAGGCAGGAAACTTATAATTTCATGGATATTTACTTCCAAATATTATAATTCTGCGGCTATTCGTCAGACATTGGGTGCTGTCGCGACTCGTAATGCCGTTATCGAAAAAAGGCCCCGAAACTTGCAATTTCGCATATATTTAGCTCCGACGTAATTTTATACATCTATTCATCAAGCTTATTTGGGCGCTCTCGCGGGGCCGACTAGAAGCTCACTATGCTACTTTTTACCGTAATTCATGGGACAAACTTCCTTTTTCTGTTCTTAAACTCTTGTTTTATAGCCAAACCAATTAGGTTCTGGGTTCCAAAGAAGGTTTCTGCTTAAATGGTCAGTTTCTGGGCTGACCGGGGGGGGGGGGGAGTTGTCAGTTTCCGAGCGACTTTGCCTGAGTAGGTGAAAAAGGAGGACGAAATATTAGTAGGTATCCCGAGGCTTTTGCTTTCCTGTGGGACAATTTAAAAGACTAAAAACATTTTCTTGGCTGAATATGCAGGGACTGGTTGTACACGTCGCAAAAATTATTTGTTTTCTGTGGGGCTGGTTTAACAGTTTTTAACCGAATTCAGGACTTTGTGGTGAGCCGAATAATCGAAGTGAGTTTCTATGTAGAAGATTTCAACCTCTGAAGCAAATATAAGTTTTTTTGTGGTCAAATAATCTGTTTCTGGGGCAAATTAATAAGTTTCTAATAAGGGTAGGCGACTGCCTTCTCTGTCTATCCATAAAAACGGTCCTTCCGTTCTTTATTCAATGAGTAAGAACAATTCGTCATCATTTGAAGCCTGATTGAAATTATAATATTTTCGTGAACCCCTCCCCCCTTGGTCCAACAACACTGCGCGAGAAGATTAGGCGATGGTGCTGAAGTTTAGGTGCCTATTGGCGAGCGGGTATCGAGGGGAGAGCTAAAACAAGGAACAAGGAAATGCCACCAATTTATTTGTTGCTATAAACCCGGCTCCACACATGCGGTATTTGCCAAATGACAAGCAAACTTTTTCAATTTTCAGTTGGTCGGTTTCTAGGCAATGCTAGAAAGTGATAAATATTTTGCTCGTTATTTGGCAAATGCCGCTTGTGTGGAGCCGGCTTAATGTTCGTACACAAATAAAATTTATACGTCTTACAGCGTTTACCATTTGCATAAAATTCTGCTCTGGGGCAGTTTAATTCCATGCGTCCTCTCTGAATTAAAACATATTATTTTAATGGAGAAAATGGGTGGAAATGAACCGCTCCGGAAGCAAAATTTGATGCAAATGGAAAAAGATATAATTGTTTCCACTTCAGGCATACGGAGTTTTACAAAAATCCTTAATTGGGTAAACACTTTATAATTTTATATGCCAGCCCTCCTTCTCTTCGCCTATAGCCCGTGGCCTTTAGCGCCCTCACGAAGCACCACCCCCGGATTACGTTAAGACGTTATATGACATTATAAAGCTATTTTCTATAGATAAGTCAATTGTGACATTTTGCCACGCTACTTAAGCCTTTGGAAAGAAAAATAAAATGGAATGCACTAATTATTTCGATAGAAGGATAGTCATGTTTAGGCTTTGTTTCGAACGGATGTAACATCGGTTGCTTAACTGCGCAGTCCATGTGTTACTTTTTTCTCTCTTTTTTCGCGCTATCCTGTTCTTGCAGGATAATTTTTTCTCTGCCTCTCCCCCCTCTCTATTTCTAATAATTTCCGCAACAACTAATATCCTTGGGAGCTTGTATACCAGAAGTGAGAAACTGAAGAAGTTTCATCTCAAGCCACATGTTCACCTTGCCAGTGGGTGCTATATCAATTTCACGTTGGAATAAATTGAAAAAAAGAAGACAAAAAAACAAAAACGCAATAGTTTTAATAAGAAAACGAATCAACCAGCTTCATCGCAGTATTTTGGTCCAAACGGGTTTCAATATAATTTTTGTTCAACTGTGCCAAGTTTAAAAACTGAAGTCTTCTCACTATGAGGGGGGGGGGGACTTTCTAAGTTACACTTCTCGGAGCTTCGTGAGAGCTATACTTTCTAAGCGACAGCGAATGGAAATGTTAAAAATAAATAAAATAAAATAAAATAACAACTAAATTTTTGAAAGAAATATTCCGTTCAAAGCGGCAATTTTGCCCTAAAAATTTGACTCACTTACTAAAATTTGTATGTATATGGTGAAACGAGTTGATGTTGTCCTCCCCTGTTTAAAGGTTTTTTTTATTTCTCCCCCTACACACCCCCACACCTGCGGCGATCAACCAAAACTTATTTGTAACCGATAACTTTTTTTCTCGATTTTTCCAAATTTTAATTTTAATATTTCTTCAATTTAAATGTCCTCTCGACGTAAACCGCAAAAAAAAAAAAAAAGCTCATCCATACAGACGGGATGACGGCTTCGCGATGACTGTGGCCGCGTTATTCGTTACAAACAGGTCCATACCCCTCTCCTTTCATCCGACTTCATTCGTACTTTTGAGGGATTGAGGAGCGAAAAAAAAAAAACACACACACAAAACAAAAACATTAGCGTGAACCAAATTAAAAGTCAAGTTTAGTTTTATTTGATGAACATTTTATTTCGTTCACGATTTCGTCTTCTTTTCTCTTGTTTGTTTGTGATCTACTTCTACATTAGACATCGTGTAACTGGTGAGGGGCAGGGAGGGGGTGAATTTTTTGAGAATTGTTTTCTCGACTCATTTCACTGCAGTCATAATAATGAAAGCCTGTGCCAAAAGTCAACGGAGAAAATAATCGATTTCCGTGCGGTTCGTTCCACAATGTTTTGTCTAACTGCGTCGTTGGCTATACCAGCCAAAGTACTTAAAAAGGAATAGTTTTAGCCCCAAAATGAAAAACTCTCAAGTTTCGAAAAGGAATTCTCTTACTTCTCACCTTTGCTACTATCTTATGTATATGGTCTGGGCTATTTTCTTTGAATTTTGAGTCACAGCCCCCCCCCCCCAGTTCCACCGCCCTTCAATATTTTATAAAACGATTTAAGAATGTGTGGGTTGAGGTGGGTGAAGAAAAATAAACTATTTAATCGTTTCTTTTTGTTTTTTTTAGGTGACCCGAGCGTGGTTGAACTCTTTATTGCGGTGCGTGGCGCCAAGTCCGTGAAGTGATTGAACTGAAGCTGCGTTGGAAGACGCGACGATACGACGTCTCTAATAGGTTTTCGAACGTGGGAAAATCGAACGAAATTAAAACTTGTCGTCCTAATAGCGACGCTTTATGCCCATTTGTGCGAGTATATAGGAGCTGTAGAGGTCTGGTTGTGGTAAGTACCGGTAACTGTGGGAAACGAAGAGCTGTGACTCCTGGCGGGACAGTTTTTTTATTTCTCTCTCTTTCTCCCTCTCTCTATCTCTCGGTCTTTGACTGTAAACTGTGATCAACTATTAAATTGTAATTCAAGAGCCCAACGACTTCTTCAATAATTCTATAAAAGGAGACCAGACGACAAGCGAACCTACTGGCCTGCATGACACTGCCATTGACTATAGAGACATTTTTGCATTGTTTAAAATTAATTCCCATGAATCAATTTTCCTCATATTTTCGAGCGTTTATTAATTTTTATTTCTTCATCTTATAATTTTACAGGAGGAGGTGGGGTAAAAAATTGTTCAAAATTATTTGTCCTCAGATTACTGTTTCCTTCCAAGAACTATAAGGCCCAAACGATCTCAAAGGGTTGCCTTCATGTACCATAAATCACGACGTGGCAACATTTTGACGTCCCTGAACACCTTTCTGCCGTCAAATCACCCTATTAGTGAGTTTTTTTTTATTCTTCAAAATGATTGATAGACGAATAATAATAATGACGAGGTTAATTGCTTTTTGGTTCGAACCTTTTTTTTGGTTCCGACATGAATCACTTACGTCGAGGCGAAAAATATTGAATATAAATCGAATAAGCGGGCAGAAAATGTTGGATTTCTACAACTAAATCAGCATTTTTCTATATTATATACTTATATATACACATATAATTTAGAAGAGCCCCCCGGAGAAGCCGAGGGCTTTGACTTCTTCCTCTCTTTGGATTATTGGGTCAAAAGGACACAGCGAAAGATTCAGAGAAGACCACATGGCATGCACATTGCGATAATATTTGAGTTGGGTGGGTGAGGGAGTGAGATGGAAAGGATCAAAACAAACTTTTTTTTTTCGTTTAGTTGGTTGGTTAAAAGCTAACTGGACAGGTTTGTTCCAAGATTTCTATAAAAAGCGAGTGTTTTCGTAAAATTGATTCTTGTTACAATTTGTGCTACGCCAAATCGGCGCGACATTGAGCCTTTTTCCAGCCACAGGTTTTTTACAGTTTTTTTTTCCCAGTTTTTCCTTGTCTCTAAATGTCTGAAATGTAGCGGTAAGGGGGGGGGGATTTTTCTAGAATGAACGGCACCCACTTAGCACCCCCTCCATTGCACCACCCCAAAAAATGTAAACCCGCTTAGTTTTTTTGTTGGGTATTAATTCCGCGTGAGTAGTACAAGTTACAAGAAAATCCTCTTTCATTCACCTGTACAAACTTTCCCACGGAAGTGTCATTGATCAATTAACGTTCTTTAGTCATTCTCACTACTATTATATAGAAGACCATTTTTATTGTCGAATAGAAACGAGTTTTACACGAAGGAAATCCAATAATGAACATTTTTGGAGGACATATTTGGACTGGAAAGGAAAATTATAACACGACGAATCAGTGGCGAACCGATATAGTAAAGCGAGAGGGGAGCGGGCGGTCCGCCTCTATACGACTCATATAAGTACGGTGACCAGAGGTCCTTCTCTAGAAAGGACGGCACTACTTTATGCTTTGCTGTCCTAGGGGGTACTCAAGAGAACCCTAAAAAGATACTACTCCCGAAAAACTGCTGTAGGTACTTTTAGAAGGGCCTCAAGAGTACTATGAGGGGGGAGGATTAATTAAATTAAAATACAAGTTTGTTACCGACATAAATGAAGTGCTGCTACACTAAGTACATACAATATGGCGTAGCCAGAGGTGGATAATAAGATAATAATATACTTGGCGCGAGGAGGGTACAGGACAATTATTATTATTATTATTATTATTATTATTATTATTATTATTATTCATAACCAGAGACAGGCGATTTATGACTTTTATTTTCTCATTTTATGACCTTTATTCTATGACTTTTATGACACTGAAAATTATCATATTCAATTTTTTTATTTTTGCTTATCTACTTGTATTTCTGGAGAAAATCCTTAAAAGACATAGGCGTCGCCAAGGGGGGCAATGGGTGGGCAGCTGCCCCTCCCTGGAGATTGGAAGAAAAAATAAAAATTTAGGAAGACATTGTAGCCCAGTAAAATAAGGTGTCGAAGGTTGCAATAATTAGGGTAGATGATTTTTTTGTTTCATGTTGTTGGGGGTGGTGTAGATATTATGTGTTCAAATTGTTGACCTCGAAAAACCTTGGGATCATCCATGAATTCGGGAAAGACGGCGAAATTTTTGGATTTTTTTCGGGATTCGGCACTTTTTTTGCTTAAGTAGTCATTTTTCGGCTGTGACTGCGAATTAACATTCCACAAAATCCGTGAGTTAGCGTTTTTCTCCATTTCAGCTCAAATTGATCCCCGAATTGGCCTCTTTCACCATTTCACTTGTGAATGAGCGTTATTTCCATCAATTTTAGCCGTGAATTACGGATTTTTCCTGTTTTATCCATGTGAATTTGCGCTTTTTTTCATTTTCAGTCCCGTTGTTGCCTCGAGAAACCACGAATTGGATTTGAAACAAATAATATAGTTGAGCCTATACTGAGCGATGGATTGCAGTTTTTTCTCAATTTTATAGCTGCGAATTAGAGCCTTTTCTCAATTAACGTCGCATAATAGTGTTTTTCTCCACTTTTAGCTACAAATTAGTGCCTTTTCCAATTTTTACTCGAATCAACACTTTTTCGCTTTTTCTGTCGCGAATATTAACGCTTTTTCCTAACGTTTTACCGCGTACTTGCCCCAAGATTAGCACATTACAACGCCTTCTCAATTTTGTCCTATAGAGATTTGGGGTTAGCGTAGTTTCTATGTTTTGTCCACAAAGTTGCCTTCAGATATCTTGAATTGGTCTATTTTTAGTGCATTTCATTCTGAAAATGCACTACTGGTCTCGTCGTGATGGTGGCAAACATGGGTCATGTCATGTTTTTTTCACGTTTCAGAACCTCTAGAACACGAATTCAGTGGTCTCCAGGATTCATATATATATATATTAATATTATGGCCGTTTTCTTGTTAGCACGATAACTCTCGAAGAAATCAATTTAGCGGAACGCGCTTTGGCACAAAAATCAGTAGTCATAAGACCCCGGTCGGTATTGCATATGGGCCAAATCGGTCAAGGTGGAGGAGGGGAAAATAGGGCTTGAAGTCGTAAAAAAATCACTAAAAATCACCAGTTGATTCTAGAAGCATCATATTCGGTACGTATACTCCATGTTAGACTAGCCTTTGATTCCCATTTTAATTTTTTTTTAAAGTCGAGGGGGAGGGGTGGTGCCCCCGGGGTGGAAGTAAGTGTGTGGTCTTGTTAGCACGATAACTCCCGTAGAAATTAATTTAGCGGAACGCGCTTTATCTAAAAAAATCAGTAGTCATAAGGCCCCGGTCGGTATTGCATTTGGGCCAAATCGGTCAAGGTGGTGGGGGGGAAAATAGGCTTGAAATGGTAAAAAAATCACTACAAATCACCAGTTGATTCCTGAAGCATTATATTCGGTATGATGATTCCATTTTGAGATAGCCTTTGATTCCCATTAAGTTCAGCTTAAACAAACCCGGCAGCAAACAGTACGAGGGAGGGTCAAACATTAACGAAACAAATCATGGTCTCAACATTACTACTTCTGGGACGGCTTAGGGTATCCGTATACAAAATGAAATGCACTCTTTCCGACCGCCAGCTGCCGGAGCGAATTTTTGTTTTGTTTGTTTTCTTTTCAGAGAAGATAAATCTGAAAAAAATTGCTTTTTAGTTGAGTCAGATATGCGAGCGTGGCCATTGTCGGCGCAGCAAGTCCATTTTGGCATTTTAAAGGCATGAATCCGTCAGTTAAGCAATCTGCAAGTCGTGAATGATCAGTTTGGCCAATCGTCTGAAGGCTCCCATTTTCCGGTGCTCGCAGGCTCATCAGTTAGGCCATTTTTGAAACATGAATGATATGTTTACCGGGGATGATTGGCAAGTTTAGCCACTTTTAGGGCCATGATTACGCAAGGCGTGATTAGGCAAGCAATTTTATAGCGCGACAGCGGTCAGTATATTATATCCAGTCCTTTGGCTGAGTGAGGGGAAGGGGGGACAGTCTGTTGGTAAGGTGGGGACGGCTCATGTTCAGTACAGCACCGTGGTCAGTTTACCGGTTTAAGGCGCAAAATAGACATGTTTGGCTATTATTTACTTTGTTTTGGCAAATAGCCGTTTTGAAAGGCACGAATCATCGCCACACTATCTGTATAGCCTTTGTAAAGGGAGCAAATGATCAGTTTGACAATTAATATAGAGGGTTAATTGCCAATATGTAGTATGCCATTTTTCCCACGCCCATTCAGAGTATGAATAGTCAGTTTGCCATTTCTAAAGCGGCCCATACACGTACAACAAAGATTGCGCAAACTAGGGGTTCTACAATAAAATTGAATGTTTGTGGGTTGTATTGATGGATTGCACAATATAATGTACAACTCATTTTTATTCTGGAAACAAAATATTGCGCAAACTAGTTTGTGCAATAATATTGTACGTCTATGGACCCCCTTAAGTTGCCATTTTTATGGCGCATAAAGAGTCAGTTTTCCAGTTATAGGCGCGAATATAGTACCCACGTCCCAAGACAAGGCTTTGAACCCCCCCATTAGCCATTTTCGGCGCTCGAATGGTTGATTTTGCCATTTTCAGGGTAGGAGTCACCTGTTCAGGCATTTTTAGAGCGTGATTCGTCAGTTTATCCATTTTTAGAGATCGTAAAGTAAGTTTGGCAATGTGGAACTAGCATGAATGCCCGATTTGGGAGAAAAGTATAAGGCCCGGCGCACACTAGGAGAAGTTATGAATGCTATATGTTTCTAGTTATTAAAGCGTGAACTTGAAGGCACTAACGATATTTTAAACTTCACCCCCACCCCTTTTCTACAGAAAAATGTAAATTAGCGTTAGATTTAGCTAACTGCCTGCATTAAGTTTGTCTAACCCGTTGGAAACAGGTAATTGTAATGT
Organism: Corythucha ciliata; assembly: GCA_038030265.1. Classification (NCBI taxonomy): domain Eukaryota; kingdom Metazoa; phylum Arthropoda; class Insecta; order Hemiptera; family Tingidae; genus Corythucha; species Corythucha ciliata. Next base: position 24,887,861 of record CM075939.1, read on the forward strand.
GGATTCACCTCATTCAATAGGTCCTCTTTGCGGGTTATTTTTCAGTTTTGGTATCGTTTAGTGCTCATAACTCTTCGATAGGTAGTGAAAACTGGTAACAATGGCATGTCATTGGAAAGCTGACATTATGAGGAAGTTTTCCTTATGAATGCAAAAAAAATTTTCCTCTGACGAAATGATGTAAATCGGTGACGAAAATTGGGCAGAAATGCGAAAAACGTGTTTCTTTCCGATATCTAATGCCCTAACGGCTAGGGCCTTGATATGATTTTATTGAGTTGAGGACCAATATTGAAGGAAATTGTATGCTCTTTTCAATGAGCTACTTACTTTTAGTCTAGCACCTGTTGATGAGGTCGTACTAGTCACTTATCGTAAAAAAAACGGAGGGTCACGAAAAAAACACGAAATTGACGATATCTCGAAAACCAAGAGGAATTCCAAAAAACCTCAAATAGTGATTTCGATCACAAATGAGGTGTACTATCACCATACTTTCTCTGTCGAGGTAATTTATGAACACCCTGTATACCGCCCGAAAGTAGCTAAGGCTCGATTTCACCGACTTCTTAAACCAAGATCAACAACTAATCACGATTACAATGTAAACACTTGTATCAAAATTCGGCTTAAAAAATTTGGCTTAATTGGCGGACTAATCGAGTCCTGAAAACGGCTAAAATGACTTCACGTGCCCTGGAAATGCCTAAAAATATTATTACTGCCCTGAAAATGGCAAAATCGACAATTTGCGCGCTGAGAGTGGCCAAACTTCATGGCCTTGGCTTTGGTAGACTATTTGAGCCCTAACATTGACAAAACTAACGATTCGTGTCTTGAAATTAGCTAAAATTACTATTATATTTGGATCCTATAGAAATGGGGAACTTGCGCACATTTTCCAAGAAATTGTGTTTCTTGAAGAGGGCTCTTCATCAAGACAGTGCTCACATTAAACATTGAAGTCAATCAAGGGTTTTTTTAAAGCGAATTTTTAAAAATTTTGAGTGGGGGTTTCATGACGTCAAAGGGCAGTTCATGAAGTGGATGGTGTGGGGAAGATGTGTTTTCTGAGGGTAAATTTTTCTTGTTACAAAAGGTCCGTTCCATTATTGTTTCACCGGTGCTACACTTATGAAGAAAATCATCTGGTGTCATTCAATTTTTCAGATTAAGTCAATGAAATCACATGGTTTTCTACACTAGTGTAGTGTGTGCTAGTGCAATACAATGGAACGGACCTATATTTGTAAACAAACAACTTAAGAGTTCCCGAAAATGCTTCAAAACTGCACATTTACTTTATCTCCCCTCGCCATCCCCTCCTAAAGAACTTTTAAATTTATTTAAAAATCACCAGACGCACCAATCGGGCTTCAACTACTGTTGGTATCCTTCAGTCCATGTGCCAATACTCACCGTTAGGCCCCGCGCATACCAGGAGAAAAAAGACGCCGACGCGCGCGTCAGCGTCCGACTCGTGCAGTAAAAACACATAGAACTCTATGGGGCCTTTCATATTGGACGCTTACGCGAGAGTCGTCTCTTCCCCGAGAAAAAAGACGCCGACGCATTTGCGGGAACTCTTAAGTTGTTTGTTTACAAATATAGGTCCGTTCCATTGTATTGCACTAGCACACACTACACTAGTGTAGAAAACCATGTGATTTCATTGACTTAATCTGAAAAATTGAATGACACCAGATGATTTTCTTCATAAGTGTAGCACCGGTGAAACAATAATGGAACGGACCTTTTGTAACAAGAAAAATTTACCCTCAGAAAACACATCTTCCCCACACCATCCACTTCATGAACTGCCCTTTGACGTCATGAAACCCCCACTCAAAATTTTTAAAAATTCGCTTTAAAAAAACCCTTGATTGACTTCAATGTTTAATGTGAGCACTGTCTTGATGAAGAGCCCTCTTCAAGAAACACAATTTCTTGGAAAATGTGCGCAAGTTCCCCATTTCTATAGGATTCAAATATAATAGTAATTTTAGCTAATTTCAAGACACGAATCGTTAGTTTTGTCAATGTTAGGGCTCAAATAGTCTACCAAAGCCAAGGCCATGAAGTTTGGCCACTCTCAGCGCGCAAATTGTCGATTTTGCCATTTTCAGGGCAGTAATAATATTTTTAGGCATTTCCAGGGCACGTGAAGTCATTTTAGCCGTTTTCAGGACTCGATTAGTCCGCCAATTAAGCCAAATTTTTTAAGCCGAATTTTGATACAAGTGTTTACATTGTAATCGTGATTAGTTGTTGATCTTGGTTTAAGAAGTCGGTGAAATCGAGCCTTAGCTACTTTCGGGCGGTATACAGGGTGTTCATAAATTACCTCGACAGAGAAAGTATGGTGATAGTACACCTCATTTGTGATCGAAATCACTATTTGAGGTTTTTTGGAATTCCTCTTGGTTTTCGAGATATCGTCAATTTCGTGTTTTTTTCGTGACCCTCCGTTTTTTTTACGATAAGTGACTAGTACGACCTCATCAACAGGTGCTAGACTAAAAGTAAGTAGCTCATTGAAAAGAGCATACAATTTCCTTCAATATTGGTCCTCAACTCAATAAAATCATATCAAGGCCCTAGCCGTTAGGGCATTAGATATAGGAAAGAAACACGTTTTTCGCATTTCTGCCCAATTTTCGTCACCGATTTACATCATTTCGTTAGAGGAAAATATTTTTTTGCATTCATAAGGAAAACTTCCTCATAATGTCAGCTTTCCAATGACATGCCATTGTTACCAGTTTTCAATACCTATCGAAGAGTTATGAGCACTAAACGATACCAAAACTGAAAAATAACCCGCAAAGAGGACCTATTGAATGAGGTGAATCCACATTATAATTACCTGTTTCCAACGGGTTAGACAAACTTAATGCAGGCAGTTAGCTAAATCTAACGCTAATTTACATTTTTGTGTAGAAAAGAGGTGGGGGTGAAGTTTAAAATATCGTTAGTGCCTTCAAGTTCACGCTTTAATGACTAGAAAAGTTACATTTTCGAACGTTCTTGAAAATAATTAAATAATAAAAAATTAAGAGAATAAAATTATAAAAATTTAAGGAATAAAAATTAAATCCATAATTTTTTAAATTATTGCTGATACATAATAAAACAAAATTAGGATTGTTCAAAGTGTCCTCCCTGCATGTCGATGAATGCAAAGCCGGCCCTCCACCTAACTGCGTTATATCCCCAGTTTTCCTCGCGTGATTATCGAATACGATTGTCCAGCTCATCTCTCGTCCCAAATTATTTTCAAGAACGTTCGAAAATGTAACTTTTCTAGTTATTAAAGCGTGAACTTGAAGGCACTAACGATATTTTAAACTTCACCCCCACCCCTTTTCTACAGAAAAATGTAAATTAGCGTTAGATTTAGCTAACTGCCTGCATTAAGTTTGTCTAACCCGTTGGAAACAGGTAATTGTAATGTGGATTCACCTCATTCAATAGGTCCTCTTTGCGGGTTATTTTTCAGTTTTGGTATCGTTTAGTGCTCATAACTCTTCGATAGGTAGTGAAAACTGGTAACAATGGCATGTCATTGGACAGCTGACATTATGAGGAAGTTTTCCTTATGAATGCAAAAAACAAATTTCCTCTGACGAAATGATGTAAATCGGTGACGAAAATTGGGCAGAAATGCGAAAAACGTGTTTCTTTCCGATATCTAATGCCCTAACGGCTAGGGCCTTGATATGATTTTATTGAGTTGAGGACCAATATTGAAGGAAATTGTATGCTCTTTTCAATGAGCTACTTACTTTTAGTCTAGCACCTGTTGATGAGGTCGTACTAGTCACTTATCGTAAAAAAACGGAGGGTCACGAAAAAAACACGAAATTGACGATATCTCGAAAACCAAGAGGAATTCCAAAAAACCTCAAATAGTGATTTCGATCACAAATGAGGTGTACTATCACCATACTTTCTCTGTCGAGGTAATTTATGAACACCCTGTTTAATCATGATGTTTTCAGGCATTTTCAGAAGTTCACTGCTATCACCATCAGTTCAGCCATTTTTAGGACGCGTGAAGTCAATTTAGCCATTTTTCAAAACGAGAACCGTCAGTTTTGAATTTTTGGGCTCGAGTTTAGTTAGCTTACCCGATTTTTTTATTGAGGGATTAGCTAGTTTTAGGCAGTAAATGGCTGTCAAGCCATTTTTAGTAGATCGAAGCACACCATTTCTCTAGCCTCTCCCTTGAACAAATCCGGAATCCTTGTCTATATGCCTGCGAAAATGGTATTTTATGACGCAAATACGGCGAATTTGTTCTTTGAATGGGAAACTTGCATGGGTCAAAAAGTTGGGTCAACATTTATTGCTGATTGACAATTGGTATCTGAAAATGAGTTATCTTGAGTTAAATTGTTTTTAAAACCAGCCACTAATTAGAAAATGTGCAATAAAAAATCGTTGTTCTTCGTCTTTTTGATTGGGTGATAACTAGTGACGTAGTTGGACGCGCTGACATGGTCGACCCGTCCATCTATCACACATTTACTACTTGTACATGCTTTTCGACGTTGTTTGCATTATTTTTATTTGGATATTTATGTTTAACGTGAAACACAAAATAATGTTAATGTTTCACAAGCCAGCCACACGCTCCTTACGAAATTACTTTATGCGGCAAGGACGCAACCTGACAATAACCTTCTCTCATGCTTCTTGATTGAGTGAGTCAATTTCAATTTCCATTGTCGTATTTTTTCTGCTTGTGTTGCGTTGCTCGAGTTTCTGTGTTTCGATTTATCCCAATTTCCTCGTTTCCTTCTTTTCTTGTGCCTATTTTCTTTGGGTCTCAATTCCTGTCTTATTTCAAGCGTTCTTTTCGGAACGCCTGCCTTTCGCCCTATTTCCTCGATACCTTCATACATTCAGCGAGTGGGCCCTAGTTAGAGTTGTCGGGAAAAAATCCCGCAAGCGGTATCCAAGGATGCTACATCAGAAATAATACTATCTCGCCATAGCAACCACCTCACGTGAGTTTTTTTCCCCCGACAACTCTAACTACGGCCCCTGGACGAGCTGTTTGTTTTGCTCGACTTGCCTTCACTCCTGTAAGATTTTGAGGATTTATTTCTTGATATCTGATATATATACCACTCGTTTCGCTCAGTACTACTTGGTACGCTTATGAAAGCCAAGCTGTGATTGCCATTGAGTCGTTGTCAACAGTTGATTTTTCTTTCTGGTCTTCGCTCTTTAGTGGCAATGGATAAGAAAAAGAATTATAAATATTGTTTTGTGCCACAATGTCAAAACACTACCTTTTCAACTCCCGATAAGATGTTTATATCGGTGCCTAAAAAAGACCCGAATAGAACCAAATGGTTCAGAGCGTCCCGACGCAAAGAGCTAACTCCTGCGTCGTTGAAATCAACGCTTCATTGTTGCGAAGATCACTTCAATGTAAGTACAAACTTATTATGCCAGTAGAATATGAACTATTACCCGTATTTATGAACGTTCCTTGACGTTAATACCGTTTTCACACTTGAGATTTCTGTATCAGATTCCCGTATCGAGGATACTAAAAATACACTTCTAGTCCAGCCAATGAGTACATTGTGCTATAAATCGAAATTGGTGTTTGATTTCGGTGGGTTAGAAGATAAGGAATCTGAGTTTTCGTCGTCCTTAACCCCGGTGCTAATTTGGGGTTGGGTCATTTTTTGGGTTTCAGGCGAATAACTTCTTTCCTATGCTTCCTAGCTAAACGATAGTTATGTTCATAGTATTCGCTTATTTATATTTTTATTGATATGTCTAAGTAATTATCGACATTAGCGTCCATCTATTCATTTGATAGTGCCCATCAAGGCAACTCCGGCTTAACGGTCCCACGTCAGAGATAAACTACAAAAATGAACTTAACCTAATTTACCAAATAGCGGTAAATAACGGATAGGAGACAAGAAAAATTGACAAGTTACTCAAACAGAAACAGAAACTACAGAGTAAAAGACCTGACAGTAGTGTTGTGAAGAAATGGACATCATTTACCTTCACCGGAAGGGAAACATACCGACTTACCAACTTTTTTACCAAGAAAGGTTTGAACGTATCTTTGAGGGCTGACAATACGATTAGGAACGCGACACGAACAAAAGCCGAAAAAACCGACATATATGATCAAAATGGGGTATACAAGTTAACATGGGGTAGCATGCAAGTTAACATGCGACGAAGTTTACATTGGGCAAACCGGAAGCAAGTTGAGACAACGATACAGGGAACACATAGCATCAGATAACAAACACAAGATCGACTCAAACTTTGCTAACCACCTTCGTACGCATAAACACCAACCACAAATCATTACACAATCCACGAAACTTATACACGCAAGACAGAAAGGACGAAGACTAAGCATACTGGAAAATATGGAAATTTACAAAAAAAAAAAACGTTCGAGGGAAGTAACATCAACGAACAGCTCAACACCACTTCTGACACTATCTTTGCACCTCTAAAGGAGGTTTATCCAATAAAAAGAAAGGCGACCGAAAACATCTCACCTGAGGCCAAAAAACAAATACATCCGACGCAACTACCTCACGTAACATCCAAAGACAGCCTGATAAAAAACAGAAAATAACGGACTTTTTCATTGTAAACATACACACCAGGGGGGAAAGTAAAAGGGAGGGCTTAAATACAGGGGGGAGACACCAGTACCACACAGTTTCAGTTGTACTTACAGACGCTGAAGATGGCGAACAGCCGAAACCGGTTCGTTTTTAAAGAGCACCTCAACGAGGGAAGACAGACAACGTAGGCTCCTACGGCTACAGATTCATGCATGCATTACCTACTCAATCACACTAACAATATCAATGAAAAAAAAATTGCCCAAACGAGGTGACTAATCTTATGCAGTTTTGTGTGCTGAGCCGATAAAAATCAGCCCCAAGTCCGTGGACTGATTACTTCTCGAGTTATGGGATATTTTGTAAGACAAAACGTTGTTTTTGGCTTGATTAGTTTATTAAAAGCCTCACGCACTACATTTAGTCGTTGACGCGGGAAATAGCTGTTTTCAATTTTTTATGCTTGGTGAAATGTCGCTCAATTTGACGATCTGATCAGGAATTTCTGAACGTTCGCTGAGGTATCTCAGTCAAAACTGCGTCGATTTTAAAATTTAAAAAGCCATTTTGTAGCTTATAACACTGGCATGTTTCTACAATAATTTTATCGTACCTGATTGACCGACGACTTCGGAAGATTCGTCTTTGAAGGAAACGGTAAAAATCAAATTAGCACTTTTTCGCTTTTTCAATAAATAACATAAAATACTTAAACATTAGTTCAATTAGTTGCAACAGCGTTTCTTAAACCCAAAATGTGTGCTCTTTTCAGAAATGTAATCGGTATTGTTCTGTTACGAATGGCTAGAACGCTAGAAATTATTATTGACGAAAAGAACGCGTTTGGCCGAAAAATGACCAAAATACCTGAAACTCGGACACGAAGATTTTGCGACCCTATGTTCATATGGTGATATTGGTTCGTCCTCGTTATTACTACGACTGGTTAAAGTCCTGATCATTCCTCCTGAATCACCCTGTATAATATGTATAGGTAATAGGGTATTCGAGACTTTTACAAACTTTCGACAAGTTTCTACTTGTTTAATCCTAACTGCGAAATTTTGCGGATAATATGGATTGACAAAAATTCCTGTATTTAAATTGAATAGCCCTTCTTCGTGAATATGAAAATATTTTTCAATTTATGCATATTTTGTAAACTTCTAGCTCGAAAATGATGTGGAAAACTTAATGTATTTGAGAACTTTTGGTCATACTTCAATGACTCGCGTTCAACTTCGACCTGACGTGGTACCGTCAAAGTTTGATTGCCAATTATCTCGTCTTGTTACAAGTACGTATTAGGTAATTTGATTTTTTTACTTCTTTTAGAAAACTGACTTGACTTAACCAACGGGACTTTACGTCCAACTACCAAAAGGTGTCGTGGGCGAGAGCACACACTATACATTTTCAACTTTTTCACACATAAGTTAACCTTCGCTCAAATAATCCAGCCTGTAGTGGGAATCGAACCCACTCAGCAGACGATAACTGAACATGATAGTCGACGCCCTAGCGACCTCGGCCACTCTGCTGGGCTAGAAAACTGACTATTTTCGCTCCATTATGGCAAAACAGACTATAGCATTGTTCGTTGGCTGCTTCCACGAATTCAAAAGAAACACAAAAAACAAACCACGTCAATTTAATTGGTCAAAATCACGCTTCCCCATTACAACTGCAGCAGCCACCGAACAAAGCTTATACGTACAGACAATTTTTATGGGGATTGACTTAAAAAGTGCTGACTCACTCGTCGTTAAGGTGCGTTTACACCAAAGTGTCCGCGACACTTATTGCCTGAATTGTAGTGTCAGACACAAATTTCCTTGGTAAACACAAACTTCCAGACATTTTTATCAGAATTCACACAGTCAATAAACATATGTCTGACACTTTACATTTATGTCGAGACATAAGTGTCGCGGGACACTTCAGTGTAAACGCACCTTTATTAAAGAACTGCATTAATCACACTACGGCGACGCGACGTCACAATTTTTTAATCAATTAAAGTTGTTGATATGTTTCAAGAGTTATTTCAAAATGAATGTAAAGTATCAGACATAAATTTATTGACTGTACAAATTCTGATAAAAATTTCTGGAAGTTTGTGCTTATACCAATGAAATTTGTGTTTGACACTAAATTTCAAGCAATAAGTGTCGCTTAACCCTTTGGTGTAAACTCACCTTAAGTAGGTACCTTTTTATTTATGATAATTATTTGGTTCTTAGGAAGGAAAAAGAGGATTTCATCAGTTATACAAAAGCTGGAGCGTCAGAAAATTGTTAAAGAATTGCTTGATCGTAAGTTTTGTGAAGGTAGAGCTAAAATTTTTTATGACCTTCGTTTTATCATTTTTCATGAGTGCTTTGACTTATAACGCCACAGATCAAAGTACCGAAACTCATCCGTCTGCAACGCTGGGAGCATGTACTCCCGTTGAAGGGTCATCACATTCGATCGAAGGATCGATTTCACCTCAAGATGACGAAATACTCAGAGAATGCGACGCTTCACTTGGTTTTCTTCCGGAAACGCACGACAAGGGTAAACATGCAAAACATTTTTCGATGGGCTGCACTTGGGATCACGTGCGGGGTACCCAATTACCCCCTCCCCTCACCATAAAAAAATTGAGAGAAAGACATTCTTTTGCATTAACTACATATTTATATCGTTAGTTAATCGTTGATAATCACGGATTTTTGTGCATATAGCTCATTTTACACGAATAAGAATTTTTTATCAAAGTAGTCATTTTCAAAAGAAATGAAAATAAAACATACTCGCCTGTAAAAGCCGCCTATGGCAAGAGCTATTTATTGCTCCAATTAAGGCAATAAGTTGTAAAACCGAATGGTCCTGTGCAACTGTCCAAGTCCGGTCCATTCCACCCAAAGAAAAAATGTAATCGTGAGTAAGAGTTCTTACCTTCGACCCTATTGTTTGTTTTTCTTAAGGTGTACAAGTGAAACCTCAAGTTTATCACGTTTCTCTTCAAGCTCGCCCTTATTTTCGCAGTAAGAGGACTCTAGTTCAACCGAATTTGATTTCGATTTCAACCTCTCCGCGTCGCGAGCAGCCGAACTGCAGTGATGAGGAATATTCGCCAGTGCCGAAAAGACGACGTTTATGACGCTAATGAAATCAGGGGGACATTGTGACATGGAAGTGGTTACTGTGACGAAATCATAATATCGACCTGGTCTGCATCTTTTGTGTATCATCAACGTCTACGTCCACCGTTTCTACCAGCCAAATGGAAACTGCGATATTAGGTAGGTACCTGCTTCAAATGAAATCTAAGGCCACAGCTCATCTTAGCTGAATTTGAATATAATTTGAGGAATCTTTTAGTTCAACCATAAGAAATACATAGAATTACATTTCAAGAAAGCGGAAAATGACGTCACGAGAAATACAAGATGGCCCCATGACGAGGAGGTGGTTTGAGGATCCTTCGAAAATCATAATTAAAATTCAAATTTTCTGTTGTAAATAAATTTTACACCAATTTTTAGAACTCAATATTTGTTCGAAAAAAAATATTCCAAAAAATGTGCAAGTTCCTTATTATGTCGCTTTTGCAAAAATTGTTTTGTGAGCAACAGAAATTCTTAAAATTGATTTTTTTTATTACCGAAATCCGAGAAATTATTTTTTAATGAGCGCCGACGAAACACAATGTGTGGTTAATGGTTATCCTGAAGGATTTATACTTTCACAATGTATTTACGGATGGGCGACTGCTCCACTAAATCTGCGCTTTTGAGTCAAGGGGAGGGCAGCTGCCTACCTTTGCCCCCTCTGGCTACGCCCATGCCCACAAGCCCTAACCCACCCTGTAAATCCGCCACTGATACTAATAGACCGAGAGCTGGCGACAGTCCCATTCAACCGGAAGAACATAGTCACGAAAGGTATGCAAAATGATGGCATTTGAGCCCCTACATACGAATCCGGAAGTCTGCCATGCTGTATCTGGGGCCTAAGGATTTTATAGATAATTAAAGTTCTTAATTTGGGACATGAATTTAACCAGAAGAACATAGTCCTGAAACTAGTCTCATTTTAAAGGTTTTATGGAGCTGATTACGAATATGATCGTCTGCCTGGGGCATTTGCCCTCAGTGGCTCGCCAAACTCACGAAATGCAGTAAACTTTAATTAACCGGGAGAACATAGTCCTAAAACTGGTCTTATTCGAAAGGATCTAGGAAGATTATTACAAATATAATCGTCTGCTGGTGTATGCCTGGGGCATTCGCCCTCGACGGCCAGTCAAACTCCCTAAATCCGGGATATTAATTACCCGGAAAAACTAAGTCCGGAATATTGATGTTGTTTAAATGACACGAAACAATATTTATTGTAGATTGTACAAAATATTTATAAAATGTTGTCTACTTTCATTTAATTAATGTTTTATAAATGGCTACTTCCAACGTTGAAACAATATTAGTTATGTCCCTTTTTAAAATATTGTACAAATGATCGGCAATAATAATAATTAAATATGATGATCAAAAATATTGGTACCTACACCAATTTTTGATACGTTGCCTCAAACTGGGTACTCGAATTTCAAACAGGCAGCTTTTCGAAATTTCAATGCACAAACTCTGCGAAGTACTCCTGTAAGGAACGTCAGATTAACAATTATTTTCCAATTGGAAAACAAAAAAAGCAATACTCACAAAACAACGATTGAGGTCCCAAAAATCATTGAAATTATAAAAGGGAAAGAAACAATTCCGTCCCGTTACGTAGTTGCGGCAGCCCGAACCTACGAAAGAAATGCAAGTTTATGTTACGGAAAGGATTAAGCACAGTGCATTTTTGTCCTTACATCTTAAACTGCGAATTCAAATTCCAAACAGGCACCTTTATCAAATTTTGGCTGCACAACTCAGCGAAGTACTTCTGTAACGAACATCAGATTTACAAAAGCTTTCCAAATTGATTACAAAAAAAGTAATACTCACGAAAAAAATGAGTGAAATTCTAATAATCATTCGGAGAAGAGAGAAATAAACAATTCCGTCCCGTGGCGTAGTAGCAGCAGCCCAAATAGCCTACGAAAGAAATGACGTTTGAATTACAGACATTTATTTTGAAAGGATTAAGCACAGTTCATTTTTGTACTTTTTCTTTCGTTCCCTTAATTGCTTACCGAAATACAAAAAAAATTAATTGCAACTGGGTTATTTGGTACTTACTATTGAGCTTCAGCTAAGGAAAATTGAAAGCTTCACAGTTGAGCACTCACACAAAAATATAAATATAAAGCTTTTTACATGAACTATCTCTATCTCCTCACAAAGCAAAAACGTACACATCGAACTTGACTCCAAGCCCGAGCCAAGCCAAGAGAGCAAGAAGAAGAAGCAGTAAAACAGATGGCTGACTAAGCACTAGGACTACCCCTACAGTTGGTCGGGGTGAACAGGACGGCGCTTGGAAGGAGCGAGAAACGTGACATTGTGACTCAAGGCCAAGCTCTCTTTCTGCGCGAGCTAAAATAATTATGCATCTGAAAAAAACCGTTGTTTCCCTGTCGTACCCTTAACTAGAGTGAACGCAACGAGAGTCTGCAGAAAGTTTCATTGCTGTCTCAATAATTTCATCTTAAAAAACAAAATGAGCTACAAATTATACGATAATTATATTATATGTATAATGCATGTATAATTAGGTACACACAAATTCTTCTAGTTAGATTTGAATCACAGCATGACAGTACTAGTCCAAAGACATGATTCGGATGAATGCCTCGCATCCCCATGGGGGGAACCTATTAGCAGAATGAATGTAATTGCATGTCATACCGTTCAAAAACTCCCATTTGAATAACGTTTTTGGAAATGATTGAAAAAATATAAACCGTACAGTATTGAAAATATATTGAAATTTCGTTAAAACAAAAATATTATCCTACAAACGTGGGACCAACGCTTGAGCAACATTATTAATCTAATATTTGCGTACGAATATTGGATTAACGCTTAAACAACATTAGTTATACAATATTTATTCTTCATTGGTCAATCAATATGGGATACATATTTTTTTTGCATTGACAATATTTTTTCAATGGTCCAATATTGGACAAATATTTAAAACACATTTCCTGGTTTATTGCGTGACCCATCAAAAACTGCACAGAGGGGAAATGATTAACCGGAAGAAAATAGTCGTGATGCTAGTCTCATTCGAAAGGTTTTATGAAGCTGATTACAAATATGATCGTCCGCCACCGTCTGCCTGGGGCATTTGCCCCCTGTGGCTCGCCAAACTCACAAATCTTGGTAAATTTTAATTAACCGGAAGAACAGAGTCCTTAATTAAAATTTTCCAAATTTCCAGAGTTTGGCGAGCCACAAGGGGCAAATGCCCCAGGCAGACGATGCTAGACAACCATATTCGTGATCAGCTCCATAAAACCTTTCGAATGAGACTAGTTTCAGGACTATGTTCTTCCGGTTAATCATTTTCCTCTGGTGCAGTTTGACTGGTCACTAAGGGCAAATGCCCCAGGCAGGCGGCTGCAGACGATCATATTCGTAATCAGCTCCATAAAACCTTTCGAATTAGACTAGAATCACGACTATGTTACTCTGGTTAATCATTTCCCCTCTGTGCAGTTTGACGGGTCACTGAGGGCAAGTGCCCCAGGCAGACGCCGACAGACGATTATATTTGTAATCATTTTCATAAAACCTATCGAATAGGACCAGTTTCAGGACTATGTTCTTTCGGTTAATTAAAAATTTCCAAATTTCGAGAGTTTGGCGAGCCACAAAGGGCAAATGCCCCAGGCAGACGGCGCCAGATGATCATATTCGTAATCAGCTCCATAAAACCTTTCGAATGAGACTAGTTTCAGGACTATGTTCTTCCGGTTAATCATTTTCCTCCGGTGCAGTTTGACTGGTCACTGCTGATCATTATTATCCTATTCAGCCACATGAAACGTGTCACAAAAGACCATTTTCCGGACTTAGTTCTTCCGGTTAATTAATATCCCTGATTTAAGGAGTTCACTGGCCACCGAGGGCGAATGCCCCAGGCAGACACCGGCAGACGATTGTATTTGTAATAATCTCCATAAAACCTATCGAATAAGACAAGTTTCAGGACTGTGTTCTTCCGGTTAATTAAAATTTACCGAATTACGTGAGTTTGGCGAGCCACAGAGGGCAAATGCCCCAGGCAGACGATCATATTCGTAATCAGCTCCATAAAACCTTTCGAATTAGTCTAGTTTCTGGACTATGTTCTGGTTAAATTCATGTACCAAATTAAGGACTTTAATTAGCTATAAAATCCTTAGGCCCCAGATACAGCATGACAGACTTCCGGACTCGTAAATAGGGGGTCAAATGCCATCATTTTGCACACCTTTAGTGACTATGTTCTTCCGGTTGAATAGGACTGTCGCTAGCTCTCGAACTATAAGGCACTATAAAAAACGAGTTCTGCAACACGGAAATCGGCGCCATGCTTGGTCCCTCACATGATTATAATTATCACCTGATCTCATTGACAAGTAATATTTTTTGATTTATTTCGATCGCGTTCCGCGTTTGTTTGCTGTTAAGATGACAATTTTTTCATTCATGATATTTTGTTTACCCTAACAACTGAGGGACCAAATATGGCGCTGAAATCCGTGTTGCAGTACCTGTGTTTTAAAGGTTCTCTACTGATACTTGACAAACTTCTAACGCCAGAATTCTCTGGCGGCATCGGTTCTACCTGAGGACTGCCCGTTTTGACTGTGCCACTCGCACTCGGTGTGAACGAAATCTACGTCCACCAGTTCATTCTTTAAGAACCGTTCTCCCGGCCACTTAAATTTACGGTTACAGTACGGGAAAAGGTTAAGTTTTCATGGTGTTATCTGCTCGCCTCGTGACTTTTAGCGATTTGTGCATTTTAGTCTAATTTTCCCGTTTAAATTGGAGTGTTTGTGATAATGAAAGCCAAAAAGAAAACTTTGAGGGAGTTGGAGGCGGAGGAACTGGACAAGTATGTCGAAGAAACCGATTCTGAGACTGAAGTGAGTTGTCTTTGGTGGTTTGCTTTGTACGATTTGCCCAACCAATTTTTCACGTTTTTACAGGCGCTTCAAGAAGCTTTTGCTAAGGGGCATCTTAAGCCCGGACTGAATATTCCTGTTCACGATAAGAAGACCTTCGTCAACAATATTGTGAGTCGTTTTGATCAATTCCCTGATCTTTATAGTTGCATTGTTCATTCTGTGTAGGCGACCATGCGGGATAAGCTTGAAGAAATGCGTTTGAAACTACCCTGGGTCGAAAAATTGGAAGTCGTCAGCAATTTGGCACCTCTAGCCCCCGAACTTTCAGTTCAAGTAATCCACCCCGGCCGCCCATGTCTCAGCCAGTTTTGTTTATTCTACCGAGATCTTGTTTGTTTAGCTTAAAGAATCTGAAAATTCGAGTGACCCCGTCGTCCATGACGACTTTAAAAGGGAAAGCCTTTTCTACAGGCAAGCTCAGGACGCCGTGCTGAGCGTTCTTCCCAAACTGAAAGAGCTCGGCATACCCACGCAACGCCCCGACGATTACTTTGCTGAGATGGCTAAATCTGACGAACACATGCAAAAGGTGAATGTTCAGAACGCAGCCGATTATGTAGATTTTAACAATTTTGTTTTTCTCTTATCAACAGGTTAAAGTTCATTTGATCAAAGAAAAAGCCGAGACTGAAAGGGTGGAAAAAGTGAGAGCGCTTCGCGCTCAGAAGAAGCTACAGAAGGCGTTAAACGCCGAAGCCAAAGTAGCGAAACAGAACGCTCGAACGAATTTGATCAATGAAGTGAAAAAATACAGAAAGGGAGAGACGAAAGATTTGTCGTTTTTGGACGGCAATAAAAAGAACGCTGGGAAGAAGACTATGGGCAAGCGTGCTGCGGCGAAGAAAAACCGAAAGGACTCGAAATTCGGTTTTGGAGGGAAAAAGCGGAATATGAAGAGAAATACGCGCGAGTCGACTGCAGGTATTGAAGGGGGGAAGAAGTCTAAGGGTCGAATGATGAATAAACGACCTGGAAAGAATGTTCGAGCGAGAAAGAAGTAGAAATAAAATTTAATTTCTTATCCTAAACTGTAATTATCGAAACTCAAGTGTATCGGCCGTCTAATCTAATTTTCCTGTTAAATTTATTCCTGTCATCATATTCCTCTTTTTTCAGTTTCCTCTTAGGCACATGTTTGAAAGCTTCACGCCAATCCCCAGATTCCTTCATGTCCAATAAAATGTTGACGACTTGGTTCAGAGTCAAAGATTTCGTCCCAAGATCCCAAGAAAGGTAGCGATCAAGCGGGAATTTGGCCATTCTCAAGCCCTGCGCCTTGGCCTTGGCTAACGACAGAGGTTCATTGTTCACTTTGTCAACCATAGCACCTGGTAAACATTTCAACAAATTATCTTGAATCAAATTTAGCAGAATCTACCAAGGACTCTTAACCCACCCACTATGTAGACGTCATCCGGGTTGTAGCACTTCATCTCATCCCGGCAGTGAGGTGTCAAGTAAACGAGCCTTTCCTTGGGAAACAAGTCCAGGTAACTTTTTTCTGTGATATTCAACGGAAACGCCGGTTCGAATAGCGTTGGAATGATTTTATTGAGCCGAGTCATAGTCGGTCCAATAGTATTGACGTTACAAAAGTGAAGATTAAAAGGTGATTTATGGAGTCGATTCTCGGCGAACAAGTAGCTCAACTGTTTAGCACAGTTTTGAATTTCTCTCGGAGTCATGTACTGTTCGTAGGAGCAGTCTATGACGACTTCCTCTCCGAACATCATCGCCTGTATTAGTTTGGAATTCAACTGTCGATCTATAGTCGTGTCATAAACTCTGAGAGTGATCGTTGAGCCTCCAATACCGTATTTGATGTGACCAGTCTCTTCTTCCAGCCGTTTCCTCTCTGCATGCGCCTCGATTTTAAGGCGGCTTCTCTCTTCCTTACGTTTCTTATCATTCAACTTTTTCTTCTCGTTCGTAAACCAAAATCTCAATTGTTTCAATCTTTGAGATCGCGACGGCAGTTTGAGGAGTTCACCCCATCGCTCGTCAGTCATTCGCGACGGCACCAGACCACCCTCTTGCCTGAGAACGTCCACTTCGAGGGCGATAATTTTCAGCTTTTTGACAAGGTCCGGATCGTTCGAAGCGATGGCATCGTAATTGATCCGAACGAAATCGTCGTTCGCTGACGAATAACAAGCCGGATTTACGATATTAGAAAGGCTTTTTTTAATCGTAAGTCTTAAATTATTCCTAATTATCCCCAAAAAATTCATTTTAACGCACTTTTATGACTGTTTTTAAAGAGACGAGAGACTGCTCCCCTCACCCGTCATGAGAACACTATCTTATCAATATCATCCACGCGCTGATAAACGATCAAGTCTTTCAAGCTGCTTCCAAGTTCGAATCAATTTTTAATTACCGTCGTTCTTAAACCAATAATAAATTGATGAAAATTAACCAAGTAAAATGATGAAATTTATGTTTTATTCCTCGACGTTTCCACCCCCCTCCACTACTGTAATTCCCACCTTTATTTACGCGTTCCATATGTTTTCCTAGAGAAAGTCGCCATATTGCTAATGGATGAGTTGAGTTGAGTTCTGGTCATCATCTCCTTTACAACTTATTTTAAACGTTTTCCGTAAGTTTCGTGATTATTTGAAGGACTTATCTCAGAATTAGCTAATGTGAAACTCTTATCCAAGGTGAAATGGGCTTGTGTGACGATAGCGACGAAGAGAGACACGACAGGTTTCGTTCAGAAAGGAACACCACAACTTTATATAACACTCATTCGTGTGAGTAAAATAGTCTTATTTTAGTTTCGTTTCAACAATTGGCCCACTCAATGATTGATGCCGTTCCGCTTTCCTCCCCGTTCTTTAGCGAATAAATCGCGCTTGTCCCCTGAGAAAGATGACAGACGTCGTCGCAGGTATCGAAGAAGTCGAACCAGAACGAGGAGTCGTAGTAGGAGTAAAAGTAGAAGAACCGATAGAAATCACCGGTCGGAGAGGCGTAGCACCGGTAGGGAGACCAGTGTTAAAAGAAGATCTCGTAGTTCGAGCAGGGAGAGGTAAGGGGAAAGCGATTGTGTTCCGGTGGTGTTTTTTTTTTAATTTTTGCATCTTCAAGGCGATCCCGTCACAAAGATCGTAACCGACGTAAAAGTGACGAAGAACGGCCGCGCCGATCGTCGCCTCGTGTTGACACGTTTCTCGAACGTTTTGAAAGGCGTCGGCCATCGCCCATTGACGAAGACGAACCGACGACAACGTTGAATGACGCGGTTACAATGTTCTACCATGATGACGTTGCCGAGGAGGACACCAAAAAGGGGAGAAAGGACTCGAAGCATCATCATAGAAGGGAGAAAAGAAAACGGAAAAAGGATGAAACGCGGCGTGACGAGGAGTTGGTGGGTCCGCCGGTGAAGATGAAGTCGTCGTCAGGAGTTAAAGATGTGACGACGACAAGTGAACTGTTACTTCCTACGTTTGAAGATTTAAATGGACCAGCGCTGCCTGAGCCAACTCCCAGCCTCAAGAATGGAAATTCGGGTAAGCGTACTGCCTAATTTTTTACCCTGTAACTAGTAACCGAGTAGGGGCTGGTTCGTGGTGCTAACTGTTACTAGCAGAGAGTTACCAGAATTTTTCTCCTATCATGTGTCTTGACAAGATATGCGCTGACCCAGGAGAGACTCAATATGCCTGTGTGGACGACCAGGAAGTCCTATGCATCTGGTGGACTGGGCTCTTATTTATTCATGTTGCTCGCTGTGTAGTCGACTCCAGTTCAGTCTATGGCCTTCAGCTATCTCTAGACAGAAGAATGGTCACATTCCCCTGAGCCCTCAAGCTCGTCTCACCTACGGACGCGTGTGTGTGTGGGGGGGGGGGTCACGGATTACATCAAATTTAGAGTGCTCTTGAGGTCGGGGGCCCCTGGAAAAACCGAAACTTGCAATTTCTCTGGAATTGAGACCCTTAATTGGCAATTTGGCAAAAAATTGACCCGAAACTGTTTCTTTAGTGGACATTCAGCCAGGAAACTTTCAATTTCGTGGGTATTAGTCAGGTTTAGTGCGTGCTGTTGTGGCCTGCTAGGGTGAGTTCCGCCGACACGAAAAAAGGGCCCATATTTATAATTTTGTCTTAATTGAAAATTAAAATCCTGATCTTGCAGTTTCACAGAAATTGAGACCCGAAACTGTCCTTTTTGCGGGTAAATTCCCTGATATTGTTTTGCGGTTGTTCATCAAACTTTGGACGCACTCGGGGCCGGCTGGACCAGGCTCCTCGAGCACTGATAAAAAAAAGGCCCTGAAAATTGCAATTTCGCTGGGATTATTAATTGAAACTTGCAATTTCGCGAATATTTGACTCTTAAAGTTTGTTGCTTCGCTCATTAGTCTTGTCAGCCCACAAAAAACAATGACAAACGTGCAATTTCACGGATGTTTAGCATTTTCCTAAATTCAGACATGTAACTTGCAATTAATTGTTCTAAAATTAAGACCAGAAACGTGTATCGTAGAATTTCGCAAGTATTAAGACCGAAAATGTTCAATTTCGCGGACAATCTGCCAATAAACTTCCAATTTCGTGGGTAATCGGTAGGCTACGAGTGGTGTTGGGGACAGCCTGCCCAGGGTCCACTTGCACTAAGAAAAATGTCTCAGTACCTGGCTGAATATTCGCGAAATGGAAAGTTTCCAAGCAATCCAAGGAACTCGGTAAAAACTTACAGTTTCACCCGATTTTCGAGGTTTAAATTATGAAAATGGACCAAATAGTTAATCCCTGGAGGCTACTTAGCGGCTCAAGATGACAAATATCGCTGGTTCGCAGTTTCTGTACTCCTCAACTTCACGACAAGTAAGTACAAAAAGTACTGATTTGCTCTTTTGGAGAAAAATACGGGCCAAAAATTTGGTATTTTTTCGCGGCCTCCACAAGCCTGCCAAAAAACCGGCTTAGAAAACATGCGATTTTGCTGAAGCTAAGATCTGAATCTTGCAATTTCGTGGATGTTTTTGCTCATACTCCGATACTTGCCTTTTGAGGGTATTTCTTTTAGCTCTGAAACGTGCAATGTTTCGGCTATTTAGCTCAGAAACTAGCTATTTAATAGAAATGAAGACCCGAAACTTCCAATTTCGTGGATATTTAGCTCATGGATATGATACATATATGCATGGTGTTTCAGGACGAATGCCGTATATTTTAATATGCTGTAGTACTAAGTAATTGCGACCAAAATCACCCTATAGGGTCGCAAATGATTTCTCTTGAAGTTACTGGCACATTTGTGTATTTTTAGCCATTCGCTGTTTTTCCTCCAAAAATACCTTACACCGACAAAACCTTTTTTTGTACCCTTAAACTGCCGACGTTTTTGAAAAGATCACACAATTTTACTTCAGAAAATGTCGATCAACATAATTTTAGTTGCCTCCAAAAATTTCAGTAATTCTTTAAAAATGAAGAAACCGGCGTTTTCCAAATTTTTTGTGTACGTCAGCATCAGTTTCTGACCAAGTGATCATAGTGAAAATTTTTCGCCTATTTCAGTCAAACATGTCCGTGTTGAGAGCTTTCAAATGATTTTTGAAAAATTTAAATCGGTCCATTTTTCCATGAGATATTGTTGCTAACGTGTGAAAAAACACGGAGTAAGTCATCAATTAGGCATAGGTGAACCTTCCTTAAACGCGTTTGATAACAGAGTAAATTTGTTGGCTATTGCTAATTAATCGGTTTAGTGAGGTCCAATAAGATCCCTCCCTATCATACCATACCACTCATTCATAAAAATCGGCGCTGAATTGCTTTCGATCGCGGCGTTGAGGTTTTCTTCCTCCCACTGGCGCCAGTTCGACTGTTGTTCATACCGTCTCATGTAAACGTGGCATCGTCCGAAAAAAAGAGTAAGAGGAACGGAATACTGATTCTCGAACACCCAGGGATAAAAAATAATGCGATTAATTTCGTCTCCATCGTGCAGATTTTGCACTTCCTGAAATTGGTGCAGATAGTGTGTGAGAAATAGTCACTCTGGAAAAAACGCATCACAAGAAAACGAAAAACAAAAGAGCAGCTGTTGGACATGATTGGAAATTATTCAAATACAAAGGTTTTCTTTAGAACACATTTTAGGTTGATTTATTCAATGTACAGACCAAGTTTTCCCCCAATATCTTAAAAGTTGACAGTCAGGGGGGTGGGGGGTAAATTTTTTGGGAGTTTTGTCCTTTGTCACTTATAGTGCATTTCATTTTGAAAATTTAAGCCAGGTTATTAAACTGAATAATCAGCAAAAACCAACTTTACTTTGTAATAATTCGTTTAAGGAATTTTCACCTGTATCTTAATTGATGACTTAATCCGTGTTTTTTCACACGTTAGGAACAATATCTCATATAAAAATGAACCGATTTCCATTCTTCAAATAAATTAATTGAATCTAACACCATCTAGATAAGATAAAATTCGGCGTGGTTTACCGATCAGGAGAAGCGCCTAGAGTTTCGAGAAACAATGGACTTGGGGGCCTATTCTGTAACACTTAACGCGTGCGTAAGCGAAATTAACAAGATGAATAAGTGAAAGAAATCAGCTGAGAAATTTTTCTAACGCACGCGTTATGAGTTACTGAATAAGCTCGCTGGGTGGGGTTCGGCTTAGCTTATCCCTCGGAGTACGACTCCCAAAGGCGTCTCCGTGGCGCAATTGGCAGCGTGCTGGACTGGTAATCCAGAGGTTGCGGGTTCAAATCCCGCCGGGGAGCCATTTTTTCTCGAAACTCGAATCGTGTTGGGCTATTATGCCCTTCCATCGTCGTCCGGATAACATCAGTTCAATTAATTTATTAATTAAAAATACCGGCGACAGAATTACTCATCATATCCATCTAACTCTTGATTGATTTCAGTGTTTAACGCGGGCAATTGTCTTGTTCAAGAGCCCTCTTCAAGAAACACGAGTGCTTGAAAAATATGGAAGTTCCCCATTAGCCAAAACCATAAAATTGGTTTCTATAAGTGTCAAAGCGGCGACATTTTTGCTTTTTCCATGGGCACTAGCCCGTAAAATTGAATTTTTAAATAAGTCTGTCCCGTGAAATGAGCTTTTGACATGAGTAGGACCCGTGAAACTTCATTCTGTGACTCTAAAAAACGGAATAATCCGTAAAATTTCGACTTAGAGAAGGCCAAATCCGCGCAAATTGGGGTAAGGGTCAACCGTGAGCTCATTAAAAAAATACTAAGTGTAGAAATGTGCTGGGCATTTTTCCTCGTTGATGGCTCGACGCGGAGGCAAAAGGAAGCGTTGTGTAGCAGGGGAGCTGGCCTGAACCGCTTCCAGGCCCTCCGTATCACCTCCCGGAAACTGGCCTGGTGTCCTCAATGAAAGTGAGGTTTTACTCCATTGAATAACGAAATATTGCACCGTAGGTGCTGTTGTTGTTCTTTGTTATCATTGAATAGTTCAATTCGTCCGCAAGCGCGAACAAAATTACAGGTTCGTTTCTCGTTTGTTCCAGAAGTGGCCAAGAACGAGGGACCTAGGATCTATGGACCCGTCCTTCCGACTGGTACTTCCAAAGACGAGTCGGCGCCAAGAGAAATTGACAACGACGACGACGACGACTTGTCATCGTCGTCTTCACAAGTCGAAGAGGGTGATGTTCTTCCCAGCTCGACGAATAAGAAGAAATCGTTACAGGCCGACAACCCTAGTTTCAAAATTTATGGACCGTCCCTGCCGCAGGACTCAGTGACTGGAACAACATACGGGCCGGCGTTGCCACCCACTTTGACCGTCCCCACCGAGAGAAAGACCGTTATGGACGACGTCGTCGATTTGGGCGATGATATGATAGGACCTCTTCCGCCCGGTGCGGACAACACGGAGAGCCTTGCTCTGTGTCAATTGGAGGCCAGAGCTGCTCTTCTGAAAAAGCAGTTAGAAAACAAGGTATATAACATTTTTCTAATTCGCATTCGCTTTATTTCATTTTTTATTATCATCCAGGTGAGTGTGGCCGAGGTGGAAATAGGACACTTCGTTCATCTTCCTGCTATTCCACGAGCTAAGTCTGTCTCTAAGCGTGTCAAAACCGATAAAATTATTGGGTTGTTAAAAGAAGCCTGTGGTAGTCGAGTCGCCTCCATTAGAGAGCTGGTCTTCCCCCCTCGCACCTTCCAATTTTTTTTTGTAATCGGAAACAAAAACAAACGCTCTCCCGCGCGTTGACTTGGGCGGACAAAATGTGTCATCAAAACCTACGCGATTGATGACGATCGAGGACGCTCACTCCGTGGTGGCACGACCGTCTCACGAATGAGGAACCACTTTTTCCTTGCGTTATCAAACAAAAAAAAAGTAGCAGTTGTAAGTCACACGTAAAAAGTCCACCGTTGGGTGCCGTCTCTTCTACTCTTTAAAAAAAGTCGTTAAAAGTCCGTAAAGCACGAGGGGAAAGCAGCCCTCAATAACACAGGCACAATGAACTAAAAATTTTTAAATGCTTTGGCCTTATTCTTGAGGTAAGTGCTAGGCGGTAAGAGATTTTTAATTTTTTATATGGCCTCCAGAAATTAAAATATTTCAATACGTCCAAGTGCAGCCATTGGAAAAAAAGACAAAAATTTAATTATCACCTTGAATTACCCCTAAAACTCAAAAAACAATTATTTTCCCCTCACCATTTCTTTCAAACAGCCTTAATTTCACCCATTTTGCCAACAGGACGACGAAGACGAGGACAATTCTAAGCGACGTGAAGCTTGGATGTTGGAACTGCCCGATGCAAAAAGGGCCGCCATGGGTTTGGGCGCGAGGAAATTTCGATCTCGCGAAGGCCCCGACATGTCGGACAGATCTTCTTGGACCGATACGCCGGCTGACAAGGAGCGTAAACGTGAAATGGCTAGGGTGAGTCCGTTTGTATTGCTTTCTACAGTAGTCGAAGGTGGTAATCGCTTTGTTATTCACCCACAGTTGGGAATAAAAGAGCACGACGTCCACCTTGAGGTCGACTCGAAAGAGCTCGAAATTCGAGAGCGCGACAAAGACATGGAGAAACGGGTGAAAGACAGCAAAAGAGTCGACAAGTCTCTTTTGGAAATGCATCAGAAAGAGCTGAAAAAGAAGAAAAGGGTACGTTTTTCATTTTATGGGATTATACTCTTAGCACTTGACTGTACGCCCTTTCTGTCGCAGAAAGAAGAAAAGGAGGGCAAAGCTGGGGAACGGAGACCGTTCAGTAGAGAAGTCGACCTTCAAACAAATAAATTCGACGAAGCCCAGAAGAAATCGATAATCAAAAAGGCCCAACTTTTGGACAGCAGATTTTCCCGAGGAGAGAGTAAATACTTATGAAGCAACCCGTGATTATTCTGAACTGTTCGGGCGTTTCCTCTGTAAATAATTTATTAATATTCTTCTGCTGAAGAATCTGTTTTAGATGTACAAATGTTATTGAATAAGGACATTTTCTTTATTTTATCATGATGTAAGCAACAAACTGTCTGTTAGAAATAAAAATTATTGGAAATTTCGCTGAAACTGCTCAGACCCCTCGTAATTAAACCAATCATATTCTAATCACGAAGACGTTGGTTTTGTCCCATTTTCTGAGTGTTTTGTGAAGGGTTTGGTTTAAAATTTCGAGGCGGAACACCCTTCGGGGGTGCCATAGAATAGATCGCACGGAATTACCTGACTTTTCCCGGATTTCCCTGCCAACATCAAAATTTCCTTACTTTTCCCGATCTATGGCCAACGAAAGGACGTTGCCGTCGCGTTCAGCAATAGATCCGAACTAAGGGGGAAGGATGAATCTGTCTGGGTGTCGGGAACTAATCCGAGGGTTCGAAATCTGCTCTGGAACACGCAGTAGGCAGACTATGAGGGGGGGGGGGTTGTATGAATGTCGAAACTTGGTAAACGCTCACCAGTAGTGTAGCGTTACCTCCGAGCGCAGGGTACCGCACGGTGTTGGGGACCCCCCCTCCCTACCAAGAACTCACAATGTAGGGCAGATACAGAACTTGGATCTGCAGACCCTTAGTTTGATTCTTGAAGAAAAAAAAAACCGTGTGAAACACCGCACAAAGCTGAAAACGGGACTTCTTAATCTGCTGACCAAATATAATGTGCCACCATCCCCACAAGTCATCAGATCGACCAAATACGGCATGATGGCACTGCTACACAAACCCTAGGTGCCACCGAGATCAAAACCTAAAATGTATTTTAACTATTGGTACTGCCCCCTACACGGGCACAGCTATGTACATCAGGGAAAAAGTGCCACCGCCCCCACATGTCATGTTATTATATTCTCCTAATACGAAAGATAAAAAATCGCCGCATTACACTTGAATAAAGGGGCAAAATCGTCGTTTTTGGACTAGATTTTGTCCTAAATTCCCAGAAGAATAGCATGTGTATAATGGAGCTCGTCGACAAATGAATTTTTGCCAATATGTCACAAGGTATGGTTTAATCGGATTTTAGCGTTTTCTAGAAATAATTTTCGTGTCAAATACAATAGTTTATTGTGAAAAATTGCCTCATTTAAAACGGCTGAAATAAACAAATTGCTGTTGAAAGCTAACCCGGGTGGGGGAAAAAAGCAAGGAATTTTTTGTGAACACTTTTATCCACTGAGACGTCCGTGAGTGACTTGAGTGAGACCATGAGAACGGGTCTTCAAGAATGAACAGGTATATTTCCGTTCACAAACTCCCGTTCTCAGACGTTATCAACTGATTAAAGGAGACGTCAACTTTTCAGCAACGTGAATTCAGCCGAAAAAGAATGCCAAATTGAGCGATGGTCTGGGAAAAAATGAAAAAGTATGTTCTTTGGTTCGCCAACGAGCACCACGATTTTAAATTCCAGGTATTTACTACCATGCCTCTCTTTGTTTGATACGTTTCAATATGATCGCGTTGGTCCCCTGGCTAGGAAATACAATCAATCGCTTCATTACTCAACGTCCGCATCAACTGGGGTTCACGCTCGGATGAACGAGTAAGTTTCCTTGCCAACGTCCGCCTACCGACGCTTTTTGATAATTTGTTTGAAAATCTAGCCTTTCTGGATTGTTGAACTGGAGGACGACGAAGCGGCAAAACAGTTGGCCTCTAGATCCGTAACTATTCGCTACGTGATTGAGCTGTGGGCCCAATCGAATGATACGATCAGCCTTCATAAGGCCCTTCGAGCTCTTCCTGAGTCATTTTTCAGTTCGTACTGTAAGGCTGATGTGTCGTTCAAAGTGAAAGTGGAACTGTTTGGGAGTTCCCAAACTCAGGAAGAAAAAGTGGCCAGAATCGAGGTAATCGTTGAATTAAATGACCGTGGGAGGGGCCAACGTGACGTTTTAACGTTATTTGACTGCAGTCTTTCAGCTATCTGCCCCTGCCTGGGCCGGTCAGACTTAAAAACCCTGACCTATCCCTTCAATACATCGAGTACTATGACAGAAATCCTTCTCAAGCTTCGGAATTTTACTTCGGGCGGATCGTGAGTGTTTCATTATTGGCCACTCGCCTTCACAGGGTTAAAAATGCCCAAACATTGATAATATTCATAAATGTCATAGGTTGCCGAAGGCCAGAGAGATGTCATTTCAAAATTGTCACTCAAGAAAAGAAAATTCATCGGAAATACCAGCATGGACCCACAATTATCCTTAATTATGGCCAATCAGGCTCAAATACAATCCAACTCTATCGTTTTCGACCCGTTCGTTGGCTCAGGGTCACTGCTAGTTGCCGCCGCTCACTTCGGCGGTTACGTTTTGGGAGCCGACATTGACTTCTTGATGCTGCATGGAAAGACGCGGCCAACGAGAAAGCAGGACAGAGTTCGTACGTTCAATTTAACCGGTTTGGTGGTATGCTTGAGCGGGATTAATTGACGAGAGATCCTACAATACTGAACAGAACAAGCCAAGACTGGACGAGAGCGTATGGAATAATATGAAACAGTACGGCCTGAGTGAGCGTTACATCGACGTCATTGTGGCTGACTCGTCAAGGGCGCTATGGACGGACAATTTTACACTGGACGCCATCGTGACGGACCGTAAGTTAAAACGAACGGACATTGACCAACGGTGGTACCCGTTTTGTGTCTTTTCAGCTCCCTACGGCGTCCGAGAAGCTGTTGAGAGGTTAGGAACTCTGAAATCTGACTCAGTCATCAGCGAGCAACATCTGAAAACTCATATCCCGAGCAAAATTCAGTACAGCATGAAACAGATGTTGAGCGATCTTTTGTCATTCTCCGCCAAACACTTAAAACTCGGAGGTCGACTTGTCACGTGGATTCCCATCATAAGGTACCCCGCCCCCCCACCATTTCACCATCCATGAGAGTTGATCCTAAATGCGCTCTTAGGGCGGAGTACAAAGACGAAGACCTACCAAAACACGAATGCCTTGAATTGCTCAGCAATTCCGAGCAAGTTTTATCCACAACTTCATCGAGGAGGCTTTTAACGTACTCAAAGTTTAAAGAATTTCAGGTTAGCCAAAACCACCAAACGCAAACTATCGAAATAATGAGCGTCCCTTTATTATATTCCCCTACAGGAAGACATGAGCATGGTGTTCGACGGACACGAAGAAGAAACGTTTAGGCAAAAATATCAGAAACACGTTGATCAACTCAGACAAATTAGAAACGCCCGAACATCTCAAAAAATTGATTAAAACATTTAGCAATAAAGTTTTCCTACTTGGAAACGGTTTAACGCTTCTTCCCCTTTTTCTTATGACGTCCGTGACGTTGACGCCTCTTCTCCAACTGTTCCCTCGCCTTAACTATTTCCTCAGGCCGCTTCAAGTCGTTATATTTCTTCTTCAAAGCTACCTTCCGGTTATGTTTGGCCCAGTGAGTATTAGGCTGCCTTTTGACGGCTGAAATTGGAAGCAATAATAATAAGACCGAGCAACTTTTTAACGCCTCAATAACGCTATTTACGTCTGGCTCCGCCTTGTTCTTCACCGTCGCTGTCATCGTTCGCTTCGATAGCTTTGGTCTTCTCCATCCATTGCTTGTAGCGTCCCGATTTGTAAGTCGATGGTATCCACTTGCCCGACTCGGATTTGATCATGTTTTGCCTTGACACTCCATTAACTCCGACCATTTTTTTCTTCTTTTTGTCCCAAACTTTTTTCACTTTAGCCGATTTCATGCCTGCGTCGTTGTCTTGGGATAAATCAAGGCCTACGGCTGACGCTTCCTTGTTGAAATTGTTAACAGAAAGCCTGATGGGGGGGGGGATTAAATTAACAATCAAGTAAGGAAGGTCGGAAAGATCAGTTTACCCTTCTTCAGTGTGAGCGTCAACAGGTCGATACGGAATAAAGTGATCCTTGTCGACAGTTTTAAGTTTTTTGGAGGACTGCTCGTTGGAAGAGCCAGTTTTTCTCTTGGTGCCAACAATGACGCTACTAAAAGTTGAGCCTATCTCTTCCATTTTGCTCAACTCCAGTTTGATGTCACTTCTGCTCTCAGTGATGGCTGGAAGAAAATAAGTATTTAAAGATATGTAAAGACGGAAAATTTATGATCGAACACAAACCTTTCGCCTCTTCTAATTTTTCTTGGACTCGTTGATGGTAAGCGACGATTTTTTGGTCGGTTTTCACTCTTCGAGCCTTCATCATTTTGAATTTCTCCGAGTCTGACGGTCGGCCAAGTTCAAATATAGTCCCGGGGGGTCGATAATTGTTTATGCCCACTATCAGATTTTCTCTCGCCTCTTTGTCTTCACTTTTGTCCTGGAATAGAGCGTGGTCCCCGATAGAAGTCAACGACAGTTCTTTGGCGCGACGCACCGACTCGACCGAAGCTCCAGGCCGGGTCCTTTTGTACTGGATGTAGGCGTTGTCGCTCACTTTTTTCAGCGACTCAAGATCAGTGGAACGGTCGTGCCAGTCGAGGATTTGATTCAACTCAATTTCAAGAGTTGACGCTGGTACTTTACCGACTGACGATGGGTCGGAGCTTCCACTCGGTGGGGCGAGTGACAGTGGTTTCCCCAGGAATAGGTGTAAGTCTATGAGATAGCACATTTCATCCGGGTTGACGATGCAAAAGGCGTGGCCTTCTCGTCCAGCACGGGCACACCTTCCTGCACGAAAAGAAATGTGAGAGATTTTAGGTAATTCCCAGGACCAAGGGCGCACATCCTCTCTCTTCTATAGGATCTCTTTTAGTGCTTTTTTTGGGAAACACTTATTTTGTGCAAGTTCGTGATTAAAATATAGAAAACACTCTAATTCATGGAAACAATAGCCTCAGGGGGAGGCGCGATTTGATAAACAGTGATCGTTGAAGTATAAAGTAGTGCTCTTTCGATTTAGTGCATCGCACTTCTACAAATATGGCATAAGTGACTATTTGTGGCCTGAAACATCATTACATAAAAGCGATTAACATGACTATTCGCACTTCAAAATGACTCAACTGCAAATGTATGCACTTAAAACAGCTAAACTAGCAATTGAAGCTCAAAATGATCAAACTGACGATTTGTGACCTGTAATTGCGGTGACCAGAGGTCCTTTTTTGGGAAGGACAAGTTCCAGGGCACTTTTTTTCCGGCCTCGAGTGCGGCCGAAACTTGATGAATGGCCACGAAATTAAACCATTTGAAGCTAAGTATCGGCGATATCATAAGTTTCGGATCTAAATATTCTAAAAATTGCGAGTATTTGGTCTTCATTTCCAAAAATTGCACGATTCGGGACTTTTTACAAAATTAGTGACCGTGGAACCCATCCGAACTATCCGGTCCCGACAACGCCCGAAGCTTGGCACATATTGCCAAGAAATTACATCACTCTAGAGCTAAAAATGTGCGAAATCTATTTTTAGATAGCTTCTGGCTTCTGGTCTATATTTACATGAAATTGAAAGTTCCGGGGCTTCTTTTTATTGAACGCGGAACGTCTAGCCGGCAACAGCGCAAAAATCTGAAGAATAGCCAAAATTGCAACATTTAGGAGCAGAGCCGTACTGGGCGAACAACCCCGGGCCACCATTCAGAGAGGGGACCCGGCAAAGTTTAAAGATGGAAAAAAAGGGATTTTTCGATATCATGTTCATGGATGTGCAGGAACGTGAAAAGGAGAATCGATGCTCGGCTAAAAGCAGAAAAAGCGCATAAATGCAAAAAAATTTCGCTCCGGCAGCTGGCGGTCGGAAAGAGTGCATTTCATTTTGTATACGGATACCCTAAGCCGTCCCAGAAGTAGTAATGTTGAGACCATGATTTGTTTCGTTTATGTTTGACCCTCCCTCGTACTGTTTGCTGCCGGGTTTGTTTAAGCTGAACTTAATGGGAATCAAAGGCTATTTCAAAATGGAATCATCATACCGAATATAATGCTTCTGGAATCAACTGGTGATTTGTTGTGATTTTTTTACCATTTCAACCCCTATTTTCCCCCCTCCACCTTGACCGATTTGGCCCAAATACAATACCGACCGGGGCCTTATGACTACTGATTTTTGTGCCAAAGCGCGTTCCGCTAAATTAATTTCTACGAGAGTTATCGTGCTAACAAGGCCTCACACTTACTTCCACCCCGGGGACATCGCCCCCTCCCCCTCGACTTTTTCAAAAAATTAAAATTGGAATCAAAGGCTACTTTAACATGGAGTATACGTACTGAATATGATGCTTCTAGAATCAACTGGTAGCTTGTAGTGATTTTTTGATCATTTCAAGCCGTATTTTCCCCCCCACCTCCTTGACCGATTTGGCCCAAATGCAATACCGACTGGTGTCTTATGACTACTGATTTTTTTAAGATAAAGCGTGTTCCGCTAAATTAATTTCTACGAGAGTTATCGTGCTAACAAGACCACACACTTACTTCCACCCCGGGGGCAGCACCCCCTCCCCC
Source organism: Corythucha ciliata (assembly GCA_038030265.1). Lineage (NCBI taxonomy): Eukaryota > Metazoa > Arthropoda > Insecta > Hemiptera > Tingidae > Corythucha > Corythucha ciliata. Next base: position 24,918,504 of record CM075939.1, read on the forward strand.
TCGACTTTTTCAAAAAATTAAAATGGGAATCAAAGGCTAGTCTAACATGGAGTATACATACCGAATATGATGCTTCTAGAATCAACTGGTGATTTTTAGTGATTTTTTTACCATTTCAAGCCCTATTCCCCCCCCCCTCCACCTTGACCGATTTGGCCCAAATGCAATACCGACCGGGATCTTATGACTACTGATTTTTTAGATAAAGCGCGTTCTGCTAAATTAATTTCTACGAGAGTTATCGTGCTAACAAGACCACACACTTACTTCCACCCCGGGGGCAGCACCCCCTCCCCCTCGACTTTTTCAAAAAATTAAAATGGGAATCAAAGGCTAGTCTAACATGGAGTATACGTACCGAATATGATGCTTCTAGAATCAACTGGTGATTTTTAGTGATTTTTTGACGACTTCAAGCCCGATTTTCCCCCCCTCCACCTTGACCGATTTGGCCCAAATGCAATACCGACCGGTGTCTTATGACTACTGATTTTTGTGCCAAAGCGCGTTCCGCTAAACTAATTTCTTCGAGAGTTATCGTGCTAACAAGAAAACGGCCATAATATTATATATATATATGAATTCCGGAGACCACTGAATTCGTGTTCTAGAGGTTCTGAAACGTGAAAAAAACATGACATGACCCATGTTTGCCACCATCACGACGAGACCAATAGTGCATTTTTCAGAATGAAATGCACTAAAAATCCCTAATTCACGGGTAAAATTGAGATTAGCTCTAATTCACGGCCAAGGTTTAGAAAACGCCGCAAAAATTTAGAGAAAGCACTTATTCGAGGCTAGTTTTTGGTGTTTTTTAAAGTAAATAAAAGTTTATGTCAAAGAGAAAGGCAAATTCAAATCATTCGCAGCTAAAAATGAAAAAAATGGGCAATTATTGGTTTCCGGAGGCAATTGGGAAAACGCGCTCACTCACAGCTATACAAAGTGTGAAAACATCTCTAATTTGCTAAAATCGTGAAAAATTCTGGTTCTAGGTTACAATTAAGAAATAGCGCCAACTCACAGCTAAAATGGAGGAAACGCGCTACTTCGTGCCCAAAGGTGGAAAAAATCACTATCTAATTCACGGCTAAAATGAAGGAAAAGCGATTATTCACAGCTAAAATCGAGAAAACCTCAATATTCGCGGATAAAATATAGAAATACGACTAAGCCACAGCCAGCAGGATAAAAATTGAAAAATCGCTAATACGCGGCTAAAAATGCAAAAAACCTAATCCGTGGCTTGAAATGAAAAATAGCTAATTCGCGGCTAAAAAGAGTGACAACGCGGCTGAAACTGAGAAAAATCGCTAATTCGCTGCTGAAATCGTGAATAAAACTTGCACACGAACAAAATCTAGGAAAAGCTCCAATTCCCGAATAAAATAGAGAGACAGCGCTAATTCGCGGATAACATTGAGAAAACCGGTCATTCGCTGCTAAATTTAAGAAAACGCCACTGCAATTTTGGAGGCAATTAACCTAGTGTAATACATGGTGAAAGGGTTTAAGTGTAAAGAAAAAAATTGATAAGACCTCATTTGCGATCGAAAACACCACATAACCCATGGTTTGAAAATCAAAACCCTTCGAGATAATATGATTTTTCTAGCATCTTTTTAGGATAACATCATTTTCCTGGACAAAATGCGAGTAACTCGCTTCCGAGCTGACATTCTACAAATTTTGACGACGGATTTGGGAAGAGCACACTCTTTCCTGTCAGGACTATCTATTTTCGTCAAAAAATTACTGTTTCTGTGTCCTCGGCAGCTCCTCAAAATTTTGCGAAACAGGAATTTTTATTTTTTCAATGAAAGTCAATCACCACTTGTCCGTACTGAATCTCCGCCTATCGACTTTCGATGGATCAGAAAAACTTCTTCAACATGTACCTTTCAAAATTACTCATGAGCATTTTGTTTAATTAATTGGCGATTTTTCGGCAGAAATGACAGTTTTTTAGAAAAAAGAGTGATTTTGAAAGGTACATGTTGAAGAAGTTTTTCTGATCCATCGAAAGTCGATAGGCGGAGATTTAGTATGGACAAGTGGTGATTGACTTTCATTGAAAAAATAAAAATTCCAGTTTCGCAAAACTTCTGCCGAGACTAAAGGCCTAATTACACCAACGGAGTATAACTGAACTAATTGTTCAGTCGTTGTGACTCGTGACCAACCGTTTTTTTAATGTTGGGCACAGGCGGATCTAGGGGAAGGGGTAATAGGGGATCTGGTAAAATCACTCTAAACATATGGGTGGGTAGGTGGTTGGGGTGAACTGTGGGAATAAGAAGGATTTCTATTACCCCCCCCCCCCCCCGCCAATAGGCCACCAGAGGACCGAGACTTTTGAGACTCACTTTTTTAAGGACGAGACCTAGATCACCTTCCGATGACCGAGACGCGTAAGTCTCGGTCTCGTCCATCACTACCACGATTTGTGTAGGACCACCACTGTTTAGGATAGCCGCAAAATTACATCATTCGATTCTAAATATTAATGAGTTCGAAAGTAACAGGGCTAAATATTCTTGTGAAATAGCAAGTTTGCAATTTTTTCTTGTGGACTCGGTTAGTCCATAGGAGTTTATTGCCAGTTTTATTTTCAATTTCGAACTCATAACGGCCCCCTCAAGCCCAGGGTTCTTCTTTCCAAGTAAAAAAAAAAAAGTCACCGTACCTATAATGGCAAATCAGACATCTCACACCTTCAAAATGGCCAAACTGACAACTCACGCCCTAAAAATAGCCAACTGACCATCATTCACGCGCGCCAGAAATTGTTTAACAGACGTTTTGCTATAAAAAGGGTAAAACTGACTTTCCGTCCGAAAAAAGGTGGTAAAACTAATGCCCTCCCCTGAAAAAATTCAAATTGATAATTCACGCCCTAGAAATTACGGTACTGGCAATTTGCACTCTAATGGCGGATTTCACCACTTCAACCTAAAATTAAGCGGGACTTCCAGGAAAACATTCATTGAATTTTATGAATTCGAGGATCGAGCCGTGGTGGAGAAATCCACCATAAACATAGCCAAACCAAAAATGGCTAAACCAACGATTTGCGCCTTGAACGGACGATACGTGCTCTGAAAATGGCTAGTAACTGACCATTCACGCTCCGAAAATGGTCGAACTGAATATTCGCACCTCAAAACTGGCTAAGCTGACGAATCGTGCCCAAATTTCAAAAATGACGTTTCGCACCTTTGAAAATGGCTAACTTACGGTTAGCGCCCCAAAAATGGCCAAACTGGTTATTGGAGCCCTTAAAGCAATAACCTGACCGGTTCTATCCCACAATGAACTGGGCCGTCTCAACCTTATGGAAATGATCAATTGAGTAATTGCATTAAAGTTAGGAAACACTAACAACTGATCTACTCCCCCCTCCCTCTAGAAAACCCGAATAAATAAGCTGAAAACTCTGGCACTGTAAAATGGCTTGAATCGTTAATCCGTCCTAAAATTGTACAACCCAACTATTCGCGCTTCTAAAATGGCTTCGCGAAAAAAAAAAAAAACGAACCAAATTTTTGGGGAAAAGTGCCATTGTCCTAAAAATTACAAATGTGCCTCGGTCATACTATTTCGCTCTGATCAAGGGGACAGAAAGGCTTTGCGATTTCCCCTGACTTTTCTAGATTTTCTTAACGAGCAAAGGCCTCAGCGTTCAGTCTTCTTCCAAAAAAACCAACATTTGAGGAATCTGCATGTTTCCAAATAATTAAAAATTTAAATGAGAGGGATAAGCAACAAATCAAAGCGAACCAACCACCTCAATCCTCCCGCGGAAAAGCGGAAACATTCGCAACCTTCCCGAAAGACATAACCTTACTACGTACAACTCCATGAGCAATGAGCATGTAGTTGGGAAGAAATATTTATATTTTAAATATTATTTTCTTACACACGGAGATTTCGCCGCTAGAAATAGGGAAAGTTATAAATTTCCAGTCGCGAAATAATTCGAGAGTCTTTCAGTGGCCATGACTTCAATTATAAAACTTCAAGCTCTTTCGGGGGCGATGGACGAAACGCCGCCTTGCTACATACTCCAAATCGACGACTTTCGTTTCCTTCTCGACTGCGGCTGGAGCGAAACATTCGACGCGGAATTCATCAAAGAGCTTAAACGCCACGTCAACGTCATCGATGCGGTTCTACTCAGCTACCCCGATCAGGCCCACTTGGGTGCTTTGCCCTTTCTTGTGGGCAAATGCGGTCTCAGTTGCCCCGTCTACGCGACAATACCAGTCTATAAAATGGGTCAAATGTTTATGTACGATCTGTACCAGTCGAGGCACAACATGGAGGATTTTTCACTGTTCAATTTGGACGACGTTGACGCGGCTTTTGACAAAGTGGTTCAATTGAAATACAACCAAACTGTTCAAATGAAAGGAAAGGGTTACGGTTTAAGCATCGTGCCCATGCCGGCTGGTCATATGCTCGGCGGAACCATGTGGAAAATCATGAAACAAGGCGAAGAGGACATCATTTACGCTATTGATTTCAACCATAAAAAGGAGCGTCACTTGAACGGGTGTGACCTCGAGAAGCTGGAACGACCGTCTCTTCTTATAACGGACGCTTTTAACGCAACGTATCAGCAAGCGAGAAGACGAACGAGAGATGAAAAACTCATGACGACTATTCTTCAAACTTTAAGCAACAACGGTAACATACTTATAGCGGTGGATACAGCAGGACGCGTCCTCGAGTTGGCTCACATGCTTGACCAACTTTGGAGGAATAAACACTCAGGTCTTCAAGCTCACCCTCTCTGCCTGTTGAACAACGTCAGTTACAACGTCGTCGAATTTGCCAAGTCACAGATCGAATGGATGAGCGACAAACTTATGAAAAGTTTCGAAGCCGTACGAAACAACCCTTTCCAGTTTAAACACATCCGGCTGTGTCATAGCGTGAACGAAGTATTAAAATTAGCCTCGGCTAAAATCATCGTACTGGCTAGTATGCCCGATTTGGAGAGCGGCTTTGCCAGGGAACTATTTTTCATGTGGGCCTCGTCACCGGAGAATACGATCATACTGACGTCGCGCACTTGCAAAGGGACTTTGGCTCGCGATTTACTCGAAAATGGATCAAACCGATCGATGAAAGTTGAAATAAGAAAAAGGGTGAAGCTTGAAGGAAAGGAACTGGCCGCTTACTTGAAAGAACACGCTAAGCAGGACGAAGAAGAGGAGGATAAGGATAGTTCTTCCGACGATGAACTAGAGCTTCTTAGTGTCACCAAAGGAACTCATGATTTAGTAGTCAAGTCCGAGAGAAGGAATAAGGCGAAGGGGGCGAGAAAAACTTATCCGATGTATCCTGTGAAGGATATAAAGGTTAGATTCGACGAGTATGGAGAAATTATAAGGCTGGAGGACTACAGGACTGTTGAGGGACAACCGGCTGACAGGGAGCGATTTCCAAAAATACACATCAAAGAAGAGGATGTTCAAGACACAAATGAAGTACCAACCAAGTGCGTGACGTCGGAAGAGGAAATAGCTATTAACGCTCAAATCCAATACATTGATTTTGAGGGTAAATCAGACGGCGAATCGATGCAGAAGATCATCACACAACTTCGACCGAGACGTCTGATCCTAGTCCGAGGAACTCGAGAAAACACCGAAGCCCTAGCCAAATACGTTCAGCAATGGACTGACGCCAAAGTATTCACACCAGACATCGGTGACGTCGTCGACGCCACGTCTGAAACTCACATCTATCAAATTCGACTCACCGACGCCCTCGTCTCATCGCTAAAACTACAAAAATGTAAAGACAACACCGATGTCGCTTGGGTCGACGCCGTCGCCATGAACAGAACCAAACCCGCCGACACCGTCGCCATGGAAGTTGACGACGAGACAGACGGGCAACAGACAAAAATCGGCGACAATTTACTGACGCTCGAACCTGTCCCACTGTCCGAGGTGACACCTCACGACTCTGTTTTCGTCAACGAGTTGAAATTGTCCGATTTGAAACAAATGCTATCGAAAAATGGAATCGAATCGGAACTGTCTGGTGGAGTACTTTGGTGTTGTAATCGTACCATCGCCGTACGTCGTCAAGAGACGCGAAAGGTATCGCTCGAGGGATGGGTGTCGGAAAATTACTACAAAATTCGCGATATTCTCTACAGTCGATATGCTATTATTTAAACTTATCCCGCCCGTTGTTATTTTTACGTCAATAAATTTTTAATTTAATTCGTTTAAGAATAACTCTCGACCAATGTCATATGGAAAACCAAGTCCTCAGACTCGAGGAAAAAAATGTTTTTTATTTTGGGTTGGGATTTTTGCTCCCGTTAAGAATAAAAAAGGAGAAAACCCGCCAAATACAAAAATTATTATATTTATTTTCGGTTTGAAGTTGTAGCGTGATATCTATCTTGATACCATATGTTTTTTCCAACACTTAACTTTTGTATAATTTTTGAATTTAGCGGGTGATCTACTTTCATAGTAGAGCAGCGCAACGTATCGGGAGCAAAAATCCCAACCCACGAACCGCTTCATTTTTTTAACATACAAATAATACAAAGTTTAATGACTTGGTTTTCCATATGGCTTTACTCTCGACCATAACCCTGAAAATGCAAATTGGAAGACGAGATAACCTGAAAGACTCTGGAAGAACGATCACTCCATGGACAAAGACCAATAAAATCCGTGACAAAAACCCATGAAAAAACCACCATTTCGCCACTACGTCCTAATAACGAAGAAAACCTCACCATTCCCCTGTTACAAAATATAAAGAAGAACTCACCGACTCGATGAACGAACAGCTTGGGCTTGGCCGGAAAATTGTAGTTGATCACGTAGTCCAAATGAGGGATGTCGATACCACGAGCCGCGATATCCGTTACCACTAAAACTGGGACTTTTTTCGCTTGAAACTTGGCCACGTTGATCTTACGAGCCGATGGATCCAAATCCGAGTAGATATAAGTGTTTGGAATCCCAGAATGTGTCAACAACTAGTGATCACAATAAGAAAGTTAGTCATGCAGCCGGGGATAGGGAGGGAGTGAGGATGAATGGCTAACCAGATGAATGTACTCGACATGATGTCGCGTTGCAGCGAAAATGATAGTCAACGATTTTTTAGGGATAACGCGTCGCAGAAGGCAAAGAAGGACCGCCGCCTTTTCGTCTGGGCGACAGCTCAAGAACGACAGTTGAAGTGTATCGGGAATTTTCGTTTCCACGTCCAAACTAGAATAGAAACACATTTAGAGTCGAAGGAATCATAAAAACAGCGCCACATCAGGGGACAGCTCACCGTATGAGCACAGGGTCGGACAAACCAGCCCGCGCAAACTCGACCAACACTTTGGGTAATGTAGCCGAAAATAAGACGGTCTGTCGAGTTTCTGGTAGACGCTCTACGATTTCCCTCAACTGCTCCCCAAAACCCATTTCAAACAGCCTACAAAAAACAGTATCTTAAGAATATTATTACTGAGGAAAACCTCACGCCTTGAACACACCTGTCAGCTTCGTCAAATACCACGTATTTAACGCTGTTCAATTTCAATTCCATTTCAACGCAAACGTGAAGAAATCGGCCCGGGGTGGCCACGATAATATCCGGACTATTGTGCAGGGCCGAAAACTGCTGCTCCATGGCATCACCACCAAGAACAAGAGCGCATCTCAAACCGGTGAACATTCCCAGTTCTTTTATGAATCTAAAAGTCTGGCAACAAAATTATAAAGGGGGAGGGGGGTAATTGTAAAAATCGGGAAGCTGGAAACGGCCAATTACCTGCATAGCCAACTCTCTCGTGGGCGACAGGATGAGAGCCCGAGGACCCGACTTTCTACAGTGTGTTTTAAGTTTTTCAAACAAGGGGAAAAGAAAACAAGCAGTTTTACCACTGCCCGTTCTGGCCATGGCCACCACGTCCCGCCCTTCCATGACCAACGGTATCGTCTGAAAGCCAGGGGGTTCACATTTCATAATCGTTCTCACTGCATTACCTGACAAATACAAATTACTTACTTTTCGTTGAATAGGCGTAGGAATCTTATATCCACGTTTTCTAATGCCCTTTAATACCTGGAAACTGAGTCCCATACTTTGGAATCCACCGGTCTTCTTGACCGCTCCTTTTTTGCCCCGTCCCTCGATCTTAACACTCGGTTCATCGCCGAAGCCGACGATGGCCTCGTCTTTGACGCGAGGCTTTTTCATTCCCGTCTTCGAAGATCCCTTTTCCGATTATTAGTCTACTATCGAGTGTTACTAAAGAAAATGCCCCTCAAATCTGGCAGAACTCCGCGGAACTGTCAGGAACACGTGAAAACTCTCAAATATAACCTTCTTAGAGACAGATAACAGTTCGAGAGGTTCCAGACGGTTGATGGTCAACGTGTTTGATAGTTGTTAGGGTTTTCTCATTCTGTCATTAATTTGTTTAATACCTATTGTGTTTTGGGTTCTTATAAAAGTGAAAAATGCCCACAATATCGGTCAAAAGAGATTTATTATTTGCAGCTCTCAACCAGAAGTACAGTAAGTGCCCTATCAAATTTTTGGGTTTCCTCATGCCGGAGCCTGAAAGCTCTTTACATTTTCCTATCAGAAATCTTCTAACTGAAGGTTTATATCACTTCCCAGAAAATATCTTCCTAATTGTACCTCAGGCTTTATGTTGGGGCCTCCTTTACACCCGCAAACGCCCAGTCCTTCTTGAATTTGAAGTGCCTGCATTAGTCCATTTGAAGTCCCGCCAATACACAGGCGCCTTAGATTCTTGGCTATTTTATTGCCCATCACAGTTGGCCTTTTTGGTCCAGAGACCCAGGGATAGGCGTGGATGGCTTGGACTGCCCAAGGAAGTCCGTGGTAACCGCTACGACCTTCCTAGACTCATTAAAATACCACAGTACCTGACCAGTGCTGCATCTTGAGTTTGGATAATCCCAGATGGTCTGGGGTCATTCACTCAGCTCCTGGGCACTCTAAAGCGCCCCATACACTGTCAGTTTAACTGAAGGCAATCGTGAGGCCGTCGATCGGGGTTACCCACACATTTTCAGTTAATCTGAAGGCCATGGACTGCAGTCCGTGAAAACTGAAGGTGTGTGGCCGTAGGACCGGCTAGGATCGGACGTGAGATCGTTGACTGACAGTGTATGATACCCGTCGATTTTGGCCGGACGGTCGCCTCTTGAGGCGACGGCCTGCAGGCAATCGCATAGTGTATGGGGCGCTTTAGGGCCCTGGCACACGGGTTCGATCGAAGTGGTCGATGGTCGACCGGAACGCGCCACCTAGTGTGTCAGATTGAAAGTAAACTCTATTGGAGACTGGGTGATGCTACCTAGGTCGCTTCGTGTGTCAGGGCTTTTGCTCTTAAGGTACCTATGCCCACACTTGCAGAATCGAGACGCGTTAGGAGCGACTGCCTCGGGCCACGCTATCAGAAGGAACCCCAGAAAGCTGAAAAAATTGGGAATTTTAAGGTTATGACGATTTTCAGCCCATCCGAGCTGGATGATAGAACGTAGTGGTACTCCGCAAATGAGCCACTTGCACATTTTTTGGAAACATTTTTTCCTTAAAGGTAGTAAAAATAGAAAAGGGTTGGCGCATTTTTTTTGCAATATCAACTAAAATTTAAATTGATAAGAATTTTCAAAGTAAGGAATTTTATGGGCCAGCTAAAAACACCCTGCGCCATGTTGATTTCATATCCGAGTGTGATGACGTCACTTAGTTCGAACCATATTCGACAAATGACATTAACACAGTGAATATTGCTTTATTATTCAATTTTATTGCTTTTTTTCGAGAAAGAAAATAATAAAAATTTGAATAAATATTAAAAAATGTTATAAATTATAATAAATATTCGAATACACATATGAACGAGCCTCACTTGCTCTCGCGTAACACGAGGATGCTTGTTTTAACGGCGAAAGATTCCCAAAAAATGTAAGTAATGAAGAATGAAATAAAAAATAACTCCACATCTTTGAGTTTCCAGCAGATCGTTTACGATATCTTTCCTTTTCAACTTCTCCAGAACAAATGAAGTTCTTGTCTTCTTGTTGCCTAAAAAGTAAGGAAATAATTTGTACGCTCTGTTCTTCGCAAACGCTTCCAAATTTACAAGAGTAAGAATATATAGGTGTGTTCCATTGTTTTGTACTTCCATGTTTCCTACAGGAATGGAAGTATGGTGATCGTGAAAAAAATCGAGTCCGAGCTGACTTATCATTCTTGATGTACAACCTCAGAAAATTTGAAAAAGTGGTTTTCGGCATGTCGTCGGTCTTTAGTGAAGGAAAAGTGCAACATTGACAGTTGTTTTCATTTATTATTTTCAGAAATATCAATGAAATGCTGTTCGTGCTACACTTTTCCTGCAATGGAAAACGCCTATTAGTCCATTAGAATAGTTTGTAGGGCGTGATTTATGGAGGTTCTCAGACTATTTGTACGGTGAAAAATAGTTTTTTCCTATCTACTGTTTTACTTACTCTTTGAAAGAGCAGAGACGCTTAGTATGTAGTACTATCATGTGACCAAACAAATCTATCGGTGCTTCCACAATGCTTACCCGTCAGTCGAGATCGCTGGTACTCAAATCGAGAGGGTACAACTCCAGGCCTCGCGTATGCGAGTCCTCGAAGTAGGTGAAAACGGCCTCTGGTACATCAAGTTCTCAACGTCATTTTTGAGCTGAAAAATGTTTCAGTGACTTATAAGAATCAAGAAACGGAGCAATGTTATCCCGACTTCATCCTTCGCATTCAGAAAGGAAGAGCCAGAAAACAAGAAGAAACAAACTAATGAAGCCACTGAAGGCTTCCGACCTCTATGATTATATCATAGTATATAATCATATATATCACGTCAAAGTATTCTTCACATCAGAAGAACCTTGTACATTGATAGAACCGGACCATGTTGTTCTCGCCTGCATGCTTTGAACCACTTCGGCGGAGGTGTGTTATTCATAGGCACCGTTATATAGTTTTTCCGGAGTTTTTAAAGTTGTGCTCTTGCATTGAGGCACGAAGAAGTAATTATACATATTTTATTACGCCTCAAAGCAAATGAATAAAAGTAATAGCAATAATAAGATAGGACTTAGAACAGCGATCGTAAAATGATAACTAAGGCAAAAAGAAGGAAATGGTAATTTGATAAGAGAAAATAAGTATACCTATTCTGCGGAGCCCAGTTTCTGTAAGTTCAGACGGACTATTTAATTCCATTTTAATATGTAAAATTACTTTTAAATAACGAAAGAAAATGAGTATGAAACTATGAATCTCCATACCAATAACAGTCACTCGAAAAAAGTTGAACTAAGTGACGTCACAGACACTCAGCCAATCACAAGGCGATGTGACGAGTGCGAAAATTAATGAATTTTTATGACCAATTCAATAATTATTGGCACGATTTTGAGAGCACTTTGTTGCGACAAGTTCATTTTTAGGTTCTACCTAGCCAAAAAAAAAAAATTCTCCCTAGAAAATTGCGACCCATGCAAGTTCCTAATTGTGGGTCTGAATATTCAATTCACCCCACGAAAGCGCTATTCTGAAAGATAGCTCACCGCTGAAATTAGGATTTCATAACGAGTGAGGAAAGCGTCACTTTACGCGCGAGTTGTGTTTGTTGAACAAGGCAACACCGAGTTCGCTAATTACTAACAACCACTATTTATTGGGGCGATGTTGTGGAGTTCCAAACTTGCAATGAATTCAGAAAACGAGATGTCTCTCCACTTTCATTTATTACGGATTACAGATTTTTATTTGTTTGGCTATGGATGTATTTTTGGCTATAACAGCATGAATAAAGTAATAGCCCACAGAAGAATAAGTAAAAAACTAATGAAACAATAAAATCAAGTCTCTCCACGCTCGTTGACTTTCAACGCCCCTGCGTCATCATCAGAGCTAATCGAGAAGCAACAACAGTACAAATACAACAACTAACCAACAAATAAATTAATAACTTGTGCGCTTTCGTCTTCCTCTTTCAATTCAACACGCCTTTTCAACTTCCGCTTCAACTTTCAACAACGCATGCGTCTAAGCTATGCCCGAAATTTCTGATATCCCCAGCTTTTTGAGGCATGCAGTAGCGCATTCCTCACTTCAACACACCTTGCTCTATGACGCATGCCTCTGACGCACGCGAAAAGTCACAAGTGAAGACATAGACTAAACCTATAGTATAGTTTAGTCACCTTGGGCTTAGGCTATGTCTCCACTTGTGCCTTTTCGCGTGCGTCAGAGGCATGCGTCATAGCGCACGGTGTGTTGAACGTGAGGAATGCGCTACTGCATGCCTCAAAAAGCAGACTTCCCCCTGCTCATGGGACGGGAGGGCTGGAGACTGACGTCACCAGCAGTCCTTTGCTCCCGATTGCTCACCCTGGAGCAGCAAAACAAGTTAATTTTGAAATTAACGGTAATGAATGCTCAAAAATCACAGCCCAATAACAATTAATAATGTACTGGGTCCAGCGGAAAGGCACTTGGGACTGATCGTGACGTAGATGAAGGACAGTAATGACCGAAGATCTGCGGCACCTATGTGACCTAACCCTAAATGGTTTTTGAATGAGAAAATCCCTGGAAAATCATATTTTCGGGAACAAAAGTACGCATACTACAGTCTGGCTCGGTGAATCTGTACTCTGTAGGTCATAGGAGCCCCTCTTGTGTCTTTCTTTAGGATGCTGCATGTAATTGTTGTTGAGTTTAGTATACGACCAACTGGGCCCACCACTACGCCCCTCTGGCCAGAGCAGTGGAGATCATATTCGTGCCCGGAGAGAACCTCGATGGAGCCCACTCACAGACCCTTCCCTTCGCCTAACTGCTTTAGTATCTCGCTACAGTACCATCAAAAAGCCCAACCTCAAAATCACTGCAAAGCCCAGCTGTGGGCTCCGACCACAGGAAAGTCCCAACCACAGCAAAGCTTCAAACCACAGTAAAACCCCAAACCACAGCAAAGAACCAAATCAAAGCTCAAAACTACAACAAAGCTCCAAACCACAACAAAGCACCAAGCCACAGAGAAGTACCAACCACAAACTCCAACCAAATTAAAGCTCCAACCTATAGCAAATCCCTGACCACAGCAAAGCGCCAAACCACAGTAGAGTCCCAACCCACAACAAAGCTCCAATCCACATTATAGCTCAGGTCACAGCGAAGTTCCTGACTTCCTACAAAAAAAATCCCCAATCAAAGTAATGCTCCAGCCACTTTAAACCACCGTAAAGCGATATTATTTCGTCTTTTTTCTTGTCTTTCATCTCTTTTTTTTAAAATCTGGGCCCCCAAGAAAAGCCGGGCCCGGGAGTCCGGGCATCTGTAACTTCGGCCAAAAAAGTAACTCTTCTCTGTGTTTTCAGCCGATGAGGAATTCGGATTCTTATGCTTTGATTACGGCCTCGAACTGGATGATGTAGTAAGTTAGACCCCCCTCCTCCCACCCATGCTTCCTGCTGTTAACTACGTTCGTCTTACAGACCAGCGAAAGAAAGATGCTGGAAAAAGAGCAGGGGCTATCTGCTGGAAAAGAAGCATCCGACGATATTATTTATAGGATAGAGGTTCCAGCTAATCGTTACGATCTTTTGTGTCTGGAAGGTCTGGTTGTCGCTTTATTAGTGTTTCAATCTAAGTAAGGCCCCCTCCTCTCCCCCCTAGGAAAGACATATCGGAATTTCAGATGTTCGGTATTTTAATAGTTGTGTTTTGCAGAATCGCCTATCCTAATTACAAAATACTACAGCCCTCAAATCCCAAGTGGTTGCAAAAAATGCAAGTCGAGGCAAACGTAGGAAAAAAATTATTCTAAAAAAAAACAAAAAAACTGTTGTCCACGATCGTCAATGTAATTTTCTTATTAGACGAAATTGATACGACCATACGCCGTTGCCGCTGTTCTTCGTGACGTCACCTTCACTCCCGACTCGTACGCGTCATTCATCGACCTGCAAGACAAACTGCATCAGAATGTGGCCAGAAAAAGGACGTTGGTCGCCATCGGAACCCACGATTTGGACACAATTCGCGGGCCGTTCACCTATAACGCCCTACCGCCGTCTCAAATCAAATTCAAGCCGTTGAATCAGTCAAAAGAAATGAACGGCGTTGAATTGATGGAATTTTATTCTGTGGGTGTTTGAAAATTTCAAAGCGTGATTCACCTATTTAGGAGAGAACGTGTCTTTTTTTGTTTCGTAGACGCACGCTCAGTTAAAACATTATTTGCCCATTATTCGCGACAGTCCCGTTTACCCCGTGATAACCGACGTAAACGGTGTCGTACTCTCGCTCCCGCCAATTATAAACGGCGATCACTCGAAAATTACTCTCAACACCAAAAATGTGTTCGTTGAGATCACAGCCACTGATTTACACAAGGTTTTACTGAAATTCTTCGCCCCCCTTCTAATTCGTATTTGAAAATCTTTTTATTTTTATTAAAGGCGTACGTTGTTTTGGACACTCTTGTTACGGCTTTCTCTACTTACTGCAAAAACCGTTACACCGTCGAACCCGTGGAGGTTGTTTATTCAGACGGGAAAGTTCTGAAAACCCCTGAGTTTCAATATCGTAAAGAAATTGTTAACGCTAAGAAAGTAAATAGATTTATAGGAATGGGGTAAGCTCTCGCTCGTCGTTTTCAGTCCCGTATAAAATTAGCGATTAAATTATGCCTTCCTACCCCCCCAACGAACCCAACAAATATAGCGTTAATGCCGGTGACCTAGCCAACATGCTTACTCGAATGTGTCTGACGTCAAAATTGGCCGGTGGAGGAAACGATATCGTCGTCAAAGTACCTCCAACGCGTCACGACATTCTTCACAAAGTGGATCTTTACGAGGATGCAGCCATCGCTTTCGGTTACAATAATTTGCCCAAAACTCTACCGAAAACGAACACAGTCGCTAAACAGGTTTGAAGAATTGACCGTTTTGTGAAATTTATTTCGATTTTTATTCATGTTTTTCAGCTTCCATTGAATAAACTGACGGACCATTTAAGAATGCAGATCTCTCAGGCTGGATTCACGGAATGCCTCACGTTTACTCTGGTACGTTCCAGATTCTTATAGTCCATAGCCGACTTAAAACTCTTTAGGTTAGGTTAAGTAAGTAACTATTGCTTTTTCAGTGTTCCCGGGAAGATATTTCGACTAAATTGAATAAATCTTTCGAGTCGTGCAAGGCCATTGAGATTGGCAACCCAAAAACTCTGGAATTTCAAGTGGTTCGCACAACTCTTCTGCCGGGCTTATTAAAATCTGTTTCTTACAATAAAAATTCACCGTTACCCATTAAAATCTTTGAGATTTCCGACGTTTCATTCTGCGACGACGACTCTGGTGAGAATGTGACGTCGTTCAATGGTGTAGTTAGCAACCATTTTTCTGTTGACTTTTTCACAGATACCGGCGCGAAAAATGAACGGAGGCTTTCCGCTCTTTACTACGATAAAAAGGGCGGCTTTGAAATCATTCACGGTCTACTGGATAGGATTATGCAAGTTTTGGACGTTCCTTGGTCGAAGGAAAACGGCTATTTCATCAGAGGAATCGATGGTGAGTCAAAGGGGCCAAACACCGAGATTTTTCGGGCGATTCAAATATTTATGATTGTTTCAGACGAGACGTTTTTTCCTTTGAGATGCGCTGAAATCGTGTGGAAAGGTCAAATAATTGGAAAGTTGGGTATCGTTCATCCGGACGTTGTAACTGCTTTTGAATTGAATTTACCTTGCTCTGCGCTTGAACTTAATTTGGAGCCCTTTGTATAAATTTTCGTCCACGTAAGTTTTTCGTTGATCTCAATTCTGCGAACCGGGTTCTAAGTTGTCAGGAGGAGGGGGGCGTATGTTCAGCTTGAGAAGAGGAAACGCTCATGGCAGATTTTATTGATTTTCGTCGAAATACACGGTTGTATATTCTTGACAGCACTGCTCGTTTTCAAAGGTTCGATTTATGAAAAAAATTTTTAGCCAGCTCTACAGCCTCCAGAGAGGTGCCTGGGGCAGTAGTAACGCCGTAGCCTCCGTGGCCGTAATTATGGACAACCTACGAAATTGTAAATTGTGACATAACTCGACTCGACACACGTAAAATTCTCTCGTCTTCAAACCTTTAAACCACCAGGAAGTACTTCGGCCGCCACGCGCACCCCGCCGTCCCTGTGTGGTCGATTGCCTACCCACTGGCGTATGATTCGCCCTTCAGTCGCTAGCCGCGGTATTAGTTCGACGGCTCGTTCCCAAATGGCGGCCGCGTCGTGCGGACATATCTCCGTTCGAACGGACCCGTAGTGACGGCATCCGCCCACTGTGACGAGATGTCGGCCCGGTATTATATAAGCGTCCTTCTCGCCGTAGTAGAATTTGTCTATAAACGGCGCTTCCACTTTATAGACTTGACCGCTGATTGATACTAGCTGCAAGTCACCGCACAGTTTTGCGGCTCCGAGACCGGTACAATTGAAAATGATGTCGAAATGACCGTAGTTTGACAATTTTTCGAAATTATCAATTTTCGCCCGAATAATTCTCCCACCAGCTTTTTCAAATCTGAAAGCGCACATCAGATTAACAACGTTTTCGCCCCCGAGATTTTCTGCAAACTTACTTCGAAATCGCCCATGGTAGAAAATAACGGCATTCAATCATCAAAGTTGTCATAAATATCCCGTATTTCCAGTCCCCCGGCGGATTCTGTCTCAGCTCATCCTCTGTCATGGGTCGGTACTCAGTAGCCACACCCTCCATCAGGTGATTCTACGCGTCCGTGGACAAACACGAAAAAACAATGTTCGTAGAACGCTGAATACAATCAGTATTACCTCCACATCTTCGGGATTTTTTCGTGTCATTACGTAGCCTGAAATGGGATGAATCCCATTGTTTTCTCCCAGAAGATTAGAGTAATATTCGAAGGATGATTTGACCCATTTTCTGTTTTAATTGCGCTTAAATTGTAAAAAAAAAAAAAAAACTGCAATCTCCTAAATAAAACGATTTACTTAGCATGAGGATGCCCGGCAGAAAAATGTCTAGAAGGCAGCAAAAGACCGGCGGCTCCGTCGCTCGTTGTCTCATCATTGAACAAGTCCGCGATTATGGTGACCGAACGGAAATACTTTTGGGCTTCGATCGCTGTTAATAACCCCACGACGCCAGCTCCAACGACAATAGCTGTTTTGTTCGTTGTCATTGTTCAATGGGCACTGTTCTATCGCCTCTTGAAAGAAGAGAGAGAGAGAGAGAGCGAGAAAAAAAGGTCAGAAAAGTCGTAATGACGAATTAATTATCATCGTTTAGTGTTACTATGTAGGACTGTCGAGTCGAGGATAAAAAGTGTAAATTCAATTTGATGTCGAATTCAATCGCTCAATTAAGTCTACTGACAATATTCCGGGGTCCGGGCAAAGCGGCCGGGCTCCTCCAGCCTCCACGCTACGTCTATTTATTCCTTCAATCTTAATTGCTCGTTAAGTTTGTTATCGCTAAATTATTTCTTTTGTGACGAGAATCATACGATAAATATTACATTATCTGCCTTTATTTTCTTTGTGATATGGTGGAGTGGGGTAGGCATACTAATTCTCCCTTCGGGGTATTTGGGGCACCACTGTCCACTGTTAACGGTGTACGGAATGCACCAGAAATTACTATCTCTATGATAAAAATTTAGGATCAAAACCTCCAGTTTGGAGACCTTATAGTCTTTTTATCTAGGGCGAAATGGTAGACGACACGTAGCCGAAATGTTTTCCCGATGCATTCCTATCTCTTATAGGCGTAGTGATTGTGCGTGGAGGGCTGATTTTGGTTTATTCAAACGCAGAATAAACATTTAGAATATTTATTTACAGCTAAAGTTTCTCGGCTCGGGGAAAAGGACGAGACGGGAGCGTGAAATTTAGGTTTCAACTGTTATCTTTTGCGATGTGAAGGTCACAGCGTTCGTGCGCAACATTTGCGCTCACTTTTTCCCCCTGGTTTAAATGCTTATCGATCAGCAATTCTCATTTTCATATGCAATACCCTGGTCGCGAAACACATTGTAACCAATTCCAATGCGATGGCTTCCCCACGCCCTTCTACAAGGGCCATCCTAATTTACTGGCGCGCACGCAAAGATCGCCCGACACCATGCGCGCGGATCGTAGAGTCGCATCCATAGACCTCGTCCGGCCCTCGCACCTACCAACATCACACGTCCACATCACAAGTCATGGGCGTAGCCAGAGGGGGGCAGAGATGGGCCGTTGCCCTCCCCTAGAATCGAGAGCGCAGCCGTAGGAGGGCAACTAACCACGCCTAGGTGCCATCGAAAAGTTACCATGTAAACAGGGCCGTAACCACTAACTAGGGGGTTTTTCCAGGGGTGGGGGGCAAGCTTTATTTTGCCGCCTCTGGCAGTGAGTGGGTAAATATTTATTTGCAGTTCCTAGAAGTAATGAGAGGGCCGCCCACCCACGCCTTTTAAACCACACCGCGAGTATTAAGAGCCTCAATCTGAGAAAATCAACCAAATCGATGATAATGCAAAACGCTCGTTATTTGGTCAATTTAAGGATCACTCGCAGCGCAGGGTTGCCTACCGCCCCGGTGAACCCAAGGCAGTTCTGGTTTCGCTAATTTTGACCACTCGTCCCGGCCAAAGGTCATCCCTGGACGCCATTTATCCCGGATTCTGCTCTACATTTATAAAAAATTGAAATTGGCCGTTTAATAATTTTATTTTAGTAAGTATAGTACTACATAGTCATACAAGGTATGACTGACAACGTAGGCAACTACGGCTATTTATCTAATTTGTATTATTGTACGCCTTGTATATATAACGATGTTACTAACCCTAAGTATAGTATTCGTGGAGTGAAGATTCGCGTGAACCTGGCCTGATACATCAAGTGAGAATAATGTATTGAAAATCGTCCTATTTATTTTGATCTGTCGATTTTTTTCTTTTTCACCTTTCAGACACTTTTTTTAAACTGAACTTACGTATCGTGTAAACTTCACGCAACCTGGACGATGAACGGAATCGTTTGTTTATAGCGCCACAAAACATTTTGTGCATAAGGCTTTTTGTGGTTAGAGCATTTTATGGTTAGAACGCACTGTTGTTGGAGTTTTTATGGTTAGAGCTTCTTGTGGTTAGAGCATTTTGGTTAGGGCAGGGGTTGCTGCTATTTCTGTGATTCGAGCTTTTTGTGGTAGAAGCTTTTGAGGTTAGATCTTCTTGTGGTTAGAACTTTTTGAAGTTTCGAGGTTCTTGGGGTTACAGCTTTCGGTATTTGGTTTTATGGGAGTTCAAGTTTTTGTTGTTGGACGTTTTCGTGGTCAGGCTTCTTGGGATTAGAGCTTTTTGTGATCGAGTTTTCTTTGGTTACAGCTTTAATCTTTTGTCGTTAGTGTTGTTTGATATTCAACGAGCTTCAAGCTTTTTATGGTTAAAGGTTTTATAGGGAGAGGTGCTTTTTATGGATAGAGCTTTTGAGATTTGAGCTTCTTTTTGTTTAGAGATTTTTCATTTAGAGAATTGTTCGGGGATAAACTTTTATGTGGTCTGACCTTTTTACAGTTAGAGGATTTTGTGAGAGTTTTGAGGTTAGAGCTTTTGTGGTTAGGTCTTATTCTGGGGTTTCTGTGGCTCGAGATGTTATGGGTTCAAGGGGTTTTGTGCTTCAATGTTTTTGTGGTTAAGCATATTTTTGTTAAGAACGTTTTGGGGTTGGAGCATTTGAGGTTAGAGCGTCCTTCGCGATAACTATGACGACTCCTCAAGTCGAGTGTCCCGCTTTTTTTCTTTTTGTCCCGGCACATTTTGTACTTTGCAACTTTTGTCCAGATTCTGTCAAATTTCGAGTTGGTCACCTTTATGGCGGAAACTGGCTACATGGGTCAATTGATAGTTAACTAGGTGACTCATAAACCACGTCCGGCACTAATCGAAGTACTTTGAAAAGTTTACCCTAAAAATATCCTGGTCCCTGGGCGCTTTTAGCGTGTTGGACAAAAATTTAAAAAAGGACAAAACCGCAGATCATGGGGGTTTTCGACACGGGGAATCCGAGAATCGAGAAGGATTTTCGACCAGAAGCTCTGTTGAAGGGTTTCTTTCTGTGATTCAGGGGGTTTTGGCCACTTGGGCAAGTTTTTAGAGCCGAACGAATTTTACCTAGGACTGTCTCACAATCGACGCTCATGCAGTCCAAGGATAAGAAACTCGTTGCACTTAGCCCTCGATGGACCGCTCTTAGCGATAAAACGCCCTGGCAACTACACGTTTGCGAGATATTTTTACCAAGCTTTACGGGGAGTTGAAAACATTTTACCAGCCAAAACATTCATTATTGGACACTTAAAAGGGCGCTGGCGGCCACTCTGTGTTTAGGACTGGAGCCGGAAGATCTTAAGGACGTTTTCGCCTTTGAAATCTCACCGATGACTACGTTTTTGGAATTATTATATGTGATTTTTTTGTGGTAATTGAAAATTGAACCATGAAAACGAGATATTTTGAACCAAAATCTGGAATTTTCACTGTTATAATTCCTGTTACTGCTCATACAGTCAAAATCACGGCACCGCGTCACCTAAAACGAACCAAGCCCCGTACCAACACCCAAGTCATCTTACCAGGTTTGACTTGTCCCGCTAAAATGAACAAAACGCTAATTCGATTCTAAAATTATTAAAAAGCTCTAATTTACGGATAAAATTGAGAAAAAGCAGTTAACATGTGGCAAGCAGTGAGAAAAACGTGCTTTATTCGCGGCAAAATTGGAGAAAAAGCGCAAATTAATGGCGGATATTGAGAAAAATCGCTAATTCGATTTTGAAATTGAGAAAATCCATAATTTAACGCTACATTAAAATTATATTCCTTGTTCATTCAAAAATATGAGGGGCCTCATGGAGATTTCCGCCTCTGGCCTCAGGCTTTTCTGACGCGTTCAGGAAGCTTCGGCATTCTCCTATAATCACTCTCAGTTTACAATTTCTCAGGCCCAAAGGGAGTGTGTAATGAAAATGCCAAAATTCGCTGTCCTAGTCACTCATGTTTTTGTGTGTTGGAGCGGGGACTCCTCGTCGCTGTTTCTATTGCTGCGCTTAGATGGGAATTCTCTCATTTTGGCTCTTCAAAACGCTTTTATCATTTATCAGTGTTTGGGTGATAAGCGGCAAAGATCCTGCTTCCTGTCTTGATCTCGTCAACGGCCTGAAAATTTAGTGTTTTTCAGCGGCTTTTTTGTTATTCGAACAACGTACTATAGTTAGCAGCCATGGGCGATCAAAATATAATCGACAAATCCATGAGATCTGTCTTCGGTGAGTCTTGGAAGTTCTGGTCGGATGGTCCGTTCAACTGTGCTGATTTCAACGCTGTTTTTCAGTCGGAAACATACCGTACGAAGCTACTGAGGAGAAGTTAAAGGACATTTTCAACGAAGTAGGACCCGTTGTTTCGTTCAAGTATGTCTGAAACTTAAATTTCGCGTTGCACCGGTGGTATTGGCATTCTCGTAATTTTAGGCTAGTCTACGACCGCGAAACTGGGAAGCCTAAAGGTTACGGCTTTTGCGAGTACAAAGATCAGGAGACAGCTCTGAGCGCTATGAGAAATTTGAACGGCTATGAAATCGGAGGCCGGTCGTTACGAGTGGACAACGCGTGTACCGAGAAGTCGCGTTTGGAAATGCAAAGTGCGCCTTTTCGTTATTGGAATGACGGCGAATTATGTTTTTGAATGATGTGATTTCATTTCGAAGGTTTAATGGCTGGCCCTCCTGTGGACAACACGTACGGTGATGCCGTTGAATCGGATAAAGCGCCAGAGGCAATAAGCAAAGCGGTTGCTAGTCTTCCTCCTGAGCAAATGTTCGAGCTTATGAAGCAGATGAAAGTTTGCATTCAAGTACGTTACGTTTTAAGCTTTTTAACCGACAAATAGTCAAGAGAGTATTTCAATAACACAATTCTTGTTAGAATAATCCTTCAGAAGGCCGAGCTATGCTGCTGCAGAACCCTCAGTTGGCCTACGCTTTACTTCAGGCTCAAGTCGTCATGAGAATAGTCGATCCACAGACGGCCATTGTAAGTATTTCAGTCGTTTCATGATTGTTTTACGTGGAAACAAAAACATTTTTTTAAAGACAATGCTGCACAAATCTAATCCGCCTGCGGCCCCCCTCATGATGGCGACGGACGCTCCAAGAGGCTCGTCGAATGTGTCACGCAACGCTGACGCCGATTGGGTACCCAATCAAAGGAATTCTTCGATGAATCAAAATCAGTCTTCGTTTATGGGTAGGTTTGAGAAACTAATACTTCGCGAACGAATGTCGGATTATGAGTTTGACCCACTTTTTAAGACGTCGACTTGAGATCAATGGACCCGAGAGCGCCTCGTAGCGTGCCAACGTCAGTGCAGGACCAGGACTTGAGAATCCCGCCGATGGTTGTGCCTCCTGTTCAGCAACCACCGTTCCCACCTGTTGATCAGTAAGTAGTCCGTTAAATTTGACCTTCGACTCAAACGTATCTCGAATGCACAGTAATTTTCGTCACACAGGCTGAAACTATCTCATATGAGATGGAGGGGGCATTTGCTTGCTTCTTATTGACATGTTCATCCCAAGAACCACAATTGCTAGTCGTTCTAACTCCCAAGATAATCACTGACCTCTTTTGGAGCTATCAATCTACCTTCAGGCCACATAAGGCGTCGACCGCTTAGGTTGGGGTTGGGGGAGTCCTGTTAGCTCGGCAACTAAACTTTGCCTGATCTGGCCGGCTCCTACATCGCCCATAGCTTGACGAATAGCCGTGAAATTGCAACATTTTGAGCTAATTATTCACGCAATTGCAAATTTGGGATCTTATAATTTCAGCGATATTGCTAGTTTCGTGGCCGGGTTTTTGTGAGCTCTTAGAAGACGCGTAAAATTATCAATTTTTTTTTAAATTTTAGCCTCTTATTTTTCTCCAGATGAGCACGCTAGCGCTTTTTCTTGGTGTTAGCCGTATAGTTGGGTCCAGAAAGCCGCTAAGTAGCCTCTAGGGATGGCCTATTTGATCTGTGTCGTAATTTTGCCCCGGGAACATCGAATTGACGCTTTGCTTTTACAATGGTGGATCCAAGTGGGTCGGGTCAATACTGACTATTCGAGCCTTTGGCCTGACGGACATGGTCCCTCTCTTGTAGTCCGAGGTTATTTGCTCAAAAAATATCATCAAAAACACCTCCCAACTACCCCAACGAGGGGTTATCACCTCGGGGGGGGGGGGGGATATTTTAGGGTCATTCTCAAAGGTTCTGGTACGAGACTGACGAGATTTATGAGTACCCCGAATCATTCTCAACCGAGAAATACAGCCCCGTAAACGGTCCAGAAATGAATGTTTCGCGGCACAAGTATCAGTCATAGGTATCCACCGATTTCGTCGACTCCAGGGCCACCAGTACGAGTTCCCTTCTACGGCATTTTTTCTTGAACATTCTTACCGTAGGCCTATGAGAGTCTGAGCTGCCCAGAGAGGTCCAGTACGTGACCTCGAAATAATAATACTAAGCTGAGGATTCTTGCAGCCCTAAATACATAGATTATGATTCCGGCCCTGAAAATGGCTAAATCGACCATTCACTTTTTTGGCTTAACGGAGCATTTTACCGCCCTAAAAACTGCCTAACTGACTTTTCGAGCCCTGAAAATGCCTAAAATGATAATGAAAGGGCAAAATCGACCAGTCGCTCGCCAAGAGTGGTCGAACTTACCATCGCTTGACGGGACTAAAAATGGTAAAACTGACAATTTGCGCATTGAAAATGTATAAACTGACTATTTACGCGATAAAAATAGCCTAACCATCTTTTCCATCCCTCAATTCGCACCCTGAAAATGCTAGAACGGGTGATTCCTGCCCTGAAAATGACCGAAACTGATAATTCGCGCCTAGGAATTGGCAAAACAAACAATTCCCGATGTTAACTGGCAATGTCCGCTCTAAAAATGGCAAAACTGATCATTCGGACCCTGAAATGGCAAAACTGACGATTCGTGCCCCTAAAATATCACACTGGCTGTTCATGTCTCATAAATGAGCTGACAAGTCGATCCTTATAAATGGCAAACTGACCATTCTCACCATAAAAATGGCAATACTAACCGTTTGCGTCCACAAAATGGTTAAATTAACGATTCGCGCCTTTAAAATCGCTAAACTGAGTTCGTACCCTACAATTGACTAAAGATTCGTGCGCTCTAAAACTTTGAATTTCGCAAGGAAACTTCCAATTTTGCGGACTTTTCATCTTGGAGGATATTAAGCCAGGAAAATTCTTTTTTACCTCGGAAATTTAGCTCCAAATGTTGCAAAGCCGCGGTTATTCGTCAAGCTGTGGGGGCAGTCGGGGTGACCAGCTCGCCTGGGTTCTGCGGCTATTAGAAATAATCATGCACAAAAGGTACGAATCTTGTGATTTCGCGAAAATAAAGATCAGAAACTTGAAATTTTGCGGATATTTAGGTCCGAAAGATGTAATTTCATGGCTATTTATAGAGATTTGGTGCGATGTAGACCCATCGCGTGGTTGGCAACCCAAAAATGTCAATTTCAGCTTCCCTCGTCACCTCCACAGAAATTGCCTTCTGAACCGGCCAGAAGCGCGAAATTTGGATTTTTATGCAGTGAAACCCGCGAATTGTTTTTTTGCGCGAGCCATAGCCCCGCGAAATTTCGTGGTTTCATAGTTATAGGTCGACAAGTTTCTTATGGACCGAAAGAAGTGGTAAATTCAGTTGACTTTCTAAACACATGTTCCTAGAACCATCTGGAAATTTGGGTCCATTAGAAACTTGTCAAGTTATAGTCAGCCCACCGACATTGCGTTTGAACGAGCAAAATCCGCGAAGCAAAACTCCTAAAACTGACGTCCTAAAAATGACTAAATACTGACTATCCGCGCCCCCAAAATAGCAAAACTGACGTGAAGATTCGCGTCTTGAAAATGGCTGTTGAAAAAGGAATCGCTAATTCGCAGCTGACATTGTGAAAAGCGCCAATGTGAAGTTCTTGGGTCAAATCCGCGGCTAAAACTAAGAAAAAATGCTAAATGTGAAAAATCACCTATTCACAGCTAAAATAGTGGAAATAGATAAAATTGAGAAAAAGCGCTGAATCACTGTTAAAGTTGAGGAAAAACTTTTCAATCTTACCTGCAATTCCCAGGTGAAATTAAGAGAAATAGCCGCAGAATTACATCACCCAGAGCTGTAAATCTGTGAAATTGGAAGTTTCGGGCCCTTTTTTTGTCCGTGGACTCAGGGAAGCCACCCTCGACTGCACCACGTCTGACAATTATAGCCTTGAAATTATACATATAACTTGGGGTTAAAAATCTGTGGAATTAACAGTTTCATTGTATCGGAGACATTGCTAGTTTTCGGTATTAATTCCCACGAAATTTCCAGTTTTTGGTCTTTACTTCCGCGAAAGTTCGAGTTTTTGGGATCTTTATTAATGACCGCGCGGAACCCCTGCTAGCCGGCCTCGGTAGTGTCCAGAGTCGTCAAATTTGTAATATTTTGAAATAAAATATCCTCTTAATTGGCATTTTCCGGGCGGCATATTCACGATATCTCAGTCTCAATTTCAGCGAAATTGAAAATTTCTGGTCTTTTTGCAGGGGCGGTTTTATGGGGGGCGATAGTGGCGATTGCCACCCCGTCAGCTCAGCCACCCTCAAGGAAACGGCGGGGGGGGGCAATAAAAAAGGAAGGGAAAGTGAAAAGATACAAATGTGAGGGAAAGGAAATCATATATCTAGAACTAGGAAGTAAGAAAATGACTTCCTCTCCTTCTTTCCTTCGGGAACTAATACAACCTTGTTAGCAGTTTTGTTATTTCGGATGCATTTCGGGCACAAAACAGTAGCCCCTCTTCAACATCTCAGTTGAAGGACTTTGGGCAGTTCACGTTGCTGAAGAGGGGCTACTGTTTTGTGCCCGAAATGCATCCGAAATAAAAAAGAAAAAAAAAAAAAACTGCCAACAAGATTGTATTAGTTCCCGAAGGAAAGAAGAAGGAGAGGAAGTGTACGGAGAAAAAACCTGGAAAAAGGAGTTGTGAATTAAGAAAATTACTTATTTTAGTAGGTATTAATTGGTAGTACACAATTCGCGGAAAAATTAATAAAATCCGAGACATTTGGTTATGGAAGAGCGAAAATCGGAAGAAATTGTGGTATGAAAGAACCAAAGTCACGGCATTTGGTTTATAATGAGCCTAATTAGTTTTTTAATTAGCCAGAATTATACAGAAGGCTTTGAACGAGCGAAATCCGTAAAATTTTTTTTTGATAGAGCGAAACTTGGATTCAAAATAGATTCAATTGCGATACTTGGTTTTAGAAAAAGCCAAACGCGCAGGACTTGTTTTGGATCAGATATTGAACCAAAGTACCTGGTTTTTACTTCCATGTTCCCATCGGGAATGGAAGTATGGTGTTCGTGGAAAAAATCGAGTCCCACCTGACATCACATTCATAATGTACAACCTCAGAAAAGTTGAAAAAAGTGATTTTTGGCATGCCGTCGGTCTGTAGGTCTGTCGGTCTTTTGGTAGAATGTTCAGGATTCTGAGGCCGTATTCCCAGATTTTTTGATTTAATCAAATTGCCAACACCACATTCGCTCAGATTTCAGACATTGCAATGTAAATCCGGTTTTTGGACAGTGCGCTTTCGGACTACTGTTTTTTATAAAAGAAAATTAAGAAGTTCTGGGGACGAGTAGGGGGGGGGGGTGAGAACACATTAAACCGCCACCCCCGTCACGGAGGCTAAAACCGCCCATGCTTTTTTGCCGGTCGTGGATTATGGGCAAGCCAGCCCCGACAGCGCTCAAAACCTGACGAATAGCCGAAAAATTGAAACATTTTGAAAGCAAACATCCGCGAAATTGGAAGTTTACTGGCTGAATATTTGTGATATTTAACGTTGAATGTTGCTTTATTTTTCAATCAATTGCTCAGTTTTGGGTATTTATTTTCGCGAAATTACAAGTTTTGGATATTTATTTCTGTGAAATTGCGAGTTTTGGGTATCATATATACTTATTATTATTTATTTATTAAAGCGGTACCGGAACCTAAGCTAGCCTGGCCCGACAGCGCTCAATACCCAAAGTAGAAACGTTGCAACTTTTCGTAGGGAAATATCCGTGAAATTGGAAGTTTGCTGGCTGAATATTTGCGATATTGGAAGGTTCACGGCCTAATTGCAACCAAACTGTAAGTTTCATGGCTTTTGATTATTAGCAGGCGGACCATGGACAAGCGAGCCTCGACTGCTCCCGTAACTTCAAATTTAAACGTGAAATTTAAATGTGATTCAAAGTGAATGAATTTGCAATTCGCGAAGCGAGCAAATTCAGTTTCCAGAAATATTATCTGTGACCGATTCTGCCAGTTTCAATTGGCTTTTGTGCTCATGCTTAAAACTACGGACCTAATTTCATCAATAGGGTGACACATGATTTGTACAATCGAAAATGAGCGTTTTAGGGCTGAGGAACCGTTCAGGGTGTAACCCTATGCTTCTAAGCTTTTTCACCCCTCCACCACCACCTTCTGAGCTTTTTTAACCACTATCAGTGGTTTCATCGGTAGCATTCCTGCTGAGATTCTAGAGGCGATATTCACATTTCGCGGACAGGAGGCGTTAAAATGGTCGACAATGGAGTCAAATGTTCATACTCCTGGAGCCTGCCCCGAAAAGGTGCATGTATTTTCTCACAGGTTTTGAAGATCATGTCTGCACGTCTCATGGTCCATTTTCCGAGAGGCCGAATTTTCATATTCTCGGCCGACAAGTCCATTGTTTAGGCAAAATCTCCTATTTCTGATCAAGGAGCGAGCAAATTCAGTTTCCAGACAGATATATGTATATCTGTGGCCAATTCTGCCAGTTTGGCAGTATTTAACCAAAACTTTGGTTTCACTTGGCTTTTGTGCTCAGGCTTGAAACGATTTTCTGACCTTTGATAAGGGAGAGACCCGATTTTCCCTTCCTTCTTTGGTTCCACATTTTTAATTCCACGTTATTTGTCATCACCTCGACGGTCAGATCACGGACTACCCACCCCCTGTGATGGTTTTCCTGTGGATTTATTCGAAACCGCCCCCCCCCCCCATTGGGTTGGGGTCCCTAGGCGGTCGCCTACCCTGCCTACCCCTAAAAACTGCCCATTTATTCAAGAAAGATGAGCAGCTTCCCCTCCTTCTTCTTGAATGATTCTAACTAATGATTCAGTAGCTAACTACATATTTTATAAGTTCGCGTACGAGTAGTTTGATTCTGTGTGACAAAATCTGTACCTATAGTATGTATTTTCATGACACGAAATTATTTTTAAATGCTATCAATAAATAGGATTTCGGACATATGCGTCGATAGGTAGGTTTGAGATTATATTTTCGCTAATTCATTACCCGAGACATTAGGGGTATTCATGGAAAATGTTGTATTATTTTGTTATATCTAAAGTCCGAACAGATGAGTGTAGTCCAAGAAACGGAGAAACTGGACAAAAAAAATACGAACGAACGAAATAACATATGTTAAACCTCTGAGCATGAATACCCCTATTAACTATCTGATAAGCCTATGGCTGGGGTGGACCTGGCACAAATTATTGCTTCAGTTCATCAGAAAAGATTATTTTAACTAATTCAAATCGTTGAAATCGTCAAGATTAACGGCATTATTTTTGTTTTTCGACAAAGGAGAATAAATATTAATTTGGGCCATCTTTTTTGTTGAGTGGTGTCCACCCTAGTCCGCTGTATCGGTTAAACGCGAGTAAGGATAGACGTGGGACACTTGTGCTACTAAGCTGATGTATAAAAACATGTTTTGTAGTGTTTTTGTTATATTTCTACAGTGGTCCCAGAGATCCTAGATACGCCAGAGATCCCAGGGCTGGTAAGACTTGCTTGAACTTTTCTCACCACCACCAACAACCCCTAAAAAATTATTTTCTCTTCAAGTTGCAACAAATCCCTCTCGAGCCGTCCCACCTGTAGCACAACCGCCCAGGCCAGTCGCTCAGCCGACGATCCCTCCGCAGCCTGCTCAACCGTCAGCACCCATCGCTCCTGGTGGCGGCTTGGCCGGTGCTATACCGACGGGTGCTTCGGATCAAGAGAAGGTATATATATCTGGGCGACGAGTTTGTTGTTATCAGTCTTCGATTATTAAACTTTTCTCCGACATTTATTTGTACGTCTAGGCCGCGCTCATCATGCAAGTGCTGCAATTGTCGGATGAACAAATTGCCATGTTACCGCCTGAGCAGAGACAGAGCATTCTAGTTCTCAAGGAGCAAATCGCCAAGAGTACTCAACGCTAACTTTTCGTTTAATGAATGTACGAATTTTACTTATTTTATCGCGAGAAATTCTTATTCTCTTCCAATAAAATCCGGCTTAATTCCTTGCGGTTTTTGTATTCTCTCTTTGATTCATCTACAGCTTTTTTCCTCTACACCGCAAACTGGTAAAGTGACCCTTAGCAAAGGCCCGTCCTGTTGATATCTTCATTTTGGAATGAATCAACGTCAATAAAGTATTTTGAACACTAATGAAAGGCAAACTATGCGAATTATATTTTTGTTTACAGAACAAAGCCGCGGGCGTTTTAATAACCCTCCGCTTTGAGATCAATCATCCGTAAAAATTAATATATTTTTTTGGTTTCTTTTTCGCAAAAGGCTCCTATAAATAATTTGAAAACGTGATAGTTTGATGCCTTTCGAGTGACTTATGTTTTCTCCCTCATTCCCACTATTTTTATTGTCTTGGCTAAAGGCCAGGGTTTTCTTGTATTCAGAGGTCCGCGTTTTATTTGCACTAATAACGTCACTTTCCCGATAAAATTTTTGATTTGTCCGTAACGGAGGACCAATTAGAAGGTGATAAATGGCAAAAATACTCTTATGCTGCCCTTCCTAGAGGTTGAAATTTTCGTTTTTCGCCCTTTTTTAAGACAATGTTTTGTTTTGTTGAATCGAGTTATTTTTACGGCTCTTCTTCTTCGGAAAACGTGCAACTATACCTGAAGTCTACCTGTTGACTCCACCAGTTCCGTGGCTCCCTCCAACGGTCGCTATGCCAACGGGAACACAGAACCGTTTTTTGTGCGTCTACCACCTTCTTTTTTCCACTCTATTCCATCCAGTTCCCACCTTCCAACAGACAGTGGCCGACTGAAGAGTGAACAGACTTCATTCCTTAGTGGCGATTCCTCGAGTGGTCTTCCGAGTTCTTTTTCCATGGTGAAACACTGGCGTGCACTGACTAAGTGTTGTTTTTAAATTTAAAGTAACGTTTTTATTGTGTTACTTTGAAATATTATTTTTTAGACCGTGCAGAAAAACGTGCGCGTTTCAAGTCGAAGAAGTGTGCGGGAGTTAAGCCGGGCTGTGCGAAAGAGAGAAAAAAACATGCTGGAGAACAGGTAAAGAGAGTGTCGTCCAATCTTCCTTCCCTGTTCGGAGAAGAAGAAAAAACAACAATGACTGAATACGAAAGAAAACTCTCTACAATCAATTCGGCGGACGAAACCGACGACGCTCCTGCGGAAGACTCACCGTGTCTTCCTAACCCTCAGTACGGGGCAAAACGGAAATCGTTGGAGTCGCTGAATAAATCCCGCGACCTGGAGGACAATAATTCGTCAGTTTTAGACGCAGAAAAGAATAAAAACACAGAGAACGCCAATAATTACACGGTGAACAACGGCGGGGCTGGCGCGACGAACAATAAAAAATCCAAAGTCGCCTTCAAAAATGTCACGTTCAACGGATTCCCGGCTCCGTCCAAATTTGAAAAATGGGCACAGACAAAAACTGGACTGTCTCGGTCGGGTCTTGTCATCGTCATATGTCTCGTTCTTCTTCTATTTCTTCTCGTCGTGACCATTGCACTCATGGGGGCACTGTGGCCGTCCATTCCACACTCGATGTCTGCGCCTATTTGTCGACGGCCGTCTTGTCTTCTGGCATCCTCAGAGGTAAGAGTTTTCTCATAATTTTTTTTATAAACAACATTATCTCCCCCCCCTCCCCCGATCATCAACACGTTTGGGTGCTTGACCCAAAAGTCATACAACATTTCGCGCGCCATTTTCCGCCTTGCTTCACTCGTAGACACATTGCCCTACAAACTATATTCATCCTGTTTTCCATCGTTTCGGCGTCTTGAGGAATTCTCCAGGTGGACTATGACTCAAAATAATAATTAAGACATGTTCGTTAACGAAAATAAATTCTTTGGTTATGCGGAATCGGCCAATCATGGGGGGGGGGGAGAGGCATTTCATTTGTGAGCAGATGTACTGGCGACCAGTACACCTATCGGATTACCGGTCTGTCCCGGTAATGTTCGATGCCATTCCTTGGCTGAAGGCGATTTCCTTCCTTTGAAAAACAGGAAATGAGGGTAAAAACATCGCCGTAGGCATTTAGGCGGTTTCTCTTCGATAGGTATAGTGAAAAAAAAGCAACGCATGTCTTATTAAAACAAAATCTGAATTTTCAACCGTGGTGGTAGCGGTGTAATTTTAGACGGATGGCTTAAAAAGAGACCTTTGTTCATTAGCAAGCCTTTTAAACTGACATTTCTCGCTAAAATTATATATATATAACCCCCTTAGACGCTCCGCGCCTTTATTTTCTTATCGCCTCACGTTTTGCATTCATGAAAAGCTCGCGAAGAGTACGAACAGCGCTATTCGTTTTATTCTCACGGGGAACTATTTATAGTCAACGGGTCACGTTCAATTTTATTTTATTTTTTAAAAAAAACTATCAGGACATGGGCGTAGCCAGTCCAAGACCGAGGTGTTGGTAGTCAACTTTATGAAAGCCCCTCTCCTCTTACTCGCCTTAAACCCGCTTCCAGTCATTATTCCGATGTACTATAAGGGGGTCATCGGGTTTATAGGTTTCTCGCAGCAATTTTAGCACGAGTTATGGGTATAGGTACACTCGTACACAACATAATGACCGTTAGAGTGGCCTCACATTCAAAACGACCAGTTTTGTGAGGAGTTAGCCCCGTCAATTTACTCCAAAGAATGTCACTTTAGTCGCGCCCTTGAAACTGGACTGATCACAATCACTATAATAGAATTTCCGAAAACTAAAAAACTTGAAAGCTGGCCATGTTGTCAACACGATATCAATAAGTTATTAAAAACTAAGTTTTTTGGCTGTAGGGGCGGAAGTCAAATTGCAAACTTAAATTTCACGGATATTCATTAGCTCCGAAACTTGCAATTTCGCTTACATTCAGCCAGGAAACATTATAGTTTCACTCATTTTAGACCCCGAACTTGCAATCTCGATGCTTCGCGCTTAATGTTGCAATTACACGTCTATTCGTGATGCTGTGGACGCAATTGAGGGCCGGCTAGCCCTCACTAAACTAAAAAAAATGTCGCTCAACGGCAGGCCGAGCCGTGAAACTTGCTCAATTAAAACCAACTTCTTAAAAAAAAAAAAAAAAGAAAAGGAAACTTCCAATTTCGTGGCTATTTGCCTAAAAAATGTGGTGACTTTGCGGCTACTCTTCAGGACGCTGTCGTGGCTTGCTATAGCTCCTCACTAAACAACAAAAAATCCCAAAAACTGTCAAATTCGCGAAATTGCAGACGAGGAACTTACAATTTGGATAAAATAAAGACCGGAGACGAAAAATTTCGTAAAAATTCAGATGAGAAACTTTTGCAATTTCGAAGTTTTTCAGTTCAACAATTGTATTTTTCCTCCCGTGAGACTAGTTTCGGGCACTGCGTCCCATTATCAATCTCCGGTGACTTTAATTAGCATGTAGCGTCAAACATATCACGCAACACACCCACAACGCCAACAGCCACCAACCACTAGTGCTTGACTCGTTGCTCAAAAACGTAAAAGAATCGTTTGGCAACGATGAAACGTTGCCAAACTTACTTATTTCTGCGTAAATTTAACTCGACGTTCACGTAACGAAAACGTTTTGTAACGTTACTGCAAATCTCAGTAACATAAGTGAAACGTACTTCTTAACGTCTCAGTGTTTATTGGGATACGCCGGGTTTGTGGAGTTGTGGACGAGAGTCATAAAATGCCGTATTCTGCTGTGAAACTTGTATGGCCGTAAATCTTAGCGCTTCATTTAATTTTACCTGGGAATTTTCGTGTTTCTCAATTTTAGCCACGGAAGAGCGCTTTTTCTAAATTCCAGATGTGAATTAACGTTTTTTCTCAATTTATTATCCGCAAATCAGCCCTGTTTTCCCCAATTTTATCTGTAGGCCTATATGTTTTTTGTTTTTTTCAATTTTCGGCTTCGAATTAGCGATTTTTAGAAGCGAGTTAGCGATTTGTACTATCTATGTTCCCGAATGAGAAATAAATATGGTGCTTGTGAAAGAAATCGAGCCCGTGCTGTCTTCTATTTCTTGATACTTTCACACCTTAACAACCTAAGAATCGTCATTTTTTAATCTTTACGCTCAACGGGCGCCCCATTCGAACGGGTGCCCGGGGGGGCTCGCCCCTTCATCGGTACGCTAGAGGCCCTGATGACATGCTTTTTCGACATTTATTTAACCCTTTAACGCGCAAGCAGAATTTCGTAGGATGGTCCTGTATGCTTGGTGGTTACCTCTGTTGACCAACCCGTTTTGCTCCCTAGTGGGCAAAGCTGTTTTTGCCAGTTATTCTCATTTTCCCCCACTTTTCTTGCTCAGTTTCCATTATCAAACATAAAAATAGAAATTAGGCAAAAGATTTCAATTTTTTTCTCAAAAATGTAATTTACGTCATTTTTGACATAAATTCAAGAATATCATTTGAAAATGATTCCCATGGAATAAAAAGTTTGATGTTCTATCCAATTTTACGTAAAATCATTGTTCAAGACAAAATTAGCTGGAAAAAGATAAAAATAATTGAAACGAGCTGTAGGTTCACCCCCGGTACGATTTCCCAAACGCTCTCTGGTTACTTCAGTTAACCACCTTTGCAGGTTTGAGCCTTTCTGTCGGTCTAGTACCAACCTAAACATTTTTTATAAACTCTAGAGCAACGCACGGCTTCCAGCGCGCTGCCCGCTCGGAGCACTTCTTGGTTGGTTAACAGAGGTGACCACTAAGCATTAAAGAGTTAAACCCAAACTCGTCTGATTTGACACTTCCAAAACCCTAATCGCTAATTCTCGTGGCTGTAAATCAAGTTTCATGGTTTCGTCCGACGTGGATTTCGCTGATTTTTGCGCAGACGCCATTTTGCAGGTTTTGCTCGCTAAAACACCTTTTTTTGTGAGCTCACCAGACTAAACCTAATTTTGGGGGGTTTTGGCTTCCTGTAAAAACCGATTTCACGGTGTTGTTTCTTTCATACAATTTAAGTGGTTTTACAAAGTGATAAACAATTTTTATCGATCACGGCTCACTAAAAACGGGTGGGGGGAGAGTTACAAGTTTTTGGACCAAAAATTAGAAGGCAACATGAACGACAGTTTCGTAGTAGAAATTTAGTTTTTGACGGATAGTGACCGTTTATGCGCAAATTCAGTTTCTGACGACCGTGAAATACGATTTTCATCTCCGGATCCCCTGCAACAAGGCAATGGAGCATCTGAAATTTTTTCAAGTGAAAAGCTGCCTACCCCTAAATTAACGGCTGGCTACGCCCCTGGTCACATAAAAATGAATCGATAAACCACGAATTATCGCATTTCTTCAATTTTGGCAACGATTCAGCGTAAGTTAATCAATTTAGCTGGGAATGTGCGCCTTTCTCTATTTTAACCGAGAGAATCAGCGTTTTACTTCAATTTTAACTGTATCGGCGTTTTGCGCCCATATTTTTTCAATGTTAGCCACGAATTAGAGGTTTTTCTCAATTTTGGCTTCAAATGAGAGGTTTTTCTTACTTTTAGCCGCGTTTGTTATTTTCTGTGAATTAGCGATTTTATGATCCACATGATATAGTGTGACCATGACGTCACCATAGTATAGTCACATAAAGGGCCGTATTCATAAACCAACCTTAACCTTTACATCTCCTTTAAGCGCTTCAAAACAGATGACATATTTTTATAAATCATCACATTTTTCAACTCCTTTAGTTAAGGCTTTTCAAAGGTGGGTTTCTGAACACGGCCCAAAGTGTCCTCCACAAACCGTGAATTGTTCTAAATTTTAGCCGTAAAGGGGCCACCATAAACGGTGAACTCGCAAATGTTTTTCAATTTTAGCCTGAAATGAGCGCTTTTCCCAACCGGAATTTCTTTCCTAAATTCATGAACAAAAAACCTAAAAATTCCTATTTGTCCATCTTTAAGCCACTACCTATAGGCACGCTAATGATTATTTCTTATTTGACGGATTTTTACTTCCATGTTTTTAGCGGGATGGAATACATTTTGACGGATTTCTTGGCTTGACTTGCCGGGAAATGCAAAATACTGTTCTGTACAGCGCGCGAGAGTGGCAAGTTCGCCGTTGTTGCGCGACTAAAACTTCTACGTATATAATTATTTGCGGCTCTAAATTTACCGATGCATCAGGGGGGGGGGGCAACATAATAAACCCACGCTTCAAAAGACTAAATCAATCTTGAATTTCCTGTTCTTCCACACTAATAAATGCGAATCTCTAACGACACTCCCCCACCCTCCTTGCTGTCTCATCCACGCCTGGAATACTATTTAAAAAGTAGGACGGTGGAAATAATTGGAAAAAATGGTTTAAGGATTTTTTTACCGCGCAGTCTAGCACGCCCCCTTAAGTTGCCGGTGACTGTACTGTGGAGGGGAAGAGGGGACTCCAGAAATGAAGAAAGGATTAAAATTAAAGGGTCTCAGGTAAATACTGCTCCTCTATATTTCGAAAAGGAACAGAGTTTAAAGCCAAGTTTCCGTTACACCCCCCCCCCCCCGCCATCCCAGCGACTCTTATACCACCAACAAAGGCATTTTGTGGGTTTGTTTGGTGAGTGGAACGGGAAGAGAGACAACCATGAATTTCATGGAAAGCGTATACAGAATGGAAACGCGCAAAAGGCTAAAGTCAATAACAGATAAGAGCTAAAAGGGGATGATGGACACTGCAAACAAAACTGTTAAGTTACAGGGGTACAGGGGAGATCCAGCCCTTTCATTCACGAGATGTAACTCTAAAAAAAAATTTCTTGAATGGTTTCGCGCATAAGAGTGAAGGATCGACGTGAGGGTGAAATAAGGTTTCCAACAAGTTTCCACGTGGAAACTCAATTGCGTCTTAGCTTGGACCGTGCGGGGCCACTATGAAGTCATGGCAACAACGTTAGAGGGTGTCCTCCTATATAAGTCGACCAACTCTGAATTTTCGCAAGTTATTACGACGTGCTTTTTGCAGCGATTTTCAATTGTTTATTCACACACTCAAAAAAGACGATTTATTATTTTAGGAGTTTTCTTTTAAGACCTCAGGAAGGGAAGAGCCGCAAAAAAAAAGATCACAAGACCTTATTCAAGTTTTCCGTGCGTCGTACGTGTTTACAAAATGACGCATACTTAAAAAGGAACTGAAGAAAAATCTTGGTTTATTCAAGTTTTGCGTACATTTCCCATTCTAGTCTATAAATAAGCACCTCTTGAAGGCAGTTTCATTGAAATCGTAGAGCACACTTAATGGGATAGAGTTCTTTTTTATCATAACTCGACTATTAAGTACGGAGAGATCAAGAGACCATGAGTGGAACACGTGTACTTTACCCTTGCATCTGTCCCACCGCCCACCCACCGTCCCTCTGTGACTAAAATGCTCGGTATCGTAGACTACCGTACTTATGTAGTCGATAGCTTAAAAATGAATATAAAACTCCCGGAGGGACACCGAGAAACCGGGAGCCATCAAAATCAGATATAGATTCCGCGGGCCTTCTGTTATTTCACGAGCGCTCGTTAATTAACGGAAGAAGGAATCTCTGGTTTTTCAAAACGGTTTAAGAGCTTCTCGCTGCTTGCGGCGGAGGTTCTGAAGGGCGGGCGGGAGGGGGAGAAAAATTATGAGTCCACTTCAGGGGTCAATGGAGTGGTTCTTCAATATAACAGAAACGATGATTTATATGCACCGTTTTTTCAGAAAAATAAAATTAGATTAGAACATGCTGGTTTTGAGTGAGGCCCTATAGAACGGAGAATATTATCCTAAAGTTTCGTATTTCATAAATTGGTCCCCCTCCCCCCACCTTCTTTGCATTCCATGCCGAGCACAATTAACAGCTCCCCCCTCCCCCTCGTTTCACCAATCACATTGTGGCAAAATTGATAATTTAGTTATCCGTTCAACGCTGAACGGAACCAAATTGACTTCATTTTAATGCTATTACAGCCGGACAACGGAGAGGAAGGAAATTAAGTGGTCGGTAGAGTCGTGCTGGTGTCTCGTTATTCGTTGGTGAACTCAATCAACTGGACGAATACATATAGCGTTTAGTATACGTAATTTGAGGGAATTTGGATAAATTTCCTGTTCAAAATAGTCCTTATACGGTGACCAGATTTTTTATTCACTTGGAAAGAAGGACCCTGAGCTTAAGGGGACCTTTAGGGACTCTGTAGAACACAAATGTGAAAGACATGACTGATATTAAATTCTTAAAGATGTACCTGAACTATCCAGCCCACAAAAAGCGCAATTTCGCGGTAATTGCACTTGTATTTAGCTCCGAACACCGTCCGATACAAGGAGAGGGAGAATGGGGTGATCGCCCCTCCCGTTCTATGGATTATACTCCCTAGTACTAAAATGTCTCTAAAGGGCCCTCAGCTCACGAAAATATACCTTATTGCTTTTTTCGTTCGTTTTGGTCGATTTTTCTCGACTCCAGAGTATCCTGGCATTCCTGGCCCATGCGCGTTGTTCTCAGGGAAAGTTTACGCGCAAAATTCAGAAGAAGTGCTATTGCCCAGTTTGTGTATAGGTCCTATTTTGAAAAAGCGTGCAAATCCGCGGCTAAAGTTGCTGAAATTCAAAGGACTCTTGCTGAAAGTGATAAGAAAAATAACCAGATTAAAATTCGTGTAAAGCCGCTAATTTGCAGCTAAAATTGAGATAGATCGTTTAGTGGCTAAAATTGAGAAAACAGCTGATCCGCAGTTTATGGGGGCCCTTTTATGGCTAAAATTCACAAGAATCGCTAGTGTGCTACTCTTTGGTCAAGTCTCCGTGACTTGAAAGAATTGAAGAAAGTGCTCATTCGCGGCTCACATCAAGAAAAAGCGCTCGTTCGCCCCTAAAGTTCTGAAAAAGCACACTCATTATAATGGCTGAATTTGAGATATAATTCGTCAATTCATTGTTTCTTAACGCATACTGTCGGACCAAACTTGAGAAAAAGTGATAATTCACAGGTTTTGGTCCTTGACAGGGTTTTACGGCTAAAAATGAGACAAAACTGCTAATATGCGGACGGAGCAAATCGTCAGTTTACTCATTTTCAACGAGCCAAACCTCATTTTGCCGATTTGGCGTGAAAGCGGTCCGTTTAGACGTTATTAGAGCGTGAACAGGCAGTTTGGCTTTTTTTTTTTTTGTGTGTGATAAATTTTCAATATGGCGATTTCTAGGTTGAAAATTATCAGTATGATAATTTTTAGGGCGTGAATTGCCAGTAGTCGGGGGCCCACGGATACAGAAAACACCATACTTCCTTTCCCGTAGGGAACATGGAAGTAAAAAGGATGTCTCACCAGAACTAAGAACGGAAACTTCCAATTTTGCAAAAATTATGACGCGAAAGTGTAATGCCGCGGATATTTAGCCGGGAAACTTGTAATTTTACAAACATTTGGACCCAAACTTGCCAAATCAAAAATATTTGACTCTAAATATTGCAATTGTACGCTATTCGTCTTTCGACTGGCTGTAGGTGCAATCGAGGCCGGATTGCTCAGGGCGTCTATGGCCACTAAAATAAGAAGAGATAAGCTCTGAAAATTGCTATTCCGTGAAAATGTTGACCAGAAACTACCAATTTA
The DNA here is from genome assembly GCA_038030265.1 of Corythucha ciliata. Lineage (NCBI taxonomy): Eukaryota > Metazoa > Arthropoda > Insecta > Hemiptera > Tingidae > Corythucha > Corythucha ciliata. The sequence continues at coordinate 24,957,659 of CM075939.1, forward strand.
GCAAATGTTTAAATATCTTTCAATTTCGCGTAAGTAAAGACCTGAAACTTGAAATTTTACGAATATTATTCAGACAGAAAAATTCAAATTTCACGGATGTTTGACTCCAAAATATTGCAAAGTTGCTACTATTTCTCAGCCTTTGGGGCCTGTCGAAGCCGGTCGGATCGGGTTTCCATGGTCACTATAAAGAGAAGCCCCGAAACTGACAATTCCACAAAAATAAAGACCAGAAACTTGGAATTTTGCAAAAATATAGAGACCCGAAATTTGCAACTTCGCCAAAAATGAAGACCAGAAAGTTGCCGTTTCGCGAAAATTAATACTTGAAGGATATTTGCCAATGTTTAGCCAGGGAACTTCCGATGTCGCGGATATTTAGCTCAAAAAAATTCGTCTAGGCTTTGGGGTGCTGTCGCCGTCCGCCTTGCCCGCGGGTTCCACGGCCACTAACGAAAGACCCAAAACATTAAATTTTAGGGAAATTGAGTCCATGAACGTAGACATTTTTAGAATATTCAGACTCGAAACTTACAATTTCGGAGCTATATTCATCAAGCTTTGGGCGCTATCGGAACCGCTAGACTGGCGGTCTTCACTTTTATACGAAATAGCAAATTCTGCGGGGGCTTTTTTCTTTAATCGTGGGCGTGACCAGAAAAGCGCTATTTGGCTGATTTGTGGACGCGAAACTTGCAATTTGGCACATTTCCATTTCATCTACGAATGTAGCGTTTTCGCGGCGACTAATGGCTCCGATGTTGAAATTCAAAGGCACAATTTGTATGAATTGCCGCCAATGACTTGTTATTGTTAGTCTGCGAAGTGTCACGTTGACTTATATGGGCACCTTTTTTTGTGTACTTAATGGGAGTAGGGGGCGTAGAATTTACCGGTGGAACTCCTGGCGAGATAAGCAATCTTGCGAAATGTATCTAACTAAGAACCTTGTCCAGGCGTGCAATGGGCTTGTGACGAGTCTCTCTGGACTCACCTTTTTTCCCCTCATTCATTCGTTCACTCCCCCTTCGTTAAAACTTAAAAGCCGCTCAGATACTCTGTCTCTCTCATACCCTCATAGTACCCCTAACGTCAAGGAACCTGGTATTTGTGTGGGTTTGGGTGATATGAACAAAAAATAAGAAGGGCATATTTCCACTCCCAATTCCTGGAATATTTGTTCTTCGAGTTACGCTCCTGGAAACAATGCATATATATTTTCCTGCATTAGACAGGAGGAGGAGGGGGGAGTCATTCAAGATTTAGTTTTAAAGGATAACATCTCTCTGAAATAATAAATTACTACGTTGGAGTGCTGAGAAAGGGGGCGGAATTTTAAAACACACACACATGCCAAAAGTATTAGGAAATTATCGAAGAGGAAAATGGCGATGGGGTTAACTGTTGAGCGTGTTTATTGTCGCTCTCTCGCTTTCCAACGCACAAGGAGGCGGAAGCTTACTCATACGACGAGTTCTTTGACGGATCATTTCCAGGGCTGAGAACAATTTGAGACTCGCTTCAGTAGTCACTTGCCCTATTTGGCGTCTTTTTCCTCTTATACACTCTACACCCCCGCAATGAGAGGGTCATTTTAGACGGCACCCCCCCCCCTGCCCAACACTTCCGGGAACCACCGTGAAACTTCGAGGGAAAATAATTCTAAGCCTTTTGCCCCTCATCCAATTCATGTGGTCGCTGTTTCAAACGTCCTCCTCTACGTCATTCCTTACATCATTCCTTATAATGCGCCCATTTAAAACAGAATTCGATGGACATAAGGGCTGAAGGCTTTTGATTTACGTTGCGCTAGATTTCGTTAAAAATAGACTCGGACAGTGCCCAGCTGTGCAGACTTGACTGTTTTTTCAAAAAGGAAAAGGATGCGTGTGTGTGTATATCGTGTGGGAAGAAGTACTAATCGTAACATTCGAAAGCAGTATAACGCCTTTTAAAGTAAAATGTTTTGATTTTAAATTTGAATTCACGAGAGAAGGTCAAATAAGTTAAATGTATAAAGGGACGGGGGATATTGTCCCTTTTTGCTTCTGATGAAAATAACATGCAGCACACGACCTTGCATTGTCGACTTCACTTGTGGAAACACCGGCTCTCTGGTGCTCACCACATATGTACAACTTCCTTGAATAGGAATGACGTCGGTTCCCGCTGCTCTCACAATAGCACAACACCACTGCGTAATAAATTATTATTATTATTATTATTATTTCAGATCCAGGCGAAATTAAATAGAAGCGCTCCGGCTTGCCAGGACATCCGGGAATTCGCTTGCGGGCATTGGCTGTCAACGCACACGATACCCAGGGACAAAAGTCAATGGGGAATGAAGGAACAAATGCGATTTAAACGTAAGTCTCTAACAATTAAATTAATTATTGCGGAGAAATTCAATATTTTTTCTTTTGAGACATTTCATTGACCTTTAAATGCGGCGTATTTAAGGGTGTAAAGCTATCCCATTCGACCGACAAAGATTTCGAAGACGGTGAACATACAACCACTTGGTTCCGCTCAGTTGCCATCAACAATAGAGTTCAAGAAAGACAAAAGCGAAAAAAAGGAGCGACCACTCGTCATTCATATTTTCTTTCACACGTATGTGCACATAGAATTTAAAAAAAATCCTGCAATCTAATCTACTTCGACAACAACTTTTGGTCCTGAATGCAAGTCCGGGTAATTATAATGGAATGACTCCAGCCCCACCCCCTCCACCCCAAACACAACGAATAAAATCGTGAGATGATTTCCTACGCGGTGGTACGGCTAAGGTCGTTGGCCATGAATATTACGAAAAGGATACGCTGAATCAGCTCGTTCTCATCATTCACCAGGTGGGTGGGTGGGGGGGTCCGAGTAAGGCCCGGGGTTTCATATTTACTTTGGGAAGCGATATGTACTAATTTTTGTGTTGTTCATACCTTTTCCTGTTTATTCAACTGTGTTTGATTTATTTGCGAAAGTCGCTTTTGCATCCGTTTTTTGTTTAATTTATTATTTTTTATACTTTCCCCAAGAGTTTGACGAACACTTCAATCTATAAACCTCTACGTCTTTGTTAGTACGTATACTGTTAGCTGTATTATAACATCAGTTTGAAGTCGTTGTCGGTGGCTATGAAGGGAGGGGGGTGATTTAAAAACAGTTTTTCAAAAAGAGTGAAAGAAACTAAAGCTTTCAAAAACTCTATTTTCGGCTCGTTCATCTTGCTTTTTCCGGTCGTAAAATAGTGGAGCAATCCGGCCTGTTCCAATAGAACGCCCGTTTTGACGGATATATGTGACAGCTTATGATTGTGAGGCTGAAAAGTATAATTTGGAATATAATTGATTAAGTTGGTGGGGCAGGGGGCAGTGTACGCTTAGGTCTTTTCAGGTATGTGGGGCACACGTCCCTCGGTTTTGGATAGTTGTCCAAAGAACATTAGAAATATGTCCTCGTAAAATGTTCTCCTTTTTCAATATAATATATTTCCCTACGATTGAGAGAGGGTGGGAGAGTGTGATAGAGAGAGAGAAGCGAACTTTTTTTTTTTTGTAATAACCGCAGAGGCCGGCTAATACCATATTGCCATATCACCAAGCCAAAATAAAAATTGTTCTTTCACAAATCCGGGGGAACTGCATCTAAGCGGGCATGACGCAGTCAAATTTGATTTTCTATGTCCCCCCCCCCCACATCCCCTCATGGGTTAAGAAGCCCCGCAGAACGATTTTTGAAGGAGCAAAATTGGCTGCGTTGAGGTTTGAAGTTGCCAAAGGAGAGAAAGTTGAAGTTTGGTAGCGCCAAAATTTACAATATTGGTAGTTTTGGAGCAGCCAATGAGATGAGCCAAAACTGCGATTGTCCTTAGTATTTTTTCAAAGAGCTAAACCAACGAAATTAGACATTCCCCTTTCCCCGGACATGTCCTACTTTTTAGAGCGTCCGGCCACATTATTCAGGTGTCCTAGGGAAGGTTTGTTTTTTTACTTCCTCCAGAATTTCAGGGATTTTGGCCGGATCAAAAACCAAGTTTCGTGGCTAAGTCAGTTTCACCGGTTCCGTTAGTTCAAAAACCTAATTTAGCGAAAAACAAACAAACAGACGACAATTTCGCTGAAAAAGTTCTGTAGGCAAAATGTTCTAAGTTAGTTAGGTATGTATCACAAACATTACAACATATCAAGGGTCCATTTTTCGAATTTTCACCCTTTTAAAACCAAATTTCGTGGATTTAGGTCTTACGGAAATCAGTTTCGCAAATTCGAATAATCAGAAAATTGATGTGATTCCTTCGTATTCAGAAACCAAATTTCCGTATTCGGGTCATTCGAAACCTAATTTCGTGGATTTGACTCATTCCAATAACAAATTTGCGACTATTATTGAGAAAAATCACTAATTCGCGCGGTTAAAATTAAGGTCAAACGTTTGCGGCTAAAATTGAGAAAAAGGTATAATTCGCTGCTATAAATGGAAAAAATCGCTACATCACGGGATAAAAACGCTACTTCCCTACTAAAATTGAGAAAAATCGCTAGTTCACGGGTAAAATTGAGCAAAAATCGCTTGTTAGCTTGTAAAATTGAGAAAAACGCAAATTCCCGTCAAATATTGAGTAAAAAAACGAATTCGCGGATAAAATGGAGAAAAATTCTTATTCGCGGCCAAATTTCTGAAAATGCTACTACTGTTTATATTTCACAGTGAAATTGGAAAAAATCGCTAATTAGAGGCTAAAATTAGGACATATACCTACTATTTCACGGCAAAATTAAGAAATGTTGATTATTTTTGGTTAAATCAAGGCTAATATTGAAATAAAATCGCTACTTTGTGTAAGGAGTTGAGGAAAAGCGCAAAATTCACGGTTAAAATTGACGAAAAACGCTAATTATCGCCGGATAATGCATAAAAAATCAGTAATTCGCGTATTAAATTAAAAAACGCTAATTTGCTGCGAAAAACCATGATTCGCGGCTAAAATTGAGAAAAAGCCAATGAGGAAGTAACACATTTTCCAAATCATGCTGTCGTGATAGCTTGGGTACCAAAACTCATGAAAACACGATCCGTTCAAATAAAATCAGGCCCTATATTTTTTTATTAATTTTTAAAACTATTGGGTTGTGGGACCCATTTGAAATAGGCTAGATAGACTGATGACGTAATAACAGCATTCGCGTGACCTCCACAATAGCTTCCCACAAATAAAACAATAGGACTTAAGAGAACGGGAAGGACAAGAAGGGGCATACATGATAACAGCCATGATGCGGAGGGGTGGGAGGGGCCACAACCCCTTAATCACGTCACGAGTCACAGACCGGCCGTTTAAGGCCGGGTGCACACGAGCGTAAACTGACGCGCGTCACTTGACAGCCCCATTCCAGAAGCATCAGGCGAAAACAAATAAGTTATCACAGCGGGAAGTTTGAAGAAGGAAAAAAACCGTTGCGGCACCCCCTCCACCTACTAGCATAAGTACTCTTGGCCCCGGCCAGGGTGCAGTGCCCCCCACGCTGCTGCCGGCAGTTCGATCAAGTTCGTGGCTAAAATGGAGAAAAATCGCTACCTATTTCAAGACTATAAAAGTGACAGAAATCACGGCTAAAACGGGAAAAAGAAAGAAAAAGAAGAAAGAAAAAAAAAAAACGTCAATAGTCGGGGCCAAAATTGAGAAAAATGGCAAGTTCGCAACAAAAATAGAGAAAAATCGCCCCCTCGCGGTTAAAAAAAGCTAATTCGCTGCTAAAATTCGGACGTACGCTAATTCACGTCCAAAATTTTGAAAAATCGTTTATTAAATCACGACTAAAATCTGAAAAACATCGCTAATTTGGATGAAATTGAGAAAATGCGCTAATGGGAACTTGCATGAATGCTCGCCGATTTGGGAGAAAAGTATACTGGTGAATTGGCACATGGACAGAAGGATATCAACAGTAGTTGCAGCCCGATTGGTGCATTTGGTGATTTTTAAATACATTTCAAAGTTCTTGGAGAGGGGATAGATGGTACGAGGGGAAATGTCGTCAATGACCACTTTTGAAGCATCTAATGAGGGAATTCAATTTTTTGTTTACAAATAACAAGAAAAATTGACTCCCTGAAAATGTCTCTTACCTCACCCCCTCTTCCTCCTCCTTCCAATCTTCTATCAAATCCCCGCTCAAAAATTTTAAAAATTCGCTCTAAAAAAATCCTTGATTGATTTCAATGTTTAATGTCAGCAATTATGGAGCAATGTTTAGTATTGTGGAAGAGCCAGTGCTTGAAAAATGTGCAAGTTCCCCATTCGTTGCTATAAATAGAAAAAAATCGCTAATTCACGGGATAAAAACGCTAAAATTGTGAAAAAGCCCTAATTCGTGGCTAAAATAAGGAAAATACCATACAAGTTCTTATGCATAGTATTACCTGGATGGGGGGGGGCGGGCGATATACGGTACGCTAGTACTATAGTTAAGCAAATACATCACTGGTTGACGTAATTAGGTAGTTGGTACCCAGAACGATGGATTCGCCACTGTAGTCAGACAGAGAAAAAGGACTCTAGTTGATCCAATATTTCATTCGTTTATCAATTTATTCTTTATTAAATAAAACGTTATTTTCATCGATTGTACTCTATTTCGTTTGCAGACCGTGAAAACCTGAGAACTTTGATTGACACCATGCCCTTTCCGGAAGACGTCGAAAATTTACAGTGGAGAGTCAAAAATATGTATGAGTCTTGCATGGCCGTCGGTAGTGTCGAAACGGAAGAGGGGCGAATGCTTCGAAAAGTCATAATTCAACTCGGTTAGTTCCTCTCTTCCCCCGCTCTGTGAGCCCTTTCCCTTCTCAATTCAATTGTTTGTTTTTTTGTTTTCTTACGTTTTTTTTCCGTTTTAAGGTGGATGGCACGTACTGAAAGATTTTTCGGTAAAAACGTGGGAAATGGAGAAAACTCTCATGAAACTTCACTCCAAATATAATATTCAACCGTTTTTCAAAGTCGAGGTTGTTCCTGACGCAAAAGAGCCGTTACAAAGTATCATACAGGTATAATGTTGATTCATTGATATTTTAGAGATGTCCGATGGGTTTAATTTTGTTTTTTCTTCGTCAATAAAGATATCGCCCGGTAATCTAGGGCTGCCGGACAAATCTTATTATTACCAACACTCTGAAGATAAGGTAGGGAGTGAAGGGACCCTTCCTGAAACTGTCAAATTCAGACTTTTTATATTTTACCATTCACGTTTTTTTTTTTATCTTATTTAATCGATCACATTTCAGGTAGTTCGTGCCTACAAAACATTCTTAAAAGACATAGCGCTCACGTTTGGAGCGACGAGTGACGCTGCCAATACATTCAGCGACGACATCATCGGTTTTGAAAAACGACTCGCCGAACGATTTCCTTCACGGGTTCCCGAACGGGTGCCTCACTACCGGCCCACGATTGCCAAACTGGAAGAAATCGCTCCCTCGGTAAATTTCTCCAGCGTCAAACCGTTTTTTTTTTTGTTTTGTTTTTTTTTTTTTTTTTTTGTCTAATTAAAAACTTTCAAATTCGCGTGATAGGTGCCCTTGTTCGATATTTTGTCTTCGATGTTCCCCGAAGCTAAACTGTCGAAAAAGTCCGAAGTGGTTGTGGTGGCGGCGGATCACTTGGTCAACGTCTCGCGTTTTTTCTCTACCACCGATAGAAGGTATGTGTGTTTGTTTGCTTTGAACCGACTTGGAAGGGCGGTCATGCTTTTAAGACCCTGTGTGTTTTCGTAGTCAACATCACCCTATCCTCTGGGTAAATATTAACTTTACCGACTTTTTTTTATTGTTTTTTGTTGTTTGTGCACCACTACGATGCGTATAACATAACTGTTGGCTTAGAATAATTACCCGTTCTTGAATATGACTTGTTGCATATAAGGCTTTCACTAATTTTATTTAAAACTCAACATTTTGTTTTATTTTTTGCTCCAATTCTTACTCACGGAAAATAAAAGAAAGGATATAATTCAAGAACGCACGTGAGTATTGTTGAATTTAATTTGTGGGTGATCCACGCAGGTTTATCCGTGCACTTTTGTTAATACTTGCCCGCCTATTTTCCCTTCACTATCCTCCCCCCTCCCACAATCACCTTTTAATTTTTAATTTAATTCTGTTAACAGCGTCATGAATGACTACATGATGTTAAAACTGGCCATTGGCTACCTCGAGTTCTTATCCAAACCGTTTAGGAATACGCTGACTGAGTTTAATTCGAAACTTTACGGTATTATTTTTTAAAATTGACTCTTTGTCCTGAAAAATCCGCGAAGTTTCTTCACGTTTTCTTCGCTTGCAGGCACCAAAGAGCCCAAACCAAGATGGGAGTTCTGCATTGAAACTTTGCAAAAAATCGTTGGTTTCGGACTGGAGGCGATGCTCGAAGAGAAAATGAGTTCGGAAGGGGAGCGGAAACGAAAAGTGGTGGGTACCACGATCATTTTTTTATTCGTTAATCATTATTGAGAATTTCAAGAATGGTCCTCCCTTTTTAGTCTACTAAGCAAATTTTTTGAAAGTGTTAAAACCTTTATGAGAAGCGCTGTAGGAACACTGAGCAGCCCCTGGCATATAGGTACCCGAGGCGCAGCGCCCCCCCCCCCTTCTAGTTGCTACTGCAGTTGGGCCAGGTTCATGGCTAAAATTAAGAAAAAGCGCTAATTAAAGGCCACAAAAGTTAAGGAAGTTACAGCTAAAATTTAAAGAAAAAAAACCGCTAATTTGGGGCCTAAATTGAGAAGCGCGAGAGTAGTCTGTTTATCCAGTCCTAAGGGTGCGTGTAACCAACGCAGGTTTTGGTGTTGGTGGGAGGAGGGGTGATCAATTGGTAAGGTGGGGACGGTCTGTTCTCAGGCGCAGTTCATCGTTTGAAGGCTCGATTAGCCATGTTTGGCTAATTTTGTGGATGCAGATAGCAACTTTGAAGGCAAGAATCGTCATTTACGCCATCTTTGGCATCTGCAGGGCGCATACTATCAGTTTGACCATTTTTAGAGTGTGAATTGCCGGTACGAGTACGTCATTTTTATCGCGTGAATAGTCAGTTTTGCTATTTTTAGGGCCCGAATCGAAAAAGCTCTGACTTTCCAAGGCGAGAAGCCTCGGTTAGGCCATTTTTGACCGCGTATCGTAGAATTTTTCAATTTTCAGGTAACGAATTATCGGTTTCAGCTTTTTCAAAGCGCGAGTAGTCAGTTTAACCATTTTTACGGCGCATACAGTCAATGGTCGTTTCAAAGGCATGAATAGACAGTGTGATATTTGCAGGGCATGGAATCGTCAGTTTTGCTATTTTAGGACCCGAATGGTCAGTTTTCCGTTTTTATAGCGGGGAAATTTCCAGTAAAGCCATTCTTCAGGCGCGAATGGTAATTTTAGTCATTTTGAGGCCAGGAATCAACTGATTTGACATTTTTCAAGGCGCAAATCGTCAGTTTAGCTATTTCCAGGGCGCATAGAGTCAGTTTTACCGATTTTATGACTTGAATATACATAGTTTGACAATTTTTGGGGCGCATTTAGTCAGTTTTGTCATTTGTAGGGACTGAATAGTACGTCAAACCAAGGTGAAGAATGATCAATTTGGCCGTTCGTGGTGCGCGAATGGTCGAGTTTGCCATTTTATCAGGGCGGGAATAATTAGTTTATCCATTATTAGGGCTCGTAAAGCCAGTTTGCTCATTTTTAGAGCGGGAATCGCCAGTTTGGCTATTTTTAGCGGCCAGATAGTTAGTTTAGCGTTTAGCTATTTTCAAAGCGCGAATCGTCTGTCTAGCCGTTTTGGGACACGAGTAGTCACTTGACCCGTTTTTAGGACGCGAATAGACCGTGAAGCTTTATTGGAGCGAATGATCAGTCGTGATCATTTTTGACGCGCGAATGTTCGTTCAGTTGATGAGTTTGGCCATTTTTGGTGCGCGAATGGTCAATTTTGTCATTTTAAGGGGTAGGGGGATTAAGGTATTTTCCAGCATTTTCAGAGCTGCACGAATCGTCAGTTTTGTCATTTTTAAGGCACGTGAAGTCAAATGGCTATTTTTTGCCCGCAAATAGTCAGTTTAACCATTTACAGGGCGCGAATAGTTTGTTGAGTCATTTTTATGGTGGGTTTTAGGCAGCAAAAGCTATATGAAGTCATTTATTCTTAGTAGAGCGAAGTACACAATTTCTCAAGTCCCTATCCTTTTGAACAAATCAAGCCTCACTCCCCCCTCCCCATTTGAAATAATACTCGGAGTGGGCTGCCCCCGCATACGATAAGCCACGGCCGTCAGGAGTCACAAATGAGCCGTATTTCTAGGTCTCGTATTTAAGTGGCTAGTTTTCCTTTACAGGTTGCTGATATTTTCGACCAAATAAGACTGACAATGAAGGATGCAGTGGCAAAATCAAATAATTTACCCAACCACGTTCAAGATCATTTCCTCGATAAGGTGATCTTAAAAAGAAATTTATTCCTGAAATAACAGGCAAATAATGATGTTTTGTACTCATTGTTTAAGCTTAAAAACATCGGTATTCAAGTTGGCCTTCCGGTCTCGATGAGACATTCAACCTACTACAACGATTTCTATAGATCGCTCACGTCCATAAAGCACGATTTCTTTCAAAATGTCATGTACGGCGTCAATTTCATTGCGGAAGAGCAGCAGAAACGATTGACTTCCCCTTCGGAGGAGCACAGGTGAGCTACTGAATTTGATGATCTACGAATCGCACGTTTAATATTATATATATATATTCTCTAGGTGGATGGACGTTGTGAGTGACGGGAATTTGAATGTTGTTTACATACCCGAAATGAACAAGGTTGTGGTACCGATGTCGCTTTTGAACTTCCCGTACTTTCATCCTCACTACCCAACGTGAGTTCCCGTTGAATAATAAAAAACCAAGAATAGTCGGTAAATTAATGATCTTCGATAGGTCGGTTCTGTACGGTTCAATCGGCGTTGAAATTGCTCTGGCCATTTTGGGGAGTGTGACAGGGCGCGGTCTTTTCCACTCGGGCGACGGCATCATGCTCCCTTCCGAACATCCGCTTCACAACACGACTCACGACTGTCTCATTCATTTGAACGTGGCGACACCGTATCTCGAAGCGATCAGATTCACACTTTTGGTAAGTCGCCCTCCCACCTCTTAGGCCTCGCACCATCAACTAAACCGTGTGGTCGCCGCGTTTTAAGGCTTTGCAAAGTGCACTCGCACCCCTTCAACATTCTCACATACCCGCTCTGGAATTTCTGGAAGACGAAGAAGTATTTTTCGTCAGCTACGCCCAGTCGTTGTGCAGTATGAAAACAATCGAAAGGCAAGCTGTCGACGCGACAAACTTCAAGTCGAACATCGACGATCTCTACTTGTAAGGACCTTTTATTGTTCACTTTCAAGCATATTTTCTGACGGATTTTAATTTTTTTCTACAGGCTTCAAACCATCATGGAAAAATCGAAACAATTTTCGAAGACTTTCAAATGTGATCGTCCGCTAAGGAAGGATTTATGCGACTCTCTCATATGACTTTACGACTCGAGAACGCGTGCGAACGAATTATTTTTTTCACAATGCTAAAGCATGACAATGTTTCCTCTTTTAATGAACTGAGATCTTTTTTTGTATATGGAAAATATTATTATTTATTGTCCCCCCTCCCCAATGTGCTCTCTCCTCTCTTCCTATTTTAGGGCTTATGTGAAAAGAAAAAATAGTATGTAACGCTTACAAGTTTTTACAATTTATTGTGATAAGTAAGGTAGAAAGATTGTATAAAGTTGAAAGACCTTTTTTATTGTCAAGATTGTTTCTTTTCAATGTAGCCTTATTTAATAATTTTGGAAAAAGTGAAAGGCACGAATAACTTTGAGCGTGAAAAGACGTTACAACGCCTCAAAATCGGTTGGAATGCATGAACGTTAACGCGCAACGTACAATCTTTGAAACGATGATCTTGTATTGAAATGAATTTTGTCCAATATCAAGATAATTTTACCCTCATTACTGGTGTTCAAATAAATTGGGCTGAAATACTACACCATTAAAACCACTTTATTGTCTACACACTATGAGCTATATGAATAAAAAAGAGCATGACCTTATGCTTAAGTTATTCTCATCTGTTTATGAATGAAAATGACGATTTTATTCATAATTGATGGCCATATGCTTGAAAAAATGCAAGCACAAGGTCATGCTATTTTTTATTCATACGGCTCTTTGATCCACAGTGAAGCTGCGTAGCAGCTGCTCCTAGGTGCGGGGTAATCCATGTTGAAATGAGTTGAAGGAAATTTCACAGAAGATTAATTAGCCTGCTCAACTGTTAACTTAGAACGAGAATCACGTTTCCTTAGGGCCAAAATCTGAAAAGGGGAGCTCAAATGTCGGCCAGCTGCCGGAGTGACTGTATTTCTTCATTGTAAATATCAGGAAAAAGGGAGAGGTAGATAACACAAAATTTAATATTTGCCACACCCAGATTTTCTCCCGGAAAATTCCCCTAAAAAATAGTCAAGCACCACAGCGCCTAGATACTACGCTTGACACTAAAGACCCGCAAAACACCTCGCAGTTCAGAACCTCGTAGAAGTTCAGTACTTGCGTTCAACCTGAATTGGTAAATGGTAACCGGTTCCGGCCAAAACATCCGTACAGTGACGTCAGCGTCCCTCAAAGTGACCGAAAATGAGCGTTTCGCGTGAGTCGTTGGTTTCGGCCTAATTTTTCCACAGCGCGGCATCCGAGCCGGTCTTGGACATTTGCCACCCCCGGGTCGAATCTTTCACCAGTGCCTCCATAAAGTCACCGTTAAGAATAATCCGCGATTTGCCATTTTCTCAATTTTCTGTGAATTAGAAAATTTTCTCAAATTTACCATCATTAATGCCAAAAAACATTACCACCACCAGCATCATGAATGGTCGATGCCAAACCAAAAAAAACCGCTAATTAATTATTACACATTTTTCTTGATTTCAGGCGCAAATAAGCTTTTTTTCACAATTTATCCGCTAAATATAAATTTTTCTACATTTCAGTCACAAATTAGGGTTTTTCCCCGATTTTCACCGCGAATTACCTTTCACTTCCTGGCAAGAACATATACCTTCAGAATCAGCGAATTGCCGTTTTCCCCATTTAAACCGTGAATTAGCGTCCCCCCCTTCAGCGCTTCTCAACTTTATCGGTAAATCAGTGATTTTCCCCATTTAAGCAGTGGATTATCATTTTTTCCCCATTTTAGTCTAAATTAGCAATTTTTCACCATTTTAGCCATGAAATAGCAATTAATTTCCACTTAAGTCGCGAGTTGGCGATTTTTCTGAATGTTTGCAGGGAATTCGTGTTTTTCCGATTTTAGCTGCGAATTAGCGATTTTTTTTAAAGCGAAGCGTAGTGCGAGGTGACGGGGGCGAACTACCCTAAAGCTTAAAGATGGGAAAATGAGAATTTTTAGGTTTTATGTTCATGCGAGTTTTGGTAATGGTTGGACAGCGCTGTTGGCTCCTTTCGACGATTTTCGGTCCATTCGACTCAGGATGATCAACAAAGAGTGCAGCTGAATAATCTATTCAGCCCACAAAAGCGCTATTCCGAAGGCCCAAATTAAGAGAAATCAAGCCTTCTTGGGGTAACTTCGCAGTTGTAATAGAGAAAATACGCTGGTCCGCTTTGGAAACGTTTTTGGCCCACAAAAACCCCAGGAGTAAGTTGATCAAACTGGTCACATGAATCAACTAGACCCCAAATGAAGTCTATGTGCGAAAGAACGAGTTTTTTCGAGCAATCCTAGGACTAGGACAAGATTATGACCCGGACGGCGCGGCTTACGGACATTCCACAAATCGAATCTAGAAATGTTAAAAGGCATACACAGAAAAAGTTCGAGGGTGGGTTGTAAAAATTTGACGCTGACCTGAAACACAGATACAGAATGAATAATAAATCAAAACAGAAAACACTAATTCGAGGCTAAAATAGAGAAAAACGGCGAATTACATTTATTGCAAAAAACACCAATAAAGAGGTTAAAAGGGTAAAAAGAGAAATAAAAGTAATAATTCAGGGGAAAAATAGTTCATACACCGCTAATTTGCGGTCAATATTGAGAAAAACAACGAATTAGCGCGGTTGAAGTACAGGTATAACGCTAATTTGCAGCTCAAGATGAGAAAAAGTGTTAATTCGCTGCCAGAAACTTTTGGATATCCAGCAGAATGGATTCCCGATCCAACCCCTTCAAATTTCATTTTTGAAGGAGCTGGACCCTTCAATAATTGTGTTTTCCGAAATGGTCGAGCCAATCTCGCGAAATGGGCAAACTCTGCAAAATTGTATTTTTGAAAATCGCGAAACTACTCTTTAGAATGGTGAAACGTGTACGAGAAAGAAATAAAAAGCCGCAATTCGTGCTTCTGTCTGTCCCCTGCGGCCTCCATGAAAGTATAATCAATTAAGTTCTCTTTTTCAAGGAGGCAAACGCGAAACTGGTTCTCAAAATAGTCAAATTGGGTTCTGTGAAAGCCAAACCCTCAGCCAAATTCACGAAATTGGCACTTCGAAAGATCCCAACCAGCGGAGCTTAATTTTTAAACGACCGACCACAATAACCGGCCGAACGGCTTTTCAGATAATATGTCAATCCCGTGAAATTGTACTTTAGAATTCGATTCCGCCTTTGGGACCTGAAAAGGCGTAGTATATATATGAAAAAGTCCGCGAAATGGATTTCTTGCGTGTTGTGTGGTTTGATTTTTAGTATGGTTGGGTAGGTGGGGAGAGCACAGCTCAAGCTTTCAATATACAATGTGGAATGTTTAGGAACTATGCAGCACGAGTTCGGCAATAGGCCATCTTTGGTCCCTCCAATCATTAGGTAACATTTGCGGAAAAGAAGGGGGCAAAATGGGCTACTCGCCCCTCCCATTTTGGTAACGTAACGAGGAGATGGCGGCGCGAGAACGAATGGTCCATGTATCGGGCGTAGAACAGTAAATTAATCCTTTAAGGGCGCGAATGGCCATGTTATGGGAGCTGACGATCCGTTTAGCCATTTCCCATTACTCCATTTGTAGAGGGCGCGACTGGACATTTTTGAGAACGCCAATTCAGTCAGTGCGCCATTTTCATGGCGTTTTAGCTATTTTTCAATGAATCGTTAGTTGAGTCATTTTTAAGGATCGAATGACCAGTTTGGCTATTTTCAAGGGCCAATTTCAGGGCGTGAATAGTCAGTTAGGCTGTTTTTAGGGCACAATATTATTAGTTTATGCGTGAATCATCAGTTCAACCATGTTTAGGGTCAACTAAGTCAGTTTTTACTATACAGGGTGTTCATAAAAGAATGCCCTAGTTTCAAAAATCTGTAACTTCGCTATTTTTAAACTTAGCGAGAAAAAGTTGATTCCTTATGAAAGTAGAAGTTCCATAGTTTTTTTCGGTTGCCGAGAGATCGCACCACCAGTTAAAGGATCTTCGTATGCGTATTCAAGCTGCAGTACTAAGTGTGACACCCGACATGCTAATGAGGGTCTGCGATGAGCTTAATTAAGGCACTATAACCCGAGTATGCTTGCCCGGTGCCCGCCATATTGAGCTCTAATGACTAAGTTATGCTATATCAGATAATAGAATGGAGAAGCTTTTTATTTCTTTCTTTCAAGATTTTATTGTTTTATGTTGGTTTTATGCTTCCTATATTCACATATTAATTGCAATTTATTGATCGGTGATGTCGCTGAGCTTCTTTTTACGTTGCATAATGGTTTTTTCTAGTCACGATTTGTGATTGACTCTGAAAAAGCTTCTTGCACCAACCATCTGAATTTGATTCCTCAAATAATTCTAAGGCGAAAATTAACGTGGGTTACTACGCCCTGTGAATATTAACGACGATAACGATGTTATTGTAGCCCAGACTGAAGGCCCTTTTCCTTGTTCAAGATTTCGTTCATCAGGCATTGCTCTCGCAAATTGAAAATTGTAAGATTTCAGTGTTCCCAGTGATATGGTTTTCCACTCGTTCATTCTAAATTAAATGGTATGTTGATGGTGAAGACTGGTGGAAAATTGTAGTGATAGGTTTTTTATTTTTTTGGTGGGGTTGGCATTGTGGAGAGCTCGTCGTTTCTGGAAATTATTCTCGTGTGAAGACAAACACAGAGAACGATTCCCCGATAGAAACATTTTGTTTTCAGTACACTAGAACACTAGAAATTATGTTTACCTCACAAAGAACTGAATGAATAGTTGGGACTGGGGCCCATTTATCCTGCCTGCAATTTTGAAGCCAGCGCTGTTTTCTTTCATTCTCTAGGGGAAATCGAAACATTCAAAATCCCTTTTTACGCTATTTGAACAATTAACGGGGCAGCAGCCATCCATTATCTAAAAAAAAAAGCAGGCATCCAAGTTACGTGGTCGAATACGTTCATTAAAGGAATTGCAATTCCAAAGTGTGGAAACTTTAAATGACAAACTGGCGGATTGTTAGAAATAAATCGAGGACTTTAATTTTAAACCCGCCAAGAACGTTCAAAAAAAGAAATGATTCTTCAAATTATAAGCGTTTTTAGGAATTTTAAAATGATGAAAAGGCCTCTGGGAGCACTCAGGAACACCGAACACGAACACTGGTCTTAAACGAGATAGACGAAAAATCACTTTACACGCGCTTATTCTTTACCTAAATTAATATCATTTGGTGAAATAATGCCTAACTGTGGCCTCTCAGACGATCAGAAGAACTAATTCCAAATTAATATACAATAAAGTGCTAGTTTACTAGCTAAACAATACCATTAAACGTGAACAGTACACACTATCTTTTCTTGACAGAAGAGCACAATATGGCGGCCAAGCATACCTGGTTTAAAGGTTCTCTAGCTTAATTACCGCATTGACGTCGTTCGTGCTGTTGGAGGTGGACATATAGAACATTTGTAGGTATGGGAAAAAAACTGTGAATTATAATCTTTCATTTGGGACCAATTTCATGTCTGTAAATTAAATATTTTCAGAAATACAGATTTTTGGGACTAGGGCCCATTTATCCTGCCTGCAATTTTGAAGCCAGCGCTGTTTTCTTTCATTCTCTAGGGGAAATCGAAACATTCAAAATCCCTTTTTACGCTATTTGAACAATTAACGGGGCAGCAGCCATCCATTATCTAAAAAAAAAAGCAGGCATCCAAGTTACGTGGTCGAATACGTTCATTAAAGGAATTGCAATTCCAAAGTGTGGAAACTTTGAATGACAAACTGGCGGATTGTTAGAAATAAATCGAGGACTTTAATTTTTAAACCCGCCAAGAACGTTCAAAAAAAGAAATGATTCTTCAAATTATAAGCGTTTTTAGGAATTTTAAAATGATGAAAAGGCCTCTGGGAGCACTCAGGTACACCACGAAAGTGAAGCTGGCAGCCAAAACTAGCAGCCAAAAAATATATCGATTGTGCGCCATTTCGAGATAATCGATTATACCGATTATTGGGGACGTACGTCTAGGGGCAGCCAAGGAAGATAATAACAAACTTACAACAACTGGTTCATGTACTTCGCGACGAGATTATCATTACTTCAGTGTGTCTAAGAAGGCCTACAATTCATTCCATGATGGATACACCTCAATTGATCAGAAAACGTATTTTGACCAAGCAGCCGCAGTTGAATATGAAGATTGGCCTAAATTGACCTTTGCACAAAGGTAGGGGCCTGAGGAGTGATCGGATCGGAATTTTGACGGTTTCCCTGGATTCCTCGGTGAAAAATCTAGGACCGACTATTTTTATTTTATTTTTTAAAGTCGAATTTGAGCCCAGCAGCCGCAGTTGAATATGAAGATTGGCCTAAATTGACCTTTGCACAAAGGTAGGGGCCTGAGGAGTGATCGGATCGGAATTTTGACGGTTTCCCTGGATTCCTCGGTGAAAAATCTAGGACCGACTATTTTTATTTTATTTTTTAAAGTCGAATTTGAGCCCAGCAGCCGCAGTTGAATATGAAGATTGGCCTAAATTGACCTTTGCACAAAGGTAGGGGCCTGAGGAGTGATCGGATCGGAATTTTGACGGTTTCCCTGGATTCCTCGGTGAAAAATCTAGGACCGACTATTTTTATTTTATTTTTTAAAGTCGAATTTGAGCCCAGCAGCCGCAGTTGAATATGAAGATTGGCCTAAATTGACCTTTGCACAAAGGTAGGGGCCTGAGGAGTGATCGGATCGGAATTTTGACGGTTTCCCTGGATTCCTCGGTGAAAAATCTAGGACCGACTATTTTTATTTTATTTTTTAAAGTCGAATTTGAGCCCAGCAGCCGCAGTTGAATATGAAGATTGGCCTAAATTGACCTTTGCACAAAGGTAGGGGCCTGAGGAGTGATCGGATCGGAGTTTTGACGGTTTCCCTGGATTCCTCGGTGAAAAATCTAGGACCGACTATTTTTATTTTATTTTTTAAAGTCGAATTTGAGCCCAGCAGCCGCAGTTGAATATGAAGATTGGCCTAAATTGACCTTTGCACAAAGGTAGGGGCCTGAGGAGTGATCGGATCGGAATTTTGACGGTTTCCCTGGATTCCTCGGTGAAAAATCTAGGACCGACTATTTTTATTTTATTTTTTAAAGTCGAATTTGAGCCCAGCAGCCGCAGTTGAATATGAAGATTGGCCTAAATTGACCTTTGCACAAAGGTAGGGGCCTGAGGAGTGATCGGATCGGAATTTTGACGGTTTCCCTCGATTCCTCGGTGAAAAATCTAGGACCGACTATTTTTATTTTATTTTTTAAAGTCGAATTTGAGCCCAGCAGCCGCAGTTGAATATGAAGATTGGCCTAAATTGACCTTTGCACAAAGGTAGGGGCCTGAGGAGTGATCGGATCGGAATTTTGACGGTTTCCCTGGATTCCTCGGTGAAAAATCTAGGACCGACTATTTTTATTTTATTTTTTAAAGTCGAATTTGAGCCCAGCAGCCGCAGTTGAATATGAAGATTGGCCTAAATTGACCTTTGCACAAAGGTAGGGGCCTGAGGAGTGATCGGATCGGAATTTTGACGGTTTCCCTCGATTCCTCGGTGAAAAATCTAGGACCGACTATTTTTATTTTATTTTTTAAAGTCGAATTTGAGCCCAGCAGCCGCAGTTGAATATGAAGATTGGCCTAAATTGACCTTTGCACAAAGGTAGGGGCCTGAGGAGTGATCGGATCGGAGTTTTGACGGTTTCCCTGGATTCCTCGGTAAAAAATATAGGACCGACTATTTTTATTTTATTTTTTAAAGTCGAATTTGAGCCCAGCAACCGCAGTTGAATATGAAGATTGGCCTAAATTGACCTTTGCACAAAGGTAGGGGCCTGAGGAGTGATCGGATCGGAATTTTGACGGTTTCCCTGGATAAACAGATGAGATATTTAGAGGCATGAAAAGAACAGAGAATACAAGAGATATTACATTATTAGCGGCATTATTCACTAACTTTTTTCAACATTGCTTTTGTCAAAAATCATATGTTTCCGTTCAGTTTTCTTAATTTCATGAATGAGATTTTAATGTTTCTACCAAAGCAATATTTCAATCTCGTTAGAGAATCAGGGGGCCTATTCTCTAACAACAAGCAATATTTTTTTCGCCAGCCTTGTGTTTATTTCATTCATTTGTTTGAAGAAAATTAATGAAATAAACATATGACTTCGAAAAAGCTACTGCTTCGGAGTTAGAAAATAAGCCCCCAGGGGCCAGAAAATGTTCGTTTTGGCGGGATTTCAAAAATGCCAACTTTTGTTAATAAATAAAAAATATTTCTGAAGGGTTTTAAATTTTTATTTAGTTATTTACGTGGAAGAATTGATATGGCTCATCGAAAAAAAATATTTATGGAAAATGTGAAACTTCCAGTCAGAGTTGCCAATTTTGGGGCGTGAATAGAGAGTTTGGCTATTTCTAGGGCACATCGGCAGTTTAGACATTTTTAAGGCGTGAATCATCAGTTTTCCCATTTTAGGGCGAAGTGAGTTATATTTGCCATTTTCGGGGGCACGAATGGTCAGTTTAGCCATTTTCGAGGAGCGAAATGGGCGGTTTAGCCCATTTTAGAGCGTAAAGTATGGCCCGTTTCGCCATTTTCAGGGCACGACGAATATCGTCTCTTTTAGACCATTTCATGGTGCAAATCGTCAATTGAGCAATTTTAAGGGTGATTTTGAGTCAGTTTCAGGGCGTACAAAACCAGTTGGGAAATTTTTAGGGCACTCGGGTGATCTGAGTCAGATTCACCAATTTTAGGTTGTGAATAGTCAGATGTGATTTTTTCTGGGCATTAATTATTGGTCGGTTTAGTCAATTTTTGGGTGCGCATGCTCAATTTAGCCATTTATTGAGCGGGAGACATCAGTTTAACTGCCAATGGTCGGTTTGCCATTTTTAGGGCATGCATTTCCAGTTTGGCCACTTATAGGCTATGAAGTGTGGTCCCCCCCCCCACTACAAGTTGCGTCACCACCCCACCGCCACTATTTGTGTCATTAAGGCAGACTCGACAATAACAACTATCGTGGTTAATGATACTAAACAAGTCGTAGGAGGCTCGATTCCCCGGTTCGTCTCCGGGAAGGGGTTCGGTGGGTTGGCCTGCCTGCGGGGTGTGAGCGATGGGCTGGCGCAGGCGCGGCTCCCGGAGTGGGAGGGAGCCTTGAGCGTGGCGAACAAAGAAAGGGACAATCAGAATCAATCTACGCGTGGGACTCAAGTGTGAAGGGTCAGCGAGAAGGTTCGGTTACTGAGTCAGAAAGTGAGCTAGCAAGGAAAGAGTTGGCCTGGAGTGCGTTTGTGTATAGTAAGTCGGATAAAGTCGTATCGAGGAGTGAGTGAGAAAGAAAAGGAGTAAGTGCAGAGTGCGTAATTCAGTTGTGAGTCTGTTCCAATCGCCTGCGCTCACTTGTTCAGAAGTGAGCCTGTCCGTCGTCCTCGCTCACCTGTTCAGTTGTGAGCCTGTGTCAACCGTCTTCGCTCACCTATTCAATAGTGAGCTCGTCCCCGTCACCATTGCTCCCCGTCCGTCGAGAGTCGCTTCAGTCGCCATTGCTCAACTGTTCCATAGTGAGCTCGTCCCAGTCGCCCTTGTTCACCTTTAGCTTAGGGTTGGAGAAGGTGTTGACAAGCCGATACATGGTGAAGCCTAATGTTACAATTGACAAAGTCATTTTTCTGATGTTTTTATTTTAAGTGCTGATGATGATCCGGTGGATCGAAAACCGGTTACACTGAATTAAATAATAAAAGTACCGTGGAGATTACAATTTCATTCGAGCTTTAATCCTAATAGGGGTATTCACGTCAACTTTCGAACTGTTTGTAGTTTCGTAATTGCGTAGTCAGATGTTTGTTACCAGGGTTACCAGAGGGAAATCAAGTTTCGAATGAATGAGTTTGATATAGGCCCCGAACGAAATGAATGACAAAATGATTCCAATCTCGGTTTCCCTAATGCTCGTTTCACACATACGCGGTTTCCCCGAGGCGCGGTTGCTACGCGGCGCGAACGCCTCGCGTGTGTGCCCGCATGTGTGAACCGAAATTCGGTTCCTACGCGGCAGCAGTTTGAAGAGGTTTCTCGGTTCACACATGCGAGGCACCCTCCACGTTCGCGCCACGTAGCAACCGCGCGCCTCGGGGAACCACGTATGTGTGAAACGAGCCTAACAAGTAACAACAGACCTTAGCAACAACGCAAGTACGAAACTACAAACAGTACGATGGTTAACGTGAACACCCTTATGGTGGATTTCACCACCTCGGCTTAACTAAGCCGAGCCTTGTTCTTATAAAATTTAATGCATTTCTCCGAAAGTCTGACTTAATTTTAATTCGAACCTCAAGCCGAGGTGGTGAAATCCGCCATTAATGAAATCATTTCTCAGATATTGCTCACAATAAAACATCAATTTCGCGGTTTGTTGACGACCGGTTTTGCGGGGCTGCATAATTCAAAAACCACTTTCACGGATTTTGAACTCTTAAGCAAATAAACCAAATAAAAACATACAATTTGGGGCTCTATTAAAAACCATTTTGACAGGCCTGCCTCACTTTTCATTCAAAACCCAATTTCTTGGATTTCACTCCCTAAAAACACTTTTAGCCGCAGCTCGCGGATTCGAAAGGGTGGACGGACGATAAAGGATGGTTTTCAAAAAGGTATTTGTTTTATTTTTACACAAGAAATTAATAACGCAATAACTGAAATTTTATAATATTTTCGTTGGAGCTTCGCTGGGGATCGGTATGGCGTTAAACTGGTGGAGCCCCGTCCCTTCTGGTCCTTCCCTCGACCCAAGAAGCTTACGAAGAGATAGGATTTTCACCCACCTGGTAAGGTATATCCTTCGAATGAAGAGTGGGATGTACGACTGCGAGGATCACACCTGTGACCCCGATAGACGGCTCCAGTGCTCGACGGACGACGAAGGTTGGGTTACGACGGATGACTCTGATACTTGAGGACAAGGACTTATGACGATGGTGGACGACTGTAGTACCCGACGGACGACGAAGACTATGACAACGGCGGACGATTCAGTTACTCGACGGACGACGAAGACCGGTCGCTCTAGCGACCCCTGAAGATGAAGGCGAAGGGTCACACTAGCGACCCTATGGACGACGACAATGGTCACACTCGTGACCCGACGCTCGGTGGTAATTCGATGATGGATGGTCGCACTTGCGACCACGGGTCTCAACGGTAACGCGACGAAGAGTGGTCGCGCTTGTGACCCGACTCACGGCAGTACTTGATGATGGATGGTCGCACTCGCACTCGTGAGCACTGCGAAGGACGAAGACGATGGTCGCACTTGGACCCGACTCACTGCAGTTACTCGATGCTGGATGGTCGCACTCGTGACCACTGCGAAGGACGAAGACGGTGGTCGCACTTGGACCCGACTCACTGTAGTTACTCGATGCTGGGTGGTCGCACTTGTGACCACTAACTGAGACACACACTTCACTTTTCCCGGGGACTGGTCGCACTACGGAACCACAGACTTTTCACCAGGGGGTCAGGGTCACACTCAGACCGCGAACTATTAACTCCTGCGAACTTTTAGACCAACACTCTCGGACCCGGCTTGGGGTGAGCTTAACCTCTGACTCCCGATTCAACACGCCCCTCATTTGTGTTTCCCCGTGCTCCCTTATATAGGTTCTCTTCTCGCCCCACTCGGATCTCACACCCAAGGTGCGCGGCTAACTCCCGCTCCCGCAGCTCACGCGAGTTTCAGGAAGGACCCAGAGATAGCGGCTCCGCCATTATCTACCCATTCTCGCTCACGGTTACACCTTTTTAGACACTAATGGTGGACTCACCACCTCGGCTTAACATTAAGGGGGAGTTGTACATGTGTTTCTTCGACCCCCCTCCAATCATACCTCACCTACTCGGCGTTACGTAAATTTCTGCACCAATCTTGGATTTCAAGGTATCATTTAAATCTTCAGGGAATTCCGCACAATCGTACAATCTTGCTTTCCTCGATAAGTCGTCGAAAGAGTGTGAATTTTCAAGGTAAAAGTTTATGTGTGTTTTACAGTTATTTTAGGGGTGAAATATGAAAAAAGAAGATCGTACGGTTGTGCGGAATTTCATGAAGATTCAAATGAGGCCTTGAAATCCAGGATTGGTGCAGAAATACGGCGGTAATTTACATAACGCCGAGTAGGCAAGGAATGGTTGGAGGGAGGACAAGGAAACACATGTATGTACAACTGCATTGCATTTTACGTTAACAAGGTTCCGCTTAACTAAGCCGAGGTGGTGAAATCCACCATAAATGACCATGTACCTACGCAGGTCTGGCTCACTAAAAAATAATGTTTGCGGGTTAGACTCGCAAAAACAGAAAAACAATTTCGCAAGTTTGCAGGCTCACTAAAAAATTCGTCGGTAATTTTGTTGGTGAAAACCAATTTTGAGGGTTTGCCTCATTCAAACCACAATCTTGTGGATTTGGCAAATTTAAACATCATTTTCGCGATTCTGACTCACTAAAACGCTAACTAATTCCGCTGGTTTTACTCGCCCAAGAAGCCAAGAACCATTTCTCCGGCCTGACTCCTCATTAAAACACAATTTCGTGGGTTTTGACTGACTGAAAGTGCTGAAACCCTCAATTTCGCGGGGTTGCGTCATTTGAAACGACCTGTTTCACAGATTTGGCTCGGTAAAAGCCCGAATTTCCGGAGTTTTGCTTTTTCAAAAAGATAATTGCACGGGGCTTTGCTCGTTGGAAACCCAACTTTGATGTACCTCGTGGAAGGGAGGGGGGGATTTGAAACGTGTTGAGCCCTTCCCCTCCCCCCGAGCAATGCGGACTTTTAGGAATGTACAAACTCTGGAGGTACATAGTGCTAGGAGGGGATATGCCTGTAGTGCAACAGTGCATCTGAGATCTTCTCCAGTGAAGATCAAAGGCTGGCTACACCATTGTCGTTTATCCGCTATCTTTTTCAACAAATAGTTCAGCATTTTTTGTCGAAAATATAGCCCAGGATTAATGTGTACGAATAAATGGGAAATTCGCACTGTTTTTCTATCTCGAGCAGTCGAAATACATGTTTATTATTTTAAAAAAGTTGCTTGATGCCGTTACATTTATTTTGTGTTGATAATAATAATAATAATAATATGTTTACGACGTTTATCATTGCATACATAAATGTCCAGTAGGATTTTATTTTTACCTACCTATAATGTTTTGGTTTTAATTTCATTTTTCTTATAATTTTTAAATAACCATAATTATTCAAGCGAAGTCAAGGAACAGTTTGACCGCCGACCAAAGCTATCGCCCCTTTGTTAGTTACCCGCGGTGGACGGGTGGGAGGACAAAAAAGTTCTCCCATCACGATATTACTCGCGCTTCGGCGCTCAAATCGTTGCTTCACAGTTTTTATCGACAATTTCCAGCATATCATATTATTTTAAACACATAAAAATAGAAGATCGTTTATAATATATGCCGAGACGACGAAAACAGTGCAATTATGAGGAAAAAGCAACAAATTTTTGGCACAAGTCTAACCCATTGTTTAAGTACTAATTAATTCACGTTTATTAGCACAGAACATCAAATATTAAGCAGGTTATAATTCTTGTTTATTACGAGCTATGAGACACCAATTAATTCGCACAGTTATTCAAAAATGTTCTTGGCAAGTGTTTTATTTTAATTTTTGTTAAGCCATTTCCGGATTTCAAAGAAAAAAAGGAACCTTTTTTTATGAATTATTTGTTATTTTGTTTTACTCAGGTACAGCTGGACTCCGTTTTCTTTGTTCTTTTAATTTATTATAAATGTGTAACTCTTTAATTCGCTTAACATTCTTAGCTTTACTCATTATCCTCCTCCTTTGGTCAATTATCTTTTTCTTTTGATGGAACAAGGAAAAAAAAACCGTTTCAGTCTCTCGTTTCTCTTTTTTTTCCAAAATTTACGGAATTCCCGGAGTTGGTTTTTTCGAAGGTGTCCCTTTTTTCCTTTTTATAGAATTTCTGTGTGTAAACTCGGAAAACAAATAAGCAAATTTGAATGTCTCTCTCTATTTTCACGATCAAAAAATAGTTTGTTTGTTTTTTTTTTTATTCTATGCGAGTTCAAAATTTGAATCCTGTAGCCACTGGCGAGTAAAGGCAAAGTGTTTTTTTTTCGCCCTTGGACGGCAAAAAACACCGCGGATGATGCTTTTCACCCGGTGGAAAGTTCTTTACTCCTACAGCCATTGCCTAACGCAAAATTATTTATGTAGGATAAAAAATAGTAACTACATCACTGAAGGTAAAGTATCTTTCCAAGCCTCGAGGAGGCTCTCGCCTCGTCCAGCCATCTCTCCCCACTCGGCTCGGAAAAACTCACTTTCGTATACGATGTACTTTTTAAAAACAGAACTAGCAAAAAACTAAGAAAAGCGTTACAGTATAAATGAATTTGCTTGCTCAGACAGACTTAATAGTCGATATTTCCTTTTTTAAAGACTAAAAATGCTTTAAAGATAATCATTTTCTTTTTACAAGTATAGAAAATATAATATTCACCAAAAAATAAACTTTATCCGTATCAATTTCCCTAAAAATAAACCAAAACTATAATTTATTTTTATTTTCCCGTCCCTAATTTCTTCCAACATAACCAACTTCTAAAAACACTCATTTAAGGTGTTTTCAACATAATTCGTGTATACTCTATTTATAATAATTGAAACGCCATTATTATGCTACTTGAAATCTACTAGCTAGGGTATAATGCTACAATGCGGTTAGTTGAATGACACTGCATAAGAGAGAAGCTTTTTTTTTCTCGAAAAGACGTGCAAGATTTTTGAGAAAATAAAACATTCCCCACCCCTTTAAAAGTTTAAACAGTTCTGTTAGGCCATGAAAGTTAGCAAAAAATAAAATTATGTTAAGCGGGGGTCAGCATCAGCTCATTTAGACATCAGTAAAGCTCTGACAAATTGACTTGATATTTTTTTAAAATTTACCACCGACTAGGACCGGTACTTAATGATCGTTAAAATGAAAATTATTGCTGTTTTTCTAGGTTTTTGTTTCAAAGAAAAACATAATAGGATAGTTTAAAAAATGGATTGTCCGATAATAGCGTTTTCTATCAATGTAAAATTCTGCTCTGGAGCAATTCATTTCCACCTGTATTATCCATTAACATCTATTTTCATCCAGAGAGCACGAGTGGAAATGAACTACTCTAGAGCAAAATTTTATGTAAATGGAAAACGCAATAAGTTATTCAATAAATAAATAAAAAAGGACGGCATTGCCTGACCGTGAATCTTTATTTAATTTAATTTGGGTCCTATAAATGAAAATATTAGGAAATTACCTCTTTTTTTGAGCCCTGATCCAATAAACACTATACCTAAATGTCTGATGCTTTGTAAATTTTCCACAAGTATAAGGGTGCGCAGTCTTGTTGTGCAATATTAATTAAAGAGGCGAATCAACGATACAAGAAATAACGATAGATGGTCTGCAAGGGGAGCGGGGCGGGGTTGATAATTTTAGTGCGTGAGTCAATGCCCAAATTGCCTGGTTTTGTTTTGGTTCTTCGGAGCGAAGTATTTTCTTCTCATAAAAGAATAAATCTCAAGATTTATTCCGACGAATTATTATTGTTGTTGAAGCACCTTCAGAATCGCAAGAACCTGAGACAGAGGCGACATTTTTTTTTTTTTTTTTTCGAGGGGCGCGAGGATACTAACTGACCAGGGGGCAGTGTCGCTTATATGGGCTTATATTCACCGTGCCCTACTTCCAGATCACACCCGTATAATACGCGGGCGTTTCAGTCGGTGCGCCGTTTGTCACGCGCACACCGACAAGAACGCCCATACGAAGCCGAGTGCCCGTGTCACAGTTCATCGTAGCCTTATATACATATAGCTATAGGGTTGCCAACTCTAAATTCTACAAAATTGGGACTAAAGTTTCAAAGTCCAAAATCCGCCCAAACAAAAAGGAAAAAAGCGGGACACTTGACTTGAGATGATACTTCATGAGTGCGAAGAAGAAGAAAGAAAACGAATCACAAAAAGCTCCAACTACAAGAAAAGCCCATCCCACGGTCTAAGCCCCAAAAAATTGAACCCCAAAAACTAGAGTCCCTAAAAAACCGCAAGTACTACTGAGAACGGCATCCCCAAGAAGCTCGAACAACAAAAAGCTCTAACCACAAAAAGATCTAATCACAAAAACCTTTAACCAAAAATTCACTAACCAGAAAACCTTGACACGACACGTACAGTGGAAAAAGTATCGGAAAAGTAATCGGTTGATCATATAAGAAGATTCTCACTTGATGAATCAGATCAGGTTCACATGTTTGTATCTTCATTCCGAGAATTAAATTATTATTAGGTTTGTTCGTTTGTTGTTCAGTGTAGTGGTGCAGGTGTGATTCAAGCATTCCGGGATTTACGTCATTTCTATAAAGCAAACGAACGCTTTTCGTGCAAATGGCTAACCTTACGGTAACAAAAACGTTACCTTCATGATTTCTTTCCGCTTCTCAGAAGGAAATGATTGACGAAAGGTAATTACTGAGCAGGTTATAACATTTGGTTCGTGCAGTCCAGAGCAGCTCCGGACGACAAACGAACAAACCTATTGTATGCTCAATATATATTTTTTTTTTTCAAAGAAATGTAGCAACAGAATCCGGGATAAATTGCATCCTGGAGTGACCTTGCCCGGGACGCGGAACAAAACTAGCCAAATCGGGACTGTTCCGCGGGGACAGTTGACAGCCCTAAGTGGTAGTGTAACGGCCAATAGCGGGATTCGCACCCAGGCCAGCGTTGTACACCCATTACACCATCAGAGGCGACTAGATTCAGATTATATTCAGTAGATTCAGGGGGCTATATTGCCTAATATTTAATTCGTCACTATAGTCGGATCGGTGAAAGAATGTGCATGAAATTACCCTCTCTTTTCCCTAAACCCACATGACTTACCGCTACCACACCATCACCTGAGAGGAGCCTCTCCTATTTTATCGGTAAAACTCTCTGTTATTGGTTGCAGTTGTTTGAAAATAAGAGGAGAAGTGGAGAACCACATTAAGAGAGGGAAAAGGCGGGCTTAGGGCCTCCCACCACTCATGCACATTCTTTCGCCGATCCGACTGTAGTGCTCGTGGTGATATTTTGGGGACTAAAAATGTGTCAACTTTACCTCATCAGTGACGGCCGTCAACACAAACTTGAATTGTTCCCTTGACGTAACAGCACCGGCGCGCTGGTCTCGAATATGTTCTAGCGTAGCGGCCACGTCGATCTCCTTTGCTCCTTTGGCTATTCGATTGAGTACCATGTCGAGAAGACAGTAGGTTCCAGTTCGACTTATTCCATCACTGTTTTTTTTCCACATAATTACTTCAGCGCCTTTGAATTATTTTATTTAGTGAAGGGGAGTGGTGCTTACCTGCAGT
The DNA here is from genome assembly GCA_038030265.1 of Corythucha ciliata. Taxonomy (NCBI): domain Eukaryota; kingdom Metazoa; phylum Arthropoda; class Insecta; order Hemiptera; family Tingidae; genus Corythucha; species Corythucha ciliata. The sequence continues at coordinate 24,986,708 of CM075939.1, forward strand.
GGACTACTATAGGACAGGACCTTCCTCTGAAAGATTTATTCACTTTCCTGAAAAATTAAGTATACGCGTGATAGCTCTAATTAAGGAAATTCTAAGAAAAATCAATAAATTTTTCAAACGAACCTTCGGAACTCTAGAAGCGACTTAGTTGACGATGGAACTTCGCCGTCGGGCCACGATAAGAAGTGAAATTGCGTTACAGTTCTAGTCTCACCAGTTTTTAGGTTTTTCAAATAGAAGCTTCGAACTACATAATCGTCACACCACATGTACTCGCCCACCAAGTGTACCTACGAGGAATCGATGTAAACACCATTTTAAAACAATAAAAAACAAAATTTTCAAATCGTTTTACCTCGTAAATGTGATAAATATCAGAACCGTCTTCGGGCCAGTATCTGTGACATAGTGGAGCGTCCGGCTCGCCGAGGCGAGTCAACATGACGATGACGACACAGCCCTGTTCCCAGATCATTTGCCACATGTCGGCGACCGTGTGTGGTAGAGGTCCCTGACAGGCGATGTAGGCGGCGTTTCTCGGATCATGATCAGCCTGCATAATGGAAGGAGCAGAAAGGGGAGTGTATTAGGCATCGACCCCCTTAATTTCCGCAGATTCATCAGGCTCCTGAAGCCTCGACTTTCGAATTCTAATCCTTGTGATTTGGGCTGTGACGCCAACCCTTGGATGGTGAGCAAGTCCCAAATATACACCCCTTCTACGCATCTACTCACCCCCCCCTGCAGCATGAGCCATGAGTATGACCTTATATCGGAAAGCCTTGATCTATAGAACCGAGGAGGCCGGAGACATACTTGCCAGATTGGGCTATTTCTGGAGGCTATTCGCGGTTAAAATTAAGAAAAAGCTCCAAACCTTAGGCTATTTACAAAAACTAAAAATGCGAGTCGCCTGAAACAGAAATCATTCTGTTACTTATGCCCACCGAGGGTGCGCTCAATTTAGCCATTCAAACTATAGCCACTTGCACAATTTTATTAATGCACAGTTTGACCTCCCCCCCTCAAGGACAGAAATTCCAACTTCTGCCCAAAAGACCAAAAACTGACTGTTCAAACGTAAAACTGGAACTTTAGCCCCTATAACATGATTGATGTGCGGCTATTTCAGCCCAGAAACCGCAAAGTTAGCTCTATAACAGACGATTTATCCCTCAAAAACTGATTTGAGGACCCATCGGAAACTCTCTGTTCTCTAATACCACAAAAATTGAAATCTGGTAAACTTAGGGTCTCCGCACAGGGGGCCACTAAGTAGCACCACTGCCTACACTTAGTGGCTCTTCTGAGTGGTTGAACCGGACTACTTTGTGATCGGTGAGCCCGTCCCGCGAAATTGGCTTCGGATGAGGAACCCTGACAATTTTGTTTTAAAAAGAGTTAGACCCCCGCCCCCACTGGTGAAATCGTTCTTTAAGATGAGCCAACTCCTCGAAATTAATTTTTGAGTGTGTGAAAAGCGCGAAATTTTATTTTTTTAGCAGTGAAAATGCCCTCTTGAGGTGATCCGTGGTTTTCGATGCAACGAAACCAGCATAATTGCTCTTTTTCGGGAGATACACACACGTGACATGGTTTCTAATGAACGAACACCGCGAAATATCCAGGGCGAAAGCTGGAGGAAAAATTACCGCATATAAAGAGCTGGTCTGCAATGGACCTTGGCCTCCCCCTGGCAGCGCGGTTTTTGTGCTTCAGGGTAGACCTCAACCCGTGGTTTCTTTCACGTAGCACCTGGCAACTCTGACCGGAGGTCGTACTTAAGCTAATAATAAAGTGAAAATGCGGCTTACAATGGTAGAGGCGTTAATGTAGTCCGATTCGGTGATGTTTGACAACTCGTTAAGAACAACTCGGGCGTGATCGTATGGCAAGGCGTGAGGGTAGCGATTTTTCTGAAGATTTTCCGGCTGAAAAGAGTGTGAAAATGAGTGGTTTTCAATTCTCCAACTTATTATTATTATTTTAATTCATACTCTCTGGGCAATCGTTGAGGCGTTGGGTTCTGCGTCGTAAGCGCAGAGGGCTGCCCATTCCGAGTCTAGTGTTTCTTTATTCTTCAGGTGTTCTTCCAAGTGCGCCTGGCAGGAACAAAAAATTGTACATTTTATACCTAGGCTAAAGTCGCCAGCCTCGGCCGGACATCCATTTTCTCAACTCGCAAAAACCTTTCTTGCCGTGGCGTACATATTATTTTTCATCCTATCAAAGGGGTGACACTGGGGGGTATCCGGTTTAATTTTATCAGTGAAGACCAAAACTAGTAGCAATAATTTTCATTTCATCAGAGTAATAAAATGAACGCTTTCCCCTCAAGTAGGATTAAAAAAAAAAAAAAAAAAGAAAAAAGTGTACAGTCTCCGCTGTATAGTTAAGAGATATACCAACCAGAACAGCCTCTCCAGTTTCAATGTCCATGTTTGTCAAAGCCGGCTCGTCGCTCCTAAATGAAAGAACGTCAAGATAAAACAGGAAATGACGCGGATACAAGCAGAACTGACAAACCAAGATGACGTGCTCGATCGCGACGACGGACTATCCTTGTCGCTTTCCTTCGACAGACTTGTCACGCGCTGCGTGGTAGCCGAACTCGCGCCGACTCCTCCTCCACCCTTCTCAACGTTTTGATTCGGACTCGTTTTGGACATTCGGGCACGACAAAGATCCTGATAGTGTTTACTGTGCTCAGCAACGCCGACCGTCATGTTTTTCAGTTTGTAGCCGTGACGACGTGTCAGGTAGAGAACGCCGGCCGATAGACCGAGGGCGGCGAGAACGCCACATATGATGACCATCATTATGAAGATTTCGTGGTCTGATTTAAACTCCATTTTTTCTATTGACGGCATCTTAGTCTACCGGGCAATTCAAATTCGTGAAATTGGTTGCATATTTAAAAAATAATTACAGCGAGAAAAAAAACACCTTATCGCCAATTCCTACGGCTGTAACAACAACGCCTGACTTCCTTCTAAGCTCATCTCTGATGTCATCTGAAATTACCCGAAAGAATCAAAATTTCGTACCATGCCGTCTCAATCGCTAAAACATACCAATCCGGTGAGCCACTTCCGATGCGTTTAAACCCATCGAATTGGGCTCAACAACTTTGAAAGTTATTTCATTCCGATCAACCCTTAAAAAACAAGCATTTTACACATAGAGAGACGCTAATAAAAAGCTCCCCACCCCACCTCATCAACATAAATTAAGCTTACCGAAGCCTCGAAAATATCTCCCTCGGTATACGTAATAAATTAGCAACTGATGCCAAGATCTGAGCACCTTCGTTCCACGCGGTCAATCTAACAAAAAAACGATTTTTTATTTTAATTCTGTCGTATTCGTGGCTTTTTGGATGCCAAATTGTGGAATTTTACTTGTTTTTAAACTTGATGTACGTGAAACTTGTGTCGACTACATCGTATTGATCGGGATCAACGTCCGGAACATTTTTTCTGGTAACCGTTTTCGTCGGAGATTGTTTCTACCGAGACAAATTGTTAAAAGTTGATTCAGGTTAGATTACATTTTAAATATTTTTAGCATTACCTTGTCATTTTTCATTTCCTTGTAGGATTTCAATAAAGTTTCATTGTCCACAACTTCTTTTTGACCATCTAAAACGAAAGGAGTTGTTTAGTTTACGGGTTAGGAAGGTTAAGATTAGGGATTTGGTTCAGACCTTCTTCGGGTGCCTCGGTTTGTGGTGATTTTGTTGTCTGAAGATAAATAATAGGGAAGGGGGGTAGTAATAAGTACACATTCAATGATTTTCACAATGAATTGGTGGTTACCTTGAAATTGGGGTCGTAGGGAGGTCCTGGTTTTTTTACGTCAAGACGTTCCCTTCGTTCAAACCCAGAAAATCTCTCGAATATCCGCTTTTGATCATCGCTCCGTAGAAAAATATCAGGTGCTTAGGAAAAGAAAAAAAAACCTGGGTATAAGAGAGAATACTCTCAAACCTCACCCGTAAGCCAAAAAATACCTCCTACGTCCTCCTTTTGAGGAAAATACACGACGCCTCCCTCCGTATATCCCGCCTGCGGGCCGATGTCCGCCGCTGGAACCACGTCATCATCCTCGACGATAAGGTCCTCCTCATCGCCGTTCACTGCTCTACCGCGTACGAAGCGTTCGAAGCTGATTGGCTCCAAGCTGTCGTCACCACCGTCGGTGACAGGGATGTCATAGTCGGGTACGAGTACCACGGCGGTGCCAGGGTCATGAGGGTTTTCATGGTGGAACCACTGCTGGCCCAGCTCTGGGCGGAACGGTAGCGTTTCAGGAGAGTCGTTCATCGGCTCTTCTAGACACAGGACAATGATTCATAGAGGCTTATTATATGGAGCCTAAACCTGAGTTTCTACACAGAATAATCCCATCGATTAAATTATAAAAAGTTTCGCTCCCCCTTACATAAATTATAAAAATGTGGGTTATCGTCTAAGATTCGCCCCCCCCCCACCCCGACTAGTAGCTAATTTGAGGCTTAAGTTAAGAGAAAGTCATCATTCGCAGCTAAAAATTGAAAAACAGGCAATTCACGGTTCCCGGAGGCAACTTCACGCTTCAGGCAAAAAACGCTAATTCACGCAATTTTACTATGAATAAATATTACAAAACAGACGTACGCAAAATTTCTGAACCATAATGCCGCGTCCACACTATGCCGAATCGAAAACGAATGGAGTAGATCGACTCCAGTCGACTTTGTCAGTCGACGCGTTCGATTCGTCACACTCCACACTGTGGAAGCGAGTCGAAAGCATTGTTAGTGTAAAGTTTCTTTCGAGCAGTGCGCACTCATGGAATTTACTCTTTTTTTCACTTCATCGTTGAATTAGCAAGATATTTCCCCATTTCAGCTACGACTTGCGCTTTTTCTGAATTTTTATCATGAAGTAACGCTTTTTCTCAACTTTAGAAACAGATTAGCGCTTTGTCTTTATTTCAGCCGTCAACGAGCCTTTTGGCCCATTATCTCAAGGTTGTTGATGTGATTTTGCGATATTTTTTTCTCAACTTCTGCTGTGAATTAACGATATCTTCCCTTCTTTGGGAATTTGCGCTTTCTCTCAATAAGCGCTCAATATTAGCGCTTTTTCTCAATTTCAGCTGTGGTTTGAGCGTTTTTTTAGATATTATTTTAACTGGCATACAAGTAGCACCAACTAATTGCGTTCAGACTTCAAAAATGTTTCATCTGGGAGTTTTGAAATAAAAAAAATCATATAAATTTCATTCATTAATGACCTTGGCCTCAAGTCGTTCAGGTTTGAAGTAGGAGCCTGTATTATACGAAAAAAATCATCTTTTAATTTTTTTTCAAAACTCCCAGATGAAGCATTTAAAAAAAAAAAGTTATTATGCTTCATCCAACAAATCCCCCCTTCCTTCCGCTCACCCAGTGCTGACGGCGCGCGGGGGGATCTACCCTTTTTCTGTTTCGGACGCGAATTTCGATCGGAGCGTAAATCTAAAAAGCGTTTTGGAATCAGTGATTAATTCTACAACTATGGGATGTACCTGCTTTTTTCAAATTTGTACAAAATACCGAATTTGGGCTACGGAATCTTGAAAAAAGGTTAACAATGCGAATTTTATACCAAGCACCCAAGTACAATCCATTTTTCAAAATGAAAATCGGACCTTTTTTGGAGGCGTGAGAAGTGCCCCCGTTTTGATGTTTCCCTCTCACTTGCACACTTATCATCCCCTTTCGCCTTAAGACTTCCTCATTGACCCATTCAGAGTATTTACTGCCGGCATTTATCAATTGTACTTGAATAGCGGGCTCATTTTCATACTTAACAATAATTTGCCAGCATTAAAAAGACAACGTATCACCTAATGTCAATGATCAGATATAATTTTGCTTATCTTCACGCCTCTGCTGAACGGTCGGTAAATGGAAATTCAATGATTGAGTATAAAAAGGAACATGGTGAACAGTTTATGCCATTCAAACTTCAAAGTCTTTTATCCTTGGTGAATAAAAAATACAATGGCAACGTCTGGAAAGGTGATGTGTGCTCTCGCTCTTATCGCCGTGCTCCTGGTAATTGGGTGACTTTTTTGTTTTCCTAGTTAATTTCCAGAATTAAGCAATGTATTAATCTCTCTCTCTCTCTCTGTTCAGACTTTATTGGGTCATTCCTTCGCTTTGCCAATCCTTCACATTTTCAAGGAAGAATTAGAAGATTGTAAAGAGGACCCAGAACGAGCTCCTGCGGTCTGCAGATCGTTGCTTGCAGCGGGACAAGTGGCATCTCTACTGCAAGGGGGAGACCTTGAAAATTGAGGAGAAAATAGAGTACGAAATTTCTCTGCGTCTCTAAGTTTACTGTAATTTATTCTCACTACTTCACTAGGCCTTGTCGTATCCAATCGTAAGCCCAAAAAAATACGTCACTTCTAATAAAAAATAAAATTTGAGTACGAACGGCTGAAAAAACGACTAAGCAAACCAAACCTATGTTTTCCAATTGCCACACCCGAACGCGAGAATAGAAAAGTTGAACCCAGTTTCGAAAATGAAGTGGATGGGTGACCTCTCGCCGGTATAGGCAGTGGCCAGGATGACCTCCTTTCCTTCTTTTATCCTCGCACAGAACAAACCCCATCGCCAGCAAATGGAATGAGAAGGGACTTCCCCTCCTCCCAAAATACTGTTCAATCGCTTCATCAGGCGACGCTTCCCGTCGTCTTATTTTTTCCCCCTTCACTGCTGTCATCGTTTCCATTCCCATTGTAGGGTGCGACGAGAATGCGAAAAAGGCCTCCATTATAAAATAATTGGCCGTTGCAGGAAGATAAATTTAAATTACCAAGTTAAAAAGTAGACAAACCTTGTGATTACATTGAAATGATAAAGGACATTCTGCTTACTTGCGTCTTCCTTGATTGTCTAATAAAACAAAAATGGTGATAGAGGCTCTGCGCATATACTGTCTGTTGGTCGAGTTTCAGACGTCTCGGGCATACGCATCCCGCACGCTTATCAGTACGCTTCCGATCCGACACCAAAATCGTTTGTTTAGCGGCATATCAGAACGTAAAATCGTTTGTTTAAAATTTGTTAACATTTCGGCTAAACAAACGATATTATGACTAGAAACGGAGCCAAACAAGCGATTCCGATCATGGGCCCGGTTACGTGAAAAGTTGGCCAAACCCATCGATGTTTTTTTGAAAAAATAATGCTAAGAAATGCTAAACAAACGAAAAATAAGGCTGAACAAACGTAAACGAAAACGTAAGTAAAGTATAAACGTAAGTGCCGCAAAAAAAAAGGATTTCGGTCTTGGGTCAGGGAGATGAAGCTAGCCGTACCCAAGTTTGTTTGTTATTTTTTAGGTACTTGAGGAGCTAAACAAACCGAAATTTCGGCTAAACAAACGATATTAACATAAGACTAGAAATGGCGTTAACTAAAAATGGGTCGGGTTACGTGAAGTTTGGCCGCATCCATCAATTTTTTTTTATAAAATCGTGTTTCGAAAAGCTAATAAACAATCTAAAATTTTGGCTAAACAAACATAAACAAACGAATAGGACCGTTTTAGCGGTTTTATGCGTTATGAGTCTGCAGTCAGGTTCACATGCACCTTAGTTTCGGAACAATCTTTGGTTTTTCGGCCAATTATTTCTGCTGGCGAGTGGCGAAACCAGAGTTACCATTTCATCACGGGTCACGGGGTCATCACGAGTCTAGTCTGAGACGAGGATTTTACGTTACCCCCCCCCTCCCAATAATAACCTAAGCGACTTATCACCTACCCTGTTCGAAGACTCTGGAACATAGAGATAATATAACTACTAGAGGGGGCACTGGATTCACCAACAACTAGAAAAAATGGGGTGACGACTAACGTTAGATACGAGACCGGAGGTCTCTTCACATTGGCTGTCTCAAAAAGTGGGAAGATCAAGAAAACCCCCTTTTACCCATCGAAAACCCCGCCAGAACTTCTTCAAGCAAGGGATTTTCGAACCAGTGCTCTGGGTGACGTCAATGATGGTACCGTTCCGCAATGGACCATTCAAGCCCTAGTTAAATTAGGTCTATTCGTTTGTCGCCCCGGACTACTCCGAGCAGCACGAAATTATGTAACTTCGTGGGTTATCATGTGGAATAACGCGAAAAAGTAATGGAAGGTTAGTACTTTCAGTGCTAATAGTGCAGCTCCGGACGGCAAACATAAAATGCCTATGCGGCTTATTACCTCTATGGTCTGGCACCACCACTGAGCGGTAGTATAAGCGCCTTCACATTTTGTTAGATTTTCACCGATGTTAATCATGTTGTCAACTGAATTTAAAAAATGCTGCGAATTATCGAACAGTGCCTTATTATTTCGACTATTTAATTGATAGGATGAACTAAAAGTAGGTATACATATAAAATATTGTACTGGAGCGTCTGTAAACGACATGTATATATACATGCATGGGCGCATATGTTTATGTATGTTACTGTAATGTTGCAAATGCGTTTAATGACATTATCAACTGGTGAATAGCATCATTAACCTTCCAGTCGGCTATTCTCGATATTAACCGTTTATTAACGTCTAGGAATTTTTTGTTCATGTTATCAACACCACCCGGTTATTTACCTTCAACCCGGCCACTAAGCGTTTATGGCGTTGGCGTTAACGTCAATACCCAGTTTTTAATAATTCGTCACAATCGTATTCACACCATTAACCGAGCGCTTCGGGTAATGCTGTTGTTACCTGGTTATTGGCGTCATTAACCGTGACTTTGGGTCATCGGCCGTCGGTTTACACTACCCGGTCATTTTCATTTAATGAAAATAAATGCGTAGCGGAGTTTTAAATTCTTATATTTATTGCATCGCACTCCCCAGAATAATAAAAAAATAAAATTGCGGGGAACTAGGAGTTATTCCTCCTTATTATTCCCTCCTCCCCTCACTAGCATAATATAATTATTCCCTCCTCCCCTCACTAGCATAATGTTATTTTCCGTTTCATGATGCGTATTGGCCCCGCAAAGTACAGTGGCTTCATAAGGTACAGTGAGGCCATTCGGTGATTCATTCTGATTGGCTGCTCCATCTTGTTTCAAGTTCTTTATCAACTTCTATTAAGATTGCATTAAGGCACTATAACCCGAGTATGCTTGCCCGCCATATTGAGCTCTAATGACTAAGTTATGCTATATCAGATAATAGAATGGAGAAGCTTTTTTATTTCTTTTTTTCAAGATTTAATTGTTTTATGTTGGTTTTATGCTTCCTATATTCACATATTAATTGCAATTTATTGATCGGTGATGTCGCTGAGCTTCTTTTTACGTTGCATAATCGTTTTTCTAGTCACGATTTGTGATTGACTCTGAAAAAGCTTCTTGCACCAACCATCTGAATTTGATTCCTCAAATAATTCTAAGGCGAAAATTAACGTAAGTTACTACGCCCTGTGAATGTTACCGACGATAACGATGTTATTGGAGTCTTATAGCCTGGGAACGAACAGCGTATATTGTCGCTTCAGAGTGAATTGCGAGAGATCAATCGCCTACTAGGAGAGCACGAAGAAATTGTGGTTTTAAAACTGTCTTGGGCATCTTCGTCTTAAGGGATTATTTAGTTTAATCGACATATCAAGTATTAAAGAGTGACCAGGCAGACCCTTTTTCGACCACCCAGCCCAGACTGAAGGCCCTTTTCCTTGTTCAAGATTTCGTTCATCAGGCATTGCTCTCGCAAATTGAAAATTGTAAGATTTCAGTGTAAATTAAAATGGTATGTTGATGGTGAAGACTGGTGGAAAATTGAAGTGATAGGTTTTTTATTTTTTTGGTGGGGTGGGCATTGTGGAGAGCTTGTCGTTTCTGGAAATTATTCTCGTGTGAAGGCAAACGCAGAGAACAATTCCCCGATAGAAACATTTTGTTTTCAGTACATTAGAACACTAGAAATTATATTTACCTCACAAAGAACTGAATGAATAGTTGGGACTGGGACCCATTTACCCTGCCTGCAATTTTGAAGCCAGCGCTGTCTTCTTTCATTCTCTAGGGGAAATCGAAACATTCAAAATCCCTTTTTACGCTATTTGAACAATTAACGGGGCAGCAGCCATCCATTATCTAAAAAAAAGCAGGCATCCAAGTTACGTAGTCGAATACGTTCATTAAAAGAATTGCAATTCCAAAGTGTGGAAACTTTAAATGACAAACTGGCGGATTGTTAGAAATAAATCGAGGACGTTAATTTTAAACCCGCCAAAAACGTTCAATAAAAGAAATTATTCTTCAAGTTATAAGCGTTTTTATGAATTGTAAAATGATGAAAAGGCCTCTGGGAGCACTCAGGAACACGAACACTGGTCTTAAACGAGACAGACGAAAAATCACTTTACACGCGCTTATTATTTACCTAAATTAATATCATTTGGTGAAATAATGCCTAACTGTGGCCTCTCAGACGATCAGAAGAACTAATTCCAAATTAATATACAATAAAGTGCTAGTTTACTAGCTAAACAATACCATTAAACGTGACCAGTACACACTATCTTTTCTTGACAGAAGAGCACAATATGGCGGCCAAGCATACCTGGTTTAAAGGTTCTCTAGATTGCATAGAGAGAAGTGGTTTTGGCCGATTTACGTGCTTTAATTAATTTTTAAAAGACTCTAAATCAGGTGCGGATCCAGTATTTTTCCAAAGGGGGGGCGCATTCAAAAAGATGCAGAGGTCCCACCTCAAAGTGTGTATATGTATATAGTTAGTATATACAGGGTGTAACGGAAAAGTCAGGCATAAATGAAATGGGTGATTCTTGGTCACATTTGGAACCAAAATGACCCTATACACCATGGTCCGATTACTTATGGTTTTGGAGATAATCGGGGTTTTCCTAATTTTTAATGTACCCACGGTTTTCCTTAGTAAATCGTCTGTACGTGATGAAAAAGTGGTCTCATTGAAATTTAAAAGAAGCGATTGGAAAGAGCACTAAATTCTCTGTAGGATTGAATATTTTCATTTCTAAATCGATCAATATTTAAGTGCTTAAATTGCTGCTGAACAGCCAACTTCTTACATTTCCAGAAAACTCCTAGTCTTTCAGCAAGCTGTCAATTTCTTTATGGCCCTCGCAGGAAGTGTACAAAATTATTAAAAACGTCTACTGTTTGTCAGCTTTCGAATGGCCTGCTTAGTTCTGGATTATTCTTTTTTTTTCTTCCGAGATAGAAGCAAAAACGCGCAAAAAAAAGCCCCCTAAAGTATCCATTTTTAAGCACGGCAATTGCTTCCACGAGCGCGCCCTCGGCCTCTTGCTTGGATGGAGCCTTGGGTTGGATTCCACTATTATTGAAATAAGAAAACAATAAGATAAATAATTCTTGTTTGTTAAGAAATGTGATTGTGCAAATAAGTCAAAATAAGTAAATAAAAAATAAATAACACCCACATCTACCACCAACCGCATTACAATCACCATTAACTGGAGAGGCCGAGGGCGCGCTCGGACAATTGCCTTACCTGAAGGCATGCTTAAAAACGGATACTTTTGGTGCTTTTTTCACGCGTTCTTGCTTCTATCTCGGAAGAAAAAAAAGAATAATCCAGAACTAAGCAGGCCATTCGAAAGCTGACAAACAGTAGAAGTTTTTAATAATTTTTTACACTTCCTACGAGGGCCGTAAAAGAATTTACAGCTGGCTGAAAGACTAGGAGTTTTCTGGAAATCTAAGAAGTTGTCTGTTCAGCAGCAATTTAAGCACTTAAATATTATTCGATTTAGAGATGAAAGTATTCAACCCTACAGAGAATTTAGTGCTCTTTCCAATGGCTTCATTTAAATTTCAATGAGACCATTTTTTCATCGGGTACAGACGATTTACTAAGGAAAACCGTGGGTACATTGAAAATTAGGAAAACCACGATTATCTCCAAAACCATAAGTAATCGGACCATGGTGTATAGGGTCATTTTGTTCCAAATGTGACCAAGAATCACCCATTTCATTTATGCCCGACTTTTCCGTTACACCCTGTATACTCTTAAGGCCCATCCACATAAGATGCAAGAACGCGTGGACAGGACGCATTACAGAACCCCGAACGCAGTGCAGTAGTCAATAGCAACGATCAGAAATACTGTTAAGCCATAACTGCCCACGATTTCCTGCGTCTTTTGTAGACGCGCCTTAGCTGTGGAAACGTACCACGTCTTAAAAACAGAGCCAGTGAAACATTTTAATTAAAAATACAAAACAGCACGGTTCACAGCCTCAACGATGGCAGAAAATAATTGAAAGGAAGCGTGAAAGCAATAATCAGTCTATTACTAAATCTTGTCAGAGGGAAGGGGATCCTGGACTAGATCCACAGACCCAGGGGGGGCACAATAATCCACCTAGGATTCCGTGCCGGGGGGGGGGGGCAACCCTCCTACCCGTGGGTGTTGCTTCAAAAAAAAAAAAAAAAAAAAAAAAAAAAAGGCTTAGGCTAGGCTGGCTAGGGTTACTAACGCATGCGATTTCTGACGAAAATGCGTTCTGACGAGCTCTGACGAATCCGCTTAAACAAACAAACGTCCGCTTTTCAATGAAAGTGGTTACAACGGGAGAAGAAATCCTTGTCAGAATACGTAAGGGGGACAAACTCGTCAGAACAAATTTTCGTCAGAACTTCAGAAGTCGTATGCATAGTAACCGAACCCTCCGCATTCGTACTCCGTAGGCGATTCAACGGGGCGCCAAATCTAAATTTTGTCCACGTCACACCGATGACCCCGATGGTTATACAGGGTGGATCCGTATAAGTGTGACAAAACTTTTTGGGTAAAACTACGTTAAAAGTGAAGTAAAATGGTACCTTCGGAAGTCCTACGTCGATCCGTTCCGGAGTTATGATTTTTTTTGTGTTTATAAAAGTAACCAATGCTTGCTTCAAAAAATCCGCATTTTCTTGGCTTACATCGCACCAAATCAAAAAAGTGATGCCATTTTCAGAAACTACGGAACATTTCCTTTAGGATAGAGGCCATTTTATTGCTTGAAATAATCGTCAACACCCAGAAATCTGGCATTTTTTCCATAAATTTACGTGTCCTCTAAAATTTGTCCGTTTTACGAAAAGTCGCTGTACCCAAACAGCTTTCTCAACAGATTTTCGGTGTATCACAAAAACTTCCCCGTCTTCTAAGTTTCCTTTTGGCGTGTTCACATTTCATGTTACCACTGACGTTTCTCACAAAAACGTCACGAGAATGCACAAAAACCGTGTTTTTACGAAACATGGGCCATTGTCTACGGTATTCGTGAAGGGTGCGGAGAGATCGGCAGTAAGTGAGAACAGGACATCTTACCATGGAGAAGATACCGCAGGCAAGAGACATTCAATTTGACCCCCCCCCCCATCCATTTCTGCCGATCTCTGAGCACCCTTCACGAATATTGTTGGCACCTGGCACATAGGCAATTGCCTATATTTTTCTGTCAAAATACTGTTTTAGAAAGGGAGGACAGAATATTTTAGGAAGGAGAAGATATCGTAGGCAAACGGCATTCGATTATACCCCCCCCCCCCAGAATGGCGACAATTTAATGAATCACTGGTGGGGGAAGGGGTCAAATTGAATGTCTCTTGCCTGCGGTATCTTCTCCATTGTAAGATTTACTGTTCTCTCTTACCGCCGATCACCCTGCACCATTCACGAATACCGTAGACAATGGCCCATGTTTCGTAAAAACACGGTTTTTGTGCATTCTCGTGACGTTTTTGTGAGAAACGTCAGTGGTAACATGAAATGTGAACACGCCAAAAGGAAGCTTAGAAGACGGGGAAGTTTTTGTGATACACCGAAAATCTGTTGAGAAAGCTGTTTGGGTACAGCGACTTTTCGTAAAACGGACAAATTTTAGAGGACACGTAAATTTATGGAAAAAATGCCAGATTTCTGGGTGTTGACGATTATTTCAAGCAATAAAATGGCCTCTATCCTAAAGGAAATGTTCCGTAGTTTCTGAAAATGGCATCACTTTTTTGATTTGGTGCGATGTAAGCCGAGAAATTGCGGATTTTTTGAAGCAAGCATTGGTTACTTATATAAACACAAAAAAAATCATAACTCCGGAACGGATCGACGTAGGACACTTCCGAAGGTACCATTTTACTCCACTTTTAACGTAGTTTTACCCTAAAATTTTTGTCACACTTATACGGATCCACCCTGTATTTGTGCCTGACATTGAGAACAACTTTAAATTCGCGTTTTCTGAAGACATATTCGGGAAAATCGAGAAACAGCGCTAATTCGTGGCAAAAATAAAAAAAAATGAAAAAACTGCTAATTTGTCGCTGAAATCGAGAAAAAAGTGAATTAACAGTTAAAAAAGAGAAGAAGCTTTTAATGAAAGCGTCCATGAGCACTGATTTGCGGTTATCGGCTAAAATGGAAAAACCCGCTAAATCGCGGGTACAATGAGAATAAATCAAGGATTCCTAGTTTTGGAGACCAATTGGCGGGGAAATTGAGAAATGAACGCTAATGCGTTGCTCTTAGTTAGTCCAAGATTCCAAGTAGCCACATAAAAATAAAATGTGTTAATTCATGGTTAAAAGTTGGACAAACCGCCTGATTCAAAGCTGAAATTGAGAAAAACTTTAATTCGCGACTGAAATTTAAAAACGCCAATTCGCGGTTTATGGAGAGAAATTTGGCGAAAATCGAGAATAAGTCCAAATTCATGCGTATAGTGTAGACGCGCTGCCTGTTTCGTCGAGTGAAAAAGCGCAACAAAAATAAATACAGGCAGTGTTTTCCCCCGCCTTTGTACACTTTTTTCGTTAAATTGTGATGAAAAATTATAAAGATGAATAAACTAATAATAACAAAAACCAGTGAGTTATTCCGAAATTTCGATAACAAATTCCGTCGTCGGTTATACGGAATTTTTTTCCGTCAGACACTTTTCAAAATCCGTTAGACCTGACGGGAACTCGGTCAAATGGGAAACGCTGTAGATGGAAAGGAAAGTAAGAAGGAAGTTCCCTGAAGTGAACTGGGGAAGGGGCTTCAACACCTTTTTGTTTTTAGGGTCCGGGGAGAGAGATCCCCTGTACCGTCGGAAAGAATTAGTTGAGTACTTCGCACCCGTATTTCGCAGGAAGCAACTCCATATCAATTTCACATGGATTCAATTCATTCCCTCAGAAGTCAATTTCGCGTGGTTGACACATTAAAGAATTCATTTCATCGTGGCGCGCCGGTGATAAGACGCTAATTCATGGCTAAAGCGGTTCACACACGATCAAACAAAAAGCGCTGATTCGCGGCTAAAATTAAGAATAAGCCATAACTTAACGCTATGAGGTGTAAAAAAAATCATCAGATTTCATTAATTTTCTTCAAAATTAGTCAATGAAATATCCAGGTTTTCCACACTAGTGTATCACTAGCAAAAATGAGGAAAATTCCTACCGTTCATTAACATTTTTATTCACTGTAATTTTCCTTCTAAAGCCCTTGGGGAGGAGCACTGCTCGTAAGGGGGGATTTCCCTAAAGCGGGCCAGGCAGGGCCAATGGGACTGGGAAGGGGAACTAAATAGAGTATCCCCGTCCTCGGCACTTAGGCCGGATTACGTGGTTAAAAGGAACGACTTCTCGACCCAAATCTAACAGAGAGTCATTGTGAGAGAAGAGGTTTGGGAATCCCGGCAAGGGGAGCTGGTGTGTTACACGGACGGCTCCAAGCAGGGTCAGAAGGGGCCGACCGGAGCGGGAATTTTCGTGCCGGAGCTGGGGGTGGAAATAAGTATCCCGCTAGAGGGACACACCACAGTTTTCCAGGCCGAGGTAGTAGCGATCGATGCTTGTATTCGGGAGCTACGGAAGCGGAAAGTGACAGGTAGGGCAATCGGTATCTATACTCTGACAGCAGGGCGGCGCTTGGGGCGATCACCAAACCCGTGGTGGACTCAGCGGCCGTGACGAGTTGCAGAGTGGGGATACGGGACCTCCGAGGTGAAGGGAACTCCCTAACGTTGGGATGGATCCCGGGTCATAGAGGATGGCAGGGAAATCAAAAAGCAGGCGAGCTGGCCAAGCGTGGCGCGGACCAGCCGGTAATAGGGCCTGAACCATCGGTGGGCATTGCCCGAAGGGTGGTCTTGAGGGAGATAAGGGCCTGGGCCAGTGACCAAGCTCTGAGGAGATGGCGGACTGAACCCGGGTGCCGGCAAGCAAAACTGGGAATCAATGAGGAAGGCCAGGAAGCTTCGGCATGGTTGCTGGGACTAACACGGGTTAAGCCTAGGCGGATAGTAGGCATGTATACAGGACATTACGCCCTTAACAGGCATCTGTCAATCATGGGGGCAGTAGGGGAGCCCGACTGCGAAAGATGTGGGGAGGCTGAGGAAACCGCGGAGCACGTCGTATGCGAGTGTGACGGCTACGCGGCGGCCAGATACACCATTTTTGGTGACGATAGGATATCCTTCCCCAGCTTCTCAAAGGAGAGTGGGACCCGTCTCCTGAGTTTGCTGGAAAGGATAAATAGGTTTGAGGAGCCGTACTAGGCTCTCCCGAGTCCGGGCCCCTTCTTTTGGCACCTTCGGAGTCGGGAGACCGTCCGAGCCCTCAAAAAAAAAAAAAAAAAAAAAGGGGGGGATTTCAAGTCCAGCCATCAGGGGGGGGGGGATGGACGTCGCTGTGTTGTTTCCTACTAATCTTATTGACTGGTGCATAATAACTAATTAAATCAGAAAACAAAAATAAAATCCCCAATAACTGTTTTAATGGCGCACTTGTCACCATTGCCCTCCCCCCATCGGGGACCTTGAGTTTGGGCGAGGTGACAGTGAAATGTCTGTTGATAGGCAATGTGTTTGGGCCAAAGGGCAACGATGGATTTGGGCGAGCGATAGTTTATCTCCGTTCCTACACTCGCGGTCAGGCAGTTGGTGTTTGAGTCGGATCCGTGCGCGATGGACATCGTACTATCATCCAAATTCACCAGCCGGCGTGGAAATCTCGTTATTGTGATTGACGTTGATGGACGGGTCAAAAACCTTTCGGTGTTGTAATAAAAAATCAAAGTGTAATGCTACCGTTAGTACTGATTCGACAGTGTCGCGAGTTGTAGCCGCCAAACTGCAGCACACCCACGAAAGTGAGCCGGAAGAAAGTATAGAGCGTGAAAAGGTACGTAGTTCGCTCAAACGGAAGGCGGAAGACGATATGTTTACCAAGCCGAATAAAATGATTCGGCAAGAGGGATTTCACGTCCCTGTGCTGTTCGCCTTTCTCCAAGCAAAAACAAAAGAAATGTACGTCAAGTTTTGGATGACTGTGAAGACCCTGACTTTATCCCTGACTAAGTGTGATTTTAACATAGCGGTGTTTCACGTAGATTTCGAAAGAGCAGCCCACACTGCAATAATGGAATGTTTCCCGAGCTCGACTATTTACGGGTGTACATTCCATTTAACCCAAGCGTGGTACCGGCGACTGCAAAGGAGCAAACACCTCCGAAGACACTTCGTAAACAAAACGGAGACAGGGCTTTGGCTCAAAAAATTTTTTTCTCTGCCCTTTTTGCCGCACGAATTGGTTTACAATGCGTTCTTGAGTTTGATGGAAGCTGCACCCTTGGAAACTACAGCGTTCACGTACTACATTCTGACGAACTATATTGAGGAGGGGTGCACGTTTCCACCAAAGCTTTGGGCTGCTGCGCCACCCGAGAGTTCTTTGAGGACGACTAACGGAGCGGAATCTTTCCACAGCGACTACAATCGACAGTTTTATTCCCCTCATCCCCACATCCATCTGGTCGTCGCTGTACTCAAAGAAATCCAGGAAGAAAGCCAGTTGAAGTGTACCAGCATAACAAAAGGTAAACAATTTTGATGGATTTGATCGATTTTTGGATGTAATAGCAGTCAGTTTCAATGATTATAACTTTTCCCACCAGGATCTAAAAACTTCTTGAAGAAAGCGACCCGCGATATGTACGAAGCGCTCAACGATGCATGGGTACAGTACGGGGAGGACAGCGACATTTCGAAATATTTGGCGGCCATTAGCGTCCGCTACCAACACGGCATTGATGATGAGGATGAGCAGTAAACTTTTTTCATGACAAAAATACAAATTGTAAATTGCTTCTTTACGTGCTTCTAAACTTTTTTCATGACAAAAATACTTTGAAAATACGTGCCCAACAAAATAGAGTGGTTTTCGTCCATTTTCTTCGTTCGCCCAAATCCATTCCCCTTTGCCTCGGGCACTCGCCCAAAACCATCGCAATTTTCGCCCAAACCCATTGCGTTTTTGGACCGTTCGCCCAAACTCAAGTCCCCCCCCCCCATCATGCCATTTGATCCAGGCGAATGCATTTGGCAGAATGGCAGTTTCCACAACGTTCTGTTGTGAACGGCACCGCCATTAAGCTGTGTCTCCACTTGTGCATTTTCACGTGCGTCATAGCGCACGGTGTGTTGAACTGAGGAATGCGCTATTGAATACCTCAAGAAGATGGTATGATAACAGATTGCGTGCATTGCTTAGACGCATGCGTTGTTGAAAGTTGAAAAAGCGTGTTGAATTGAAAGAGGAAGACAAAAGCACACAAGTGGAGACACAGCTTTACACCACTATCCAAAATGCGCCCCCTTCTATCCAAAATGTTCCACTACGGGATAAAATTTTTCCCGTTGTTAAAAACGTTTTTTTTTTCTTTTGTTCCACTTACCAGCGGTCATGTCTTTCACTTCAAACCCCGAACGGAAATTATCGGGCGTGTTATAAAACGACGAGAAGTGTTTAGTATAGTCGTAACGACCCGGTACTGACGATAACGAGCGTCTGACTAGGTAAGACGGAGGAGTGTCGTCATATTCGTCGTCGCCCGGCGGCTGTCTTTCACGAGGCTCGTCTATTACTTCATCGCCTGTTAATTACAATTTACATTAATTCGCAAAAAGTGTTCTGTTTTTTTTTTAGGAACATTATGTGATTTACTTGATAGTTCTGGAGGAAGTTTCGGCGGAAAGTAAATCTCATCGGCAAATCCAGACTGTGGATTTCCTTCATTTGGAGTGTATTTTATGTAAGCCACATTTTCATGATGGAGCTTTAAAACACAATACAGATGGAGTGACATGATGGGGAATGAGCAGTAAAAGGAACCGCAGAGGCAAATTATTAATTAGATTCGAAGAGTTGGGGCGACGGGACAAATGGATGTTGTCAAGGAGAGGGGAGTGTCATACCAGAGGTTCGGAGTTCATTAATCAGGCACATACGATAAATTAATTTCAACTCCCCCTCCAAGCCTTTTCCTCACCCGACTCGATGGAAAATTAATTATGTTTGGACTTACGGCATTATCTTCGTCCCGCTCTCTATCATTTTCCTCATCGTTGTCGACAAGTCTCTCGCAGATAATTTTCTCAAAGTCGACCCTTGAAAATGAAATGAAATCAGGAAGGCACTAAACTTTTTAGGGTAACGGAGACATCTTGGTGACGGTGAGGGGTAGGGGATGATTACCCAGTTCGAAATGAGTAAAGAAGCCCTTGTAGAACGCACTGCGTGTGACGATGACTCCAAGTGTAACCCTTGGCCAACAGATTTTCTAATTCTCTCTCGAGCAAATGTAGATCGTTCACACCGAGTTCGTGCCTTTCAGACGTCGCGAATTCGTTTATTGAGTTTTTGAATAAGCAAAAAGTATAGGCGTTACCTCGAAATTTCATTTGGTGAGTTTTCGCTGTCTTCTACGCATCTTCCAAAAGCTCCGTCTATAAGTGCAATAGAGAGTGAGAGTGTGAGAATGTGTTGGTGTCAGAGTGACCAAAAAGGTAGGCAACCGTACGCTTGATCTCACTGTTGTGAGGGAAGAAGTATAACTTAAAAATAAACCCAAGAAACGAGGTCAGACTTCAACCCCCCCCCCCCCTCGATCACAAATTTTGTTTGGTGTGGCCATCAAAATGTAGTCATTTTTATATTTTTCGTTGAAGTACTTTCATCAGGAGAACATTCCAAAAGTAAGAGATCGATAGCACGTTTTATAACGCTTCACGAGGAATTTCATCCCTCGAAGGGCCCATTAAGAAAGAATTCGGTCAACAAGCTTTTTCTTCATTGAAACTGAACGGCGGAATTTTTATCGATTTTTCGCGCCTTTCATTACGAAAAAAACGAATACGAGAAAAAACAATCGCGCCCCTAAGTGGCATAACTGATGATTCGTGCCTTGACAATGGCTAAACTGACTGTTTATGTGCTAAAAAATTGGCAATAGCCCAAATGAATTCACGCGCACTAAATACGGTTTATAACTGACAATTCGTGCAGCCCTGAAAACGGCTAATCGGCTATTCCCGTTCTAAAAATGGCCAAACTGACTTCAAGCACAAAGAAAAATGGCTAAACTGACGACTCGAGCCCTGAACATGCCTAAACGGATGATTCCTGTCCTGAAGACTTCAAAATCGACCATTTCCGCGCCAACATTAGTCAAACTATAGCTATTCGTGCCGTAGTCCCGTAAAGACTAATTGCACTCTAAAAATAGCCAAACATGTGGATTTCCGCTTTAAAAATGGCCAAACTGACGTTACGAACAGTAACGTCCCAGAGCAGTGCCCTGAATACGCTTGAATAAATTATTCCTGCCCTGAAAATGGGAAAATAGGCCAGTCTCGCGCCAAAAATGGCCAAACTGACTATTCTCACCTTGCTATGACGCGACGTCCTCTGCGCGCCCTATAAATGACAAAACTCCTTGACTATGCGCCCTAAAAATGGTCAAACTGGATATCCATGCCTTGCAATTGGCAAAACTGGCTCTATGCACTCTGAAAATTCGATTCGCGCCTTGAAAGTGCCTAAACTGACGATTCGTGGCCTGAGAATATCACACTGGCCATTCATGCCCTAGAAAGGACCATACTGGCAGTTTGAGCCGTAAAAACCAAATTGGCTATTCGCGCCCTAAAATTAGTAAAACTTACTCTGGCGTAGGTACTAGACAATTCACAATACAAAAATGGTCAAACTGATCATTTGCGCCCTACACCGGCTGCATATGATTTGTGGCTTCAAAGTGGGTATCTGCACCCAAAAACTACCAAACATGCCCGTGCCCTTAACGAAAAACTGACCACTGGCGTTTGCGCACGGAGCCATGGCCGTCCTCATCCTACCAATTGATCGTGCTATAAAATTGGTTGATAAGACCGTCTCCACCTTACCAACTGGTTGACTCCCCTCCTTCCACCACTGTCGGTTACTGCAATACTGCCTCGTGCTTGCTCGCTCGCGCTATATAATGACTCGCAAGACAGTTTATGGCGTGAAATTAAGTTTTGGGGCTGCGTACATTATTTTTGGAGTTTCACGATTTCCGCGACTTTTCTGCCGAGCCTACGTGAGTCCCGGGACTCG
The DNA here is from genome assembly GCA_038030265.1 of Corythucha ciliata. Lineage (NCBI taxonomy): Eukaryota > Metazoa > Arthropoda > Insecta > Hemiptera > Tingidae > Corythucha > Corythucha ciliata. The sequence goes on from CM075939.1 coordinate 25,008,182, forward strand.
AACCCATCGCGAGCGCTGCCCCAAAGGATGGGGCTCAATCCCCCTGAGGCCCTCCTTGAATCCGCGCCTGACTTTGAGTAAACGTTTTTTTGTTTTTTTTGTTTTTAACAACTTTTAGTTATGTTTTGAGTAATGAGGATTAGCGTTATATCTCCATTTTAGCCGCGACTCCGCGAGTTATCGCGTTTAAATAATAGTGGACGCCATCTTCTGGGTTTAAACCTCCAAAACCCACCCCGTAAATACGCCACTGGTTAGTTTAGGGTATTTTATTTGCGTCCCAGCAACCCAGAACGCGGGAAAATAGGAAAAAATTAAATTCCTACGTGGGGTGGCCCTTTATTACGCTGAGAAAGGTCATTTCCACGGTGAAAAGCAAAAAAGTCCCTCATTCATTTGTCACTTTTCCTTAGTGAATAGGTACCTCTCGGTTTTTCGTGGAGTTGCTAGAGAATCATCGATCTCAGGGAGGGTTATCCTAGCGGGGGAAAAATGCGTGGGACTCGGAGGAAATGTGTGGGAGGTCTTTTCCCACTCGAAAAAAGTAACTTCTACAGGTCTGAAGTTTACTGTTGCCGGGTTGAGTGCGGGGACTCTTTTTTAAAGAGAAAAATCAACTGTTGCATTTTGGCTTTCACCAAACTCTCTCACGTCAGGATACATCCAGGAAGGTGGCTGGTGGAATGGGGTGGTTCTTGGGGGGGGGGGATGGCGTGAGTTCATTTCACTAAATATGTTTATATCTGTGGCATGGATTATAGAGGGGTAATGAATTATCCTATAGTATTTAATATACGTACCGTCGAAACACCATTCTTCGAACTTGCACACTTCTTGGCTGAATAAACAACCTGAAAAAATAAAAATTACTTTTTTTTTTTTTTTTTTTTGGTTACGAGCCGTGAAAATATACTGCGGTGGCGGGAGCGGGGTTGATGGATTGACCGCGAGCCTCTGGACAACAGGTCTTCAATTGATCGGAGCAATCATTCTCGAACATTGTTTTATATCTCCAGTGGAAAAATTCAAATATACATTTTCTTCGCTAAAAACAATCGAAGGAAATCGTGAGAGGAAGGGGGCATATTTTATGAATGGAACACCACCCCCTATATTACATCTCCCCTTTTGTAACAGTTACAACCTTGCAGTAAAACCAAATTTTCAAATTAGGATTCTTTATTGAAACGACTTAACTACTGCCCTAATGTTAACCCAATAAATCAATTGACTTCTTCGTAATCCGCAAGTCATTTTTATTCAAAGAGGCAGTAATATTTTTTCATTTTACCAATAATTGGTAAAATGAAAAAATATTTGACCCAGTTTGTTCTTTTCCTCTTTCTTTCTCTCAATTTTTTATTCACCTCTTCTTCGGAGAGAAAAGTGATTCGGATTGGCAATGTCTCTATAACAAGTTGAATGGGAATTACGTAAGCGGATTGTAACGTTACATATTTTCTTTAATACATGTTTGAAATGAAATCTAATTACGTTGAAACTGATGGACATGCTGTAGGGTGCGAAGGTCGGGAGGGAAGGGGCAACAAGTGGGAGGTTTATCGATTTTGACTCTTGCTTGCATGCCTTTTCAGCCGTTTTATTAGCTTTGTTCGTTGGCTGCTTCCAGTATTGCAAATAAAACGGAAAAAACAAAACACAACAATTTGATTGGTCAAAATCTCGATTCCCCATGACAACTGTCAATTTTACTGTACTGACAGCAGCCACCGAACAAAGCTATTGTTAAATGCTCGCCTCGCACATGGCCAACCTCCTCTGGATTCATGTAATTGGAACTTGAGTTTGCCATTCTACCATCCTCCTCTCCCCTTATGAAATGTAGGTCTGAAAGGTGAGAAATCATCTCTGATCGAATATGTACCCCGATCATCACCAAGCCGCGGATCCAAGATGGGGACCACATTGCCTGGAAGGTTAGTTTTTGTCAGATTCTGACAACCTGATTGAATCACCCTGTTTCGTTCGGTGATTAGCTTTTTCATGGCAATGAAAGAAATGCAACAGTTATGACGGTAAGGCTTAGGGGCTAACTTAGAGGCACAGCTCTCAGTTTCGCTGGGCAACATGGTCACGAATTTCTAACTTTGCGGACAAATAATCTGTTTCTGCGACATAATTGTCCGTGAACCGAACTTAGTAGATTTTAAGGGGTCAAAACGTCCATTTGTGACCTGAAACACCCGGGTATAATATGGCTACACTGAAGAACCTCCGGGTGAATAGTCTGTTTCATGGGCTATACATGCACCCTGGGCGGTTTAGGGTCATCCAACGTGAAGCCCCACTCCCCAAAGTCCGGTTGTTGTTTGTACGTGTCACCGGATTTAGTAAAATTGTTGACACCCCCCGCCTCTTCCCCACAATTAAGTTGCGAATTATTCCATATACTTACCAACATTTCCAGCGGTACGAACGATCGAGCTTTTAGCCGCTGCCAGAATAAAAAATAAAACGGAGAAACGTCTCCAAGTCATTTCTGAAAAAAAAAAATTTGTTTAAAAATTCCACAATTTATTGAGAGGTTGTTAAAACTTGATGGTTTCATGTTCAGAGGCAGGTTTAACATTGTACGATTAATAGCCGAGAAAACGAGGGTTGCATAGGAAGCAAGACGTTTGCATGGGTGGAAATGAAAAGGTCTACTTAAGCCTTCAGTGAAGAATGAAACCCTGTGCCTCATAAATGTGGTTTAAGCGCTCCCCCCTCCAATGAGGAGCGAGATGTATTAAAAGTTTAAGCACCCTCGGTGACGGTTCTTTAGAAAATTTGAAGATAGTGAAAAAGCGAGTCAAATTAAAATAGTATTGAGTGCAGCAACGATATCAACTACTAACGATCATCACATTTTTATTTTACTTTCGTGAAAAATTGAAATTTGTATTCATTGTCACCGAGACGATGGTTCACCTATTAAAATGGCCTTACCTAATAGGTTTTATTATTTATTTTTATTGAAATGCCGATAACAAAACTAAATGGAGCAAATCAAACAAGTGATTTTTATGGCTACCATATGGCAGGGTGTTATTATGACCCCAACACTTTTTCCGGTAAACACCTTCCATCGGTGCTCCCTAGCCTAATATTATTATTCTTCACTCACCTCGAAATAATAAAAAATCATTGACGTCAGCGTCCACGCCCCATTCGCGTTTCTAGTAAAACTCGCGGGGGTTTATTTCCCTTTCGATGTTTTCGTTGAAAACCCCTCCCCACATGAGAGGCAGCCTCCCTTGATTTTTTTTTCTTTTTGAAAACCACCCACACACGCCCAACAATGAAACTATTCGTAACCCCCCTTTTTTTGGAGGGGGGTTGGCGGTAATCAACACAGTAAAATAAATGGAAACTGTATCGGATACTTTATTCGCAATATGAAAGAGGGGCACAGGCACTGAGAAGGCGAAATACGAAGGAGAATAGCGATTGGTGTTATAGGGTCTTAAGGGGGCAGGGTGAAGGCGGCGAAGGCGAGCGTGTTTCCGAAGGAGGGCGCACGTCACCGCCTCTGAACAAGGTTAAAGGCCATGAGCTTTTTTTAAAATTATAAAGAGAGATTGAAAAACGGAAACTAGGAGTTGGGGATCGAAAAAAAAGGATGCTAGGCATTAAAAAAAATTAAAATGATTTTTCTTCTGTAAACTCAAGTTCCATCGATTTCCATTAAATTTTGGAGTCCTATCGCCCACGTGTTTTTAGTTGCCAAGTCGGACATTTGGCGAACTGGGGTATAGCCAAGTGCGCAACGAAATAACTACATCTCAATGAAAAAGGGCTAACCCGCAGGTATGACGTCATGATAACCATCCCTTTCACCCGTCGAAGGTCGCCGGACGAAGAGAAAATTCCTCCTCACCACTTATCTAATTTATTGATTGAAACAACTACTTGTTGAATTTTCACCGCTATTCCAAGCGCTATCGTAGGTAAACAAACAATAGAACATGGTGAGAAGTCAGACAAAAAAAAGACGATCCGTTCATTTTTCAAGGTTGAACAATCGGTTAGGTACATAATACAGGGTGGAAGGGGATAAGTGTGACAAAAATTGTTGGGTGATAGTAGGCCTCATTTGCGACCGAAATCACAACCATATACACCATGGTCCGAAAATCAAAACCCTTCGAGATATGATTTTTCTACAGATTTTTAAGGCTTACATAATTTTTTTAAACTAACGGTGAGAAACTCGCATTCAATTTGAATTTTTGCAACTTTTGGTGATGGATCCGGAAAGAGCACACTATTTCCTGTCAGGATTGGCCATTTTCGATAGACGTTAACTATTTTATGTGCCCTTAAATGCATGCGGCTCAAAGTCGTGAAAGTCTGGGATTTTATTTTTTTTCAAAAAAGTCCCCGTTTGCCCACACTAAATCTGAGTATACGGACAACCCGTGATTCAGAAAAACATCTTCAAAGTGTCCTTTACAAAAATAGTCGTAAGCGTTTTCTTATAGTTCTTTGGTGATTTTTCATCAGAAATGACGATTTCTTAGAAAAAATAATGATTTTTCTCTTCAAAATCGCTTGTTTCGACCTGAAAAATTTGAACAAGTTTTGTGATTTTAACGTGATAAAAAGCACTAAAACCTTATAAGCCTTATAGCTTATATCTTATACGTTATACGTTGAATCGAACTGATTATGCCCGCCTAGCAAAGTGACAAAAAATGTCGCTCCGGCAGCTAGGGTGTCGGATAGAGAACATTTCACGAATACGAATTTAGTTAATTTAACTTAATTAGCGATTATTCAGCAAGAATGGCTATAGTGAAATGTTAATTAATGCCGAATAATAGCTAAATAACTAAAAACGTCGAAACTTGTAGTAGTGTAATGCACTTAACCCGACAGCCAGCGGCCAGAGCGACATTTTCTGATACTTCGGTAGGCGCACACATTGAATTCCACTCTAAGGATATCTTTGGATGTGGTTTTATACCTCTTTAGCTTGTTAAAATCACAACGATTGATCGAATTTTTCAGGTCAAAACAATCGATTTTGAAAAGAAAAAACATTATTTTTTCTATAAATTGGTCATTTCTGACGAAAACTCACCAATCTACTAAGAAACGCTTACGACGATTTTAGTGCTTTTTATCACGTTAAAATCACAAAACTTGTTCAAATTTTTCAGGTCGAAACAAGCGATTTTGAAGAGAAAAATCATTATTTTTTCTAAGAAATCGTCATTTCTGATGAAAAATCACCAAACAACTATAAGAAAACGCTTACGACTATTTTTGTAAAGGACACTTTGAAGATGTTTTTCTGAATCACGGGTTGTCCGTATACTCAGATTTAGTGTGGGCAAACGGGGACTTTTTTGAAAAAAATAAAATCCCAGACTTTCACGACTTTGAGCCGCATGCATTTAAGGGCACATAAAATAGTTAACGTCTATCGAAAATGGCCAATCCTGACAGGAAATAGTGTGCTCTTTCCAAATTCATCACCAAAAGTAGCAAAAATTCAAATTGAATGCGAGTTTCTCGCAGTTAGTTTAAAAAAATTATGTAAGCCTTAAAAATCGTTAGAAAAATCATATCTTGAAGGGTTTTGATTTTCCGACCATAGTGTATATGGTGATTTCGGTCGCAAATGAGGTCTACTTTCACCCAAATTTTTTTGTCACACTTATCCCCTTCCACCCTGTATACTCAGTACCTACGTTGTCCCTACAACATAAGGGACAAGCATACAGTAGGTCCGTTCCATTGTTTCACGAGTGCTACACTTTTGAAGAAAATCATCTGGTTTCATTCAATTTTTCGGAATCAGTCAATGAAATCACATTGTTTTTCTAACTAGTGTAGCACTAGCAAAACAATGGAACGGACCTAGTATTTTATGTAATTTTCGATGTTTTATATGATAGGCATAAAAGTCTTCCGAGCGACCTTTCATTACTGTCCCTCCTCTACCCTTTAAGCCTACCTCCAGGCTGAGCCCCACCACAAGCTACCTCCAAGAAAAAATATTCTGTGGGAAGATATTCTTTCCCCAGTCAATAAGAACATTAAAAATAGCTAAAATCGCAACTAAACAGCTAGTTCTGATTTTGTAGTATGTTGTTAGGACCAGCACCAAGTAGTGTAAATCCAAGTTTGCTCCAAGCTTGATGTAACTTAATGGCCATCGAATCATGGTGGCGAGTGGCGACTCAATAGATCCTTTTTATAAAAATGTAGTTTCCTCACTTTTTGTTTTTTAAAAGGATTTTGATGAAACTATTTGGTCTACAGACATCTTTGTGTGCTTAAATGGAACATAATTAAATTTGCTAGGACTTCTCTCGACTCGGCTTTTCCCGTAGGATGAGTATTTTAGCCAAAATACGGGTCGAAAGTTGACCAAAACTTGAAATTTTACATTTTTTGATAAAATATTCGAAATTCAAGGAGCTGTATCTTGGTTACTATATGACCTACCAGAGCTGAGTTAGGTCTCTAATTGTAGAAAATTTGATTTGGTTTTTAACGTAGTTCGCATGTTTTAGCTTAAAATGCATATTTGAGGAGATATTGGGAAAAACCCGAAAAAAGTGCAAAACTTTCGCGGTTTTTCGAGTGCTACGAAAGCAGCACAAGTCTTTCGAAACTGCAAACTTGGATTTACATTACTGGTACTGGTCCTATCAACATACTAAAAAACCAGAACTAGCCATTTAATTGCGATTTTATTCATCTTGTTGACTGGCCTATACAAATAGATTTTATTAATTATCTTTCATCAAAGACAACTGAACGACTGACCTTCTCCTAAAATGAGTCCCTTTTTTCGGGCCTGGCTCCAGGACTTTGAGAATAGGCCCTGTCATTGGGGTGTGTCTAAAACGCAGATCTGCCGATTAACACCCCAGATCTTCAGATTAACACCTACAATTCCGTAATTCAACGAACAAATTACTACGCTAAAAAAACAAAGTTACATAAGACATAATAGGCACAACGTATAGCCTAGTAAACGAATGCTTCTTAGAAAGGCATAGATTGAACCAGCTGGTAACTCTAAAGTTGTGATTGGGATTTGTTCGGAGGGGTCGTCTGCAGATGGCGTACTCAAAAGTCCCCGCCTCTAGCCCACGAGTTAGCTGCTGGACGTAGCAAAACGAGCATAATTTTTCACTTTATTACCTGTAGTTCGTAAACAGTAGGTCCCACCTAAAAACTCATGGGATAACAAAACAAAGTTGACAAAATTCCTCAAAAATTAGTCTTCGACAAGTTTTTTTTAGCTTCAACCGCTTAAGAGATAATAGCGTTAAAAGAGACACTATTCTCGAACCCCTTCACTGCTTTTTGTGAACAATGCGTTGTAGCGTCCTCGCCGTTGACGTTACGACATTGATGCATAGCAAAGAAGTTAATCATCATGAAATTCTCTTTACAAATAAAAAAATGATACTCGCTTATCTCCAATAGGTGTCGAGATACACGCAGTAGAAGAAATTGTATTCTTACGGGGTGGTCCTGTTAATTTGATGAAAACGGCTATTAGATATACTAGTTTTGTTAACTTATCCCAGGTAATTTGAAAAATAGCTTGAACTCATGTGTCTTTAACCGTTTTACAGCTCATTTTACGTCAAAGTTAGTAGTAAATGAGGATATTCGGTCTGTCCGACCCGAGAACTGTAATGATCGCGGGGACATGGAAACAAGTGTTCTCATAGCGAAAATTGCTCATGACAAGGTCCCAGGCAACAAAGAAATTCTAGCGGGACCTTTTTTCCCCTTCGGGTTACTGAAGCAAGCCGAAAAAGTACTGCAGAACTTTTACTTGCGTGGTGGGCAACGTGATTTACCTCCAATGCGACTGCAGTCGAACAGATGGTAATTACAGTTCTTTGGTGTTTTTTTGTTAGTTGTTAATCTCTTTAACCCTAGAACACTAACCCTCTTTTACCTGCGCCTATTACTAACCATGCACCGATATGATGATAAATGATGCCGTTAGTTGCTAATCTCTTTAAAAACTACTGTTGTAGGAAAATTATTTGTCTCCACGCTACAACTGAGGAGTGGGTTGGAAAGTGTTCGACATTACCTTTCTGACGTGTTATTTCTCATAGAAGTCCAATATCAAATAAGTCGAAAAAAATTCTCGTTCTGTAATAGAAAACGTGCCTAAGAAATATCCTAACAATGTTCGGACGAAGTTATCGCCGATTTCTTGAAGTGAAGGTAGCTCTTAGAGTTTCAGGCTGAAACTCCTCATTTCATAAGATTTCGAATGACCTAGTCATAAAATGAAGTCGATTCATTTTTCATGGAAATATTGATCTCAGCATCAAAAAAAGTGAGAGGAATGAGCAAAATGGAATATACTTGGCGTGATTCATCGGCTTTTTTATTCACATTTTTTGGCTCAAACTCATAGAGCTATCAAATAATGAGTAGAAGAGAGAACCTCACCATGAACTCCCAAAAACTCAGTTATTCAGAGCCCTTTTTCTGCCCTCAATGCTCAATACACCCCTCAACACAGTTATGTTTTCGGCTTGCTTCAGTAACCCGTGGGAAAAAAAGTTTCCGCTGGAATTTCTTTGTCGCCTGGGACCTTTTCATGAGCAATTTTTGCTAAGAGAACGCTTGTTTCCATGTCCCCGCGATCATTACAGTTCTCGCGTCGGACAGACCAAATATCCTCATCTACAGCTAACTTTGACGTAAAATGAGCCGTAAAACGGTTAAAGACACATGAGTTCAAGCTATTTTTCAAATTACCTGTGATTCGTCCATACTACGGAATTCAGCTCTGGGGTTGTACAAAAAAGACCAATATTAAGGTCATACAAACATTCCAGAACAAGGTACTGAGGAGCATTGTCAATGCCCCCTAGTATGTTCGCAATGATGACCTCCACCGAGACCTCAAGGTGGAAACCGTAAAAGAAGAAATTGAGCAGCACGCGCTCAAACACCAACACCGTCTTCGGGACCATATGAACCCGGAAGCACTTCGCCTCCTGGACAACGGTGACGTCGTCAGGCGGCTACAGCGGACAAAACCCATGGACCTTGTGGTGTCGCGGTAGTGACAGTGAGGTGCGTGCGTGCTCGTAGGAGGAAGGCCACTGGGCCATGAACTCCAATAATGTTGTAAATTGTATACAGGGTGGAAGGGGATCAGTGTGACAAACATTTTTGGGTGATAGTAGGCCTCATTTGCGACCGAAATTACCATATACACCATGGTCCGAAAATCAATACCCTTCGAGATATGATTTTTCTAACGATTTTTAAGGCTTACATCATTGTTTTAAACTAACGGCGAGAAACTCGCATTCAATTTGAATTTTTGCATTTTTTCGTGATGGATTCGGAAAGATTACACTATTTTCTGTCAGGATTAGCCATTTTCGATAGACGTTAACTATTTTATATGCCCTTAAAAGCGGCTCAAAGCCGTGCTAATCGGGGAATTATTTTTTTTCAAAAAAAGTCAGTCCCCGTTTGTCCACACAAAATCGGAGTGTACAGACAACCCGTGATTCAGAAAAACATCTTCAAAGTGTCCTTTACAAAAATAGTCGTAAGCGTTTTCTTAGTTGTTTGGTGATTTTTCATCAGAAATGACGATTTCTTAGAAAAAATAATGATTTTTCTCTTCAAAATCGCTTGTTTTGACCTGAAAAATTTGAACAAGTTTTGTGATTTTAACGTGATAAAAAGCACTAAATCCTAATCCAAAACTATACGTTGAATCAAACTGATTATGCTCGTCTACCAAAGTAACAAAAAATGTCGCTCCGTCAGCTGGGGTGTCGGACTGTCGGATAGAGTTCATTTCACGAAATACGAATTTCGTTAATTTAACTAAATTTGCGATTATTCAGCAAGAATGGCTATAAAAATGTAGAGTAACAACGTGAAATGTTAATAAATGCCGAATAATAGCTAAATAACTAAAAACGTCGAAACTTGTAGTAGTGTAATCCACTTAACCCGACAGCCAGCGGCCGGAGCGACATTTTTTGTTACTTTGGTAGACGAGCATAATCAGTTTGATTCAACGTATAGCTTTGGATTAGGATTTAGTGCTTTTTATCACGTTAAAATCACAAAACTTGTTCAAATTTTTCAGGTCAAAACAAGCGATTTTGAAGAGAAAAATCATTATTTTTTCTAAGAAATCGTCATTTCTGACGAAAAATCTCCAAACAACTTAGAAAACGCTTATGACTATTTTTGTAAAGGACACTTTGAAGATGTTTTTCTGAATCACGGGTTGTCCGTTCACTCAGATTTAGTGTGGACAAACGGGGACTGACTTTTTTTGGAGAAAACAAAATCCCCGATTTGCCCGACTTTGAGCCGCATTTAAGGGCACATAAAATAGTTAACGTCTATCGAAAATGGCTAATCCTGACAGAACATAGTGTGCTCTTTCTGAATCCATCACCAAAAGTTGCAAAAATCCAAATTAAATGCGAGTTTCTCGCCGTTAGTTAAAAAAAATGATGTAAGCCTTAAAATCGTTAGAAAAATCATGTCTCGAAGGGTTTTCATTTTCGGACCATAGTGTATATGGTAATGAGGCCTACTATCACCCAAAAATTTTTGTCACACTTATCCCCTTCCACCCTGTATAAGTAAATTAACTTGATGGGCTCAGGCTCAGTTGTTATAATACAGATACCTATAATAAAGATATCTAAAAATGAAAAAAAAAAAAAAAAAAAAAAAAAAAAAAAAAAAAAAAACTGTGATAAGTTAACAAAACTAGTATATCTAATAGCCGTTTTAATCAAATTAACAGGACCACCCCATAAGAATACAATTTCTTCTACTGCGTGTATCTCGACACCTATTGGAGATAAGCGAGTATCATTTTTTTTATTTGTAAAGAGAATTTCATGATGATTAACTTCTTTGCTATGCATCAATGTCGTAACGTCAACGGCGAGGACGCTACAACGCATTGTTCACAAAAAGCAGTGAAGGGGTTCGAGAATAGTGTCTCTTTTAACGCTATTATCTCTTAAGCGGTTGAAGCTACAAAAAAAAAAAAGCTGTTTTGTCATCCCATGAGTTTTTGGGTGGGACCTACAGTTTACGAACTACAGGTAATAAAGTGAAAAATTATACTCGTTTTGCCACGTCCAGCAGCTAGCTCGTGGGCTAGAGGCGGGGACTTTTGAGTACGCCATCTGCAGACCCCTCCGAACAAATCCCAATCACAACTTTAGAGTTACCAGCTGGTTCAATCTACTACCTTTCTTTTACTAGACTAGTAGCAGATCATATTTTGAAGAGACAATGAGCCGTATGAATGAAAAAGAGCAAGACCTTATGCTTGCATTTTTTCAAGCATATGGTCATCAATGAAGAATGAAAATCGTCATTTTCATTCATAAACAGATGAGCATAATTGAAGTATAAGGTCATGGTTTTTTTTATTCATATGGCTCGCAATATCATGGATATTCAGCAAGGAAAATTCCAATTTTGCGGATGTTCAGCCTGGAAAATTCCAATGTCGCGGATATTTGCTTTCAAAATGTTGACCTTTCGCCGCTTTTCGCCAAAACACTTCTTGTACTGTTGTGGCCACGGCTATAGCGATACGGCCGCCGGCATAGCTCGGCGGATACCAAGAAAGATTCCAGAAACTAGAAATTTCAAGGAAATGTTGAATTTTTTTTTTTTTAGAAACTGGCAATTTCGTGGTAATAAATCATTCCAGGAAGCAGGTAGTTCTGAGAAAAACTCCGGGGATATAAGTTTTATGAATGATTCTAATATTTTCAGACGTGCTTAATCCCAATTTTAACTTTGCCCGACGTTGCGACCTCGGCAACATGACAAAATTTGATTAAACTTTTAAAATTCGTGTTTTTTTCTGGTCTTTTGCTATTCTACGCGTAATATATATTTTTTTCAATATGATTCCTGACATTCCTTACGTCTTCAGGTGTGCTTAATCTGAATTTCAAGCCCCCGAACCCCTAAGAGAGACGCTATAGCATACAAGCCGAAAAAAACTGAAACATTTTACTTTTAGGGATTTTTCGATGTAATACGCGTCATAAGCTGAAATTGACGTAGTTCATGTTAGTTTGGGTTGGGCAAAGCTGGAATTCGCAGTCAGCACACCTGAAAGCATAAGAAATGTGCCGAAACCATATCCTTTAAAAAATTATTTCTGGTCGCGTATAGTCCAGTCAAATCGTATAGAATCAAATCAAATCCCCACGAGGACAAAAATCTCGTCTTTGATTTTAGTGCATTTCATTCTGAAAAAATTTCGCTCCGGCAGCCCAACTTCTTCCTCTATTTTCTCTATTTTTACCACCCTCTCTTCAAAAATGTCGAAAAGTTTCGGTAGTTTTCCAAGGGCTTTGTTATATTAAATTTTTGTGCCGTATTTTATAATACCTAAACGTGTGAATTTAAGCGATTTTTTGAAATTTCATCCTCCATTTCACCCTCCCTCATCAAAGTTTTCGATAAATCTCAATGGAACCCAGGGCTTTCGTTACATTAAATTATTGAGTCGAATTTTAGAGCGCTAAGATGAACTAGTGAAGTTCAACGCTATTTTTACACTTCCACACCGGAAGGACCACCCCCACCACCTTGAATTTTTCGAAAAATTAAAATGGGAATCAAAGTCTACTATAACATGGAGTATACGTACCGAATCTAATGCTTCTAGAATCAACTGGTGAATTATAGTGATTTTTCGACCATTTAACCCCTATCCCCCCTCCACCTTGACCGATTTGGCCCAAATGCAATACCGACCGGGGTCTTATGACTACTGATTTTCGTACCAAAGCGCGTTCCGCTAAATTGATTTCTTCGAGAGTTATCTTGCTAACAAGACCACACACTTACTTCCACTCCGGGAGCAACACCCCCTCCCCTTCGACTTTTTCAAAAAATTAAAATGGGAATCAAAGGCTACTCTAACATGGAGTATACGTACCGAATATGATGCTTCTAGAATCAACTGTTGATTTTTAGTGATTTTTTGACGACTTCAAGCCCGATTTTCCCCCCCTCCACCTTGACCGATTTGGCCCAAATGCAATACCGACCGGTGTCTTATGACTACTGATTTTTGTGCCAAAGCGCGTTCCGCTAAACTAATTTCTTCGAGAGTTATCGTGCTAACAAGAAAACGGCCATAATATATATATATATATGAATCCTGGAGACCACTGAATTCGTGTTCTAGAGGTTTTGAAACGTGAAAAAAACATGACATGACCCATGTTTGCCACCATCACGACGAGACCAATAGTGCATTTTCAGAATGAAACACACTAAAATGCACTACTTATTGGTCTCGTCGTGATGGTGGCAAACATGGGTCATGTCATGTTTTTTTCACGTTTCAGAACCTCTAGAACACGAATTCAGTGTTCTCCAGGATTCATATACAGGTGTAAAAAAAGCGACTGGACAGAGAAAAACCAGTGAAGGGGCAACTCATTTCTGATCGAAATGACTATTTTCACTTTTGCCAAATTCCGCTTTGTTTCCCAGATATCCGCCATTTTCTGATTTTTTCAGAAACAGCTAGTTGCACGCGCAATAATTGTTGCAATGGCAAAAGTGATGAGCCCATTGGAAAGAGCACAAAATTTTCTATTTAAAGAGCCTATTTTTATCTAGATCAGACGATATCTACTACGTTTCGAATCAGCTTATTAGCGAGGAAACTTAATTCCGGAAGTATTGGTGATACGGTTATGTAGTCAGAAAATTACGTTTTTTCGCCAATAAGCTGATTTAAAACGTAGTAGATATCGTCTGATCTGGATTAAAGAAGGCTCTTTAAATAGAAAATTTTGTGCTCTTTCCAATGGGCTCATCATTTTTGCCATTGCAACAATTACTGCGTGTGCAACTAGCTGTTTCTGAAAAAATCAGAAAATGGCGGATATCTCGGAAACAAATCGGAATTTCGGAAAAGTGCAAATAGTCATTTCGATCAGAAATGAGTTGCCCCTTCACTGGTTTTTCTCTGTCCAGTCGCTTTTTGTACACCCTGTATATATCTATATGTATATCCTTTATATATGTATATACACACATATAAAAATATATGTGTAATATATAGATATATATGAATCCTGGAGAACACTGAATTCGTGTTCTAGAGGTTCTGAAACGTGAAAAAAACATGACATGACCCATGTTTGCCACCATCACGACGAGACCAATAGTGCATTTTCAGGATGAAATGCACTAAAACACGAAAATTTACAAATAGCATCAAATTTCAGCATGTTGCTGGGGTCGTAACGTTGGGCAAAGTTGAAATTCCGAGTCAGCACACCTGAAAGCATTAGAATCAATCAAAAAACTTAGCCCCGGAGTTTTTTCTTGAAACTAATGAAACCTGCTTCCTGGACTAAATGTACCGGAAACTAACGGATGATTATTTCCAAGTGACACTGGCGCCACAAGTGGGGTTCAGGGTCAAAGAATGCTCCCCCAATGGTCTTGTTCGTGGAACAGCGCTCCCTCAATCCAATTTTTGAGGAATCGAGAGAAAAATGGCTTCGTGTTGAATTTGCCTACTCCTAAAAATTACCGTTTGCACCTTCCACAACATCATTCGGGTTCACGAGGTTGGTTTCTAACGAGCCAGATCTGCAAACTTTGGGCTTTGATAGAGCCAAACCACCGGAATTGATTGTATTTATGGAGGCAAACGTGGAATTGGCTGGAAAAAACAGCAAAAGTGGGTGCCATTAGTGCTGAATTCGCGAAATTGCTTCTATGAAGGCCATAAACGCGTCAAATCGCTTTATTGAACCCCGTGAAATATGACTTTTTAATGAGTCAACCCCGAAAATTTGGATTTTGAGAGAGCCAGTCCTTCAAAATTGATTTTTCAAATGGCCGAATCTCTGAAATTTGGGCTTAAATGGGTGAAAACTGTCAATTCTAGCCATCTAACTGAGACAATTCCAGTCAAGACCATAAAGAAGAGGAATGTGACTCTGGGACCAACTGTTTCATCCTCCTATTTGGCCTTTTTGGGTGATTAAAACCCGAAAAATTTGGTTCTTTGGGATCAAAATCCACGAAATTTAGGCTTTGAAAGGGCTAACCCCACGAAAATTGTATTTTAATGTGCTCAATGGGCATTTTGGTTCAGAGGGAAAATTATATTTCATGGCGTAGCTCCATTAATGGCTCTTCCCCTCCAAGTTTCTGCTCTGAATAGAACTACTCAGATTCTTGTCCCCCCCCCCTGCCGGTTGACATCCGCCACTGCCAAGTGATGAAATTTCGTGGCTTTATTTGTCAGGCTTTGGGTTCTGTCACGGCTGCCTAGCCCTGGGTATATGCCCTCTAAAAAAAAGCCCCGACTTGTAATTTCGCGAAGGTTAAGACCATATTTAGACCAGAAATGTACAATTTCGCAGTTATTTAGCACCGAATGATATAATTTATATGCTCAGCAATTTATGAATGGAAGTGATGATTTTTATTCATACATTGATGATGATGACCATTATGCTTGCAAAAATTGAAGCATGGTCATGCTCTTTGTTATTCATTACGCCTCAATGAGCCGTATGAATAAAAAAGAGCATGACCTTATGCTTGCATTTTTTCAAGCATATGGTCATCAATTATAACAACAATAAATTATGAACAAATGAGCATAATTACAAGTGTAACACTTCCCTACTGGCCCAGCTTCCATGGCTATTGGCCGAAGAACTAGCATTTCCTGCTCACCAATTCCTAATTGGTAATTGCCTAACTTGATCCCAGGTACAGGTATATTATCACAGAATGTCACAGGCTTCTCTTTATGTTTGCATTTCATCACAAAATCTCAGGTAAGTTTATTATTATTTTTACTATTATTAAAAATCATAACAGCTATTTCAGTTATTATATTGTCAATCTTTCATGTCTATCTTCTATATTTCAGATCAGCCTCCATAGGTTTAGCATCTTCAGGAAGCTAAACAAATGGCTCTTCTGTTCCACATCACTCCCTAGAATTTCTTTTGGAACATCGCAGTCCTATACTGCATCTACACTCTGTCAACATACGGCACCCGATGAGGATATGCTCCACAGTTAATTTGTGATCACACAAAGCAACCAGGAGGAGTTCTTTTGAAAATCAGGTGCAGGTGAGCCTGTCATCAGACTTGATTCTCGTCCTATTAAACCGCTTCCGAATAACGACACGAATGATCGCTACGATTGTTTTCTCTGCTCAGTTTTCGTGAGCACCCCCACTGGGCATCTGTTTTAGTAGGTACCCGCGAGAAAGCTTCTGTTCATCCAAATGAAATGAAAAATGCCAGCATTAACAGAAAATGCAGTGTTAAATCATGTCAAATTTTGAAATTTCAAAGTTTTTTTTTCGCTGTTCTCTAGCAATAGTTACGTATATAGTTTAGTACGTTATACGAATTGACGAACGAAACCCTGTAACATTATAATTGCAATGTTAAGTACGTACTTGCCAGTTTTTTCCTGGTTGGTGGAGAGGGGGATATTTAGCGACAGAGAAAATGCAGAATAACAAAGTCGCTCCTACAGCTGGCGATATTTCAGCGCCATTTTCAAGAATTTTATAACTACAGGCATGCTGGGCCACCTATGAATCATTCTTGGCGAATGCATTATATGTATAGGAGAAGAAGTCAATTCCTATAGTTTGAACGAGGAAAACGCAATTAAAGGAGAAAAGGGGTACAAGGGGATAATCTTTGATGTAATGCAGGGGTTTTAAAATTGCCTCCTATGTTTGATTTTTATTTTTTCGACGAACGTAACAGTGTTTCAACATTTATTCACTGAGCTTAAAATAGTATTAAAAAAAAAAAAAAAAGAGAATAGCACGGAGAAACACACTAGTTTTACTAGTTAAAACTAATAAACCATTATTCGAAAATTTTCAGCGTTTTTAACATGTTCCAATTATAGGAAAGGGGTTAACGGATAAAAAACGACGCGACTTGCGCCACGTCAAAAAAGAAAAAAAAACGAGTTTTTGGCTACTTGGAAGGGGTGTTTGTGTGAGGGCGTATATCGAGATAGTTTTAAAGAGTACGAGAGGCAGTTTAATACTTAGTCTTTCAGGGTATTTCGAACGATTCACTTGCACACAAGCTGCGACTTTTTTTCTTTTACGGCATAGACGCGGTGGTCATTCGAAGAGTTTTCCACAAGTGAAAATAATGGCCAAGAAACCAGCCATTGGAATAGATTTAGGCACGACATACTCGTGCGTTGGAGTATGGCAGCACGGAAAAGTGGAAATCATTGCAAACGACCAGGGGAATCGAACTACGCCGAGTTATGTGGCGTTCAATGACACCGAGCGTTTAATCGGGGACCCGGCTAAAAACCAGGTAAAATATTGTTATAGTTTCTCACATTCAATCGTTACTGTCGTACGGTATGACAATATTGCCAAAACGATATTTTGGCGCCAACGTTTATAAGGTGTGGGATTTTTGTTTCCATCATCACCGTACGCGTGAGGTGTCCTTCTCAAAACGCCCCCACCTACACATCGCGGACACAGCAGTGTTCGCTTCCTTATAAAGCGTGATCGGATGACTATGGACCGTAAGAGACTTTTTTTTTAAAGTGCGAGGAACGGATCATTACCATATCGGGAGATATCGGCCAAGGGGTTTACTTTTGTAGAGACACTGGTTTATATTGGAGCCCCTTAGCACGTTCAGCAGTTTAAAAGGAGATGAAATGACATTTACACATCTCGGTTAAGAATGGTTTTTAAACGCTCCTGTAATGATTAACGCGATTTAAAACGATTTCAACGTCAATATTTATGAAACACTCTTCTGAATGGATCTACCCCATTTCAAGATTACAGAAATAATCGAAACTCGAATACTAAATTTGCCCCTCCAGTCCCTGTCAAGCCCCGGTCTAAAAATATCTTGACTCAGCCGAGTTTGGATAAATTCGTCAATTTGAGTCACACTCTTTTTTTTCTGAATTATCTTTCTGTCTTCTCATCTTTGTGAAATGAGTCTTTTAACCCTTTTTATTTTGAGAAAACCCGTATAAATTTAACGAAGTGCAAGCCGACTTGAACTGAAAATAAAATACCATGGCTGGATGGCGGGGGGGGGGGGTCACTGTGGTGGGCTCTTATTCGCTAAAAAAAAAAAAAAAAAAAACTGCTAAGAACTATCACACGCCCTGTTGCTTTTATGAAAGCTAAAGCTACGAATCTGTATTACGATTCTATTTGTCAACTAGTTCATGACGAGCTCTTTCGATCAAGCACTGGATGGTTATATTTAAACTTTTTTCTTTAAATGGACGTGTGCTACGTCATGAACTTCATGACACATGGGTAGAGAGTAGGTAGCGAGCTTACGAGTTCACAATTACTCCCTGACCATTGATCCCGACGAGTAAGTTTTCGCCCCTCCCCCTTCTCCAAAAGTTGTCCCACTATAGGCTTAGGCAACCTCCTGAATGCCATCCCCTGCGGGTTTTATCCCTTAAAATTAGCCGTAACCATTTTGGTGTGTCCGTGTGTCTTTACATTTTCGTTTCTTTCATCAATTCTTAGGTCGCGATGAACCCCAAAAACACAGTTTTCGACGCCAAACGACTCGTCGGGAGACGATTCGACGACCCTAAAATTCAAGCCGACATGAAACACTGGCCGTTTAAGGTCATTTCAGATGGTGGCAAGCCTAAAATTGAGGTTGAGTACAAGGGAGAAGTCAAAAGATTTGCTCCCGAAGAGGTAAATTTCTCTTACACCTATACAAAATGTGCGTGATAGGCAACAAAAAACATTGTGACTATTCACAGATAAGTTCGATGGTTTTAACCAAAATGCGAGAGATTGCCGAGACTTACCTCGGCGGTAAAGTTACAGACGCCGTTATCACCGTCCCCGCGTATTTCAACGACTCGCAACGGCAGGCGACGAAGGATGCCGGGGCCATCGCCGGATTGAACGTTCTTCGAATTATCAACGAGCCGACGGCAGCCGCTCTCGCCTATGGCCTTGACAAAAATCTGAAAGGAGAGAAAAATGTTCTCATTTTTGATTTGGGCGGCGGAACTTTCGACGTGTCAATTTTGACTATTGACGAGGGTGCGTCTTCTTCCCAACCCTACACCCCAACGTCAATGAAATTCAAATTAGGAAATAATATTTTTTCTTTCATTCGTCAGGATCTCTCTTCGAAGTGAAATCAACCGCAGGAGATACTCATTTGGGGGGAGAAGATTTCGACAATCG
This sequence comes from Corythucha ciliata, assembly GCA_038030265.1. Classification (NCBI taxonomy): domain Eukaryota; kingdom Metazoa; phylum Arthropoda; class Insecta; order Hemiptera; family Tingidae; genus Corythucha; species Corythucha ciliata. The sequence continues at coordinate 25,027,446 of CM075939.1, forward strand.
CTTGGTGAATCACTTCTGCGATGAATTTCAAAGAAAGTATAAAAAAGATTTGAAGGGTAACGCGAGGGCGGTTCGCCGTCTGCGCACTGCCTGCGAAAGGGCCAAAAGAACATTGTCGTCGAGTACTGAAGCGTCACTCGAGATCGATGCTCTTCACGAAGGCGTCGATTTCTATTCGAAAATTACTAGAGCTAGATTCGAGGAGCTCTGCATGGATCTTTTCAGGTTTTGAAAAGCCCACCTTTCACTTCACCCTTCCCATTCTTTCAATGAATACTTTTTGCAAGGGAAACGATTTATATTTGTATAGGCAGACAATTAGTCCCGTGGAAAGAGCCTTGCAGGACGCAAAAATGGACAAAGGGACCATTCACGATGTTGTGCTTGTTGGTGGATCCACCAGAATTCCGAAAATTCAAAAAATGCTTCAGGTAAGACTCATTGTCGATGAAATTTAAATACTAAAATCATAGTTCTCTACTGGAAATTGAACACCCTCAAAGGATTTCTTCTGTGGGAAAACTTTGAACCTTTCCATCAATCCGGATGAGGCTGTCGCTTATGGCGCAGCCGTTCAAGCTGCCATTCTCAGCGGTGACACGAGCTCGGCGATTCAAGACGTTCTATTGGTTGATGTAGCTCCACTATCGCTTGGTATTGAAACAGCGGGCGGCGTTATGACTAAGATAGTGGAAAGGAACTCGCGTATTCCGTGTAAACAACAGCAAATCTTCACTACGTACACTGACAATCAACCTGCTGTTACAATTCAGGTTTGATGAATAAGAAAGAACACTCTTGTGGAGAGGAGAAGGATAAAATGTGTATTTAATCTGAAGTCTTTCATTTTTTTTTATTTTTTTAGGTTTTTGAGGGCGAGCGAGCCATGACAAAAGACAACAACCTTCTTGGAACTTTCAATTTGACTGGTATACCTCCTGCGCCTAGAGGAATACCCAAAATCGAAGTCACTTTCGATTTGGACGCAAACGGAATTCTGAACGTGTCCGCCAAGGACACGAGCACGGGGAAATCAGAAAGGATCACAATTTCCAACGACAAGGGTCGCCTGTCAAAGGAGGACATTGACCGAATGTTGAATGAAGCTGAAAAATACAAACACGAGGACGATAAACAGAGGGAGAGAATCACCGCAAGGAACTCTCTCGAAGGCTACTGCTTCAGTGCGAAACAAGCTGCCGAAGACGCCGGGTCGAAAATCACCGATGAGGACAAGAAGACGGTTATTGACAAATGCTCGGCGGCACTATCGTGGCTCGACTCGAACGGTCTAGCGGAAAAGGACGAGTTTGAGGACAAGTTGAAAGAGTTGCAAAGGGAGTGCGCACCGATTATGACGAAATTACACCAAGGAGGTGGTGGAGGCCAGGGAGGAAAAGGCCCCACAGTTGAAGAAGTTGATTGATTTAACGATTGCAGTTCAGACGAAAGACGACTCACCGTTTACTCTTATTTATTAACACTTGAAATGTTCCGTTATTTACCCAGCCATGTATTCAACCCGACTACAAAGAAACATTCACATTCATACACAAATCGTAATTAAAACCATTAAAATACTCAACCCTACCCCTCAAAATTGGACGAAACCGCGTTTTATGAGGTTTTCGACATAAGGAATCTGAAAATTGTGACGGGGTGCACGTCTTCAAGAAAGTACGAATGTTCAATTGATGGCTCTAAAGTCCAGGGTCCATGCACGCAGACGTCAGTGGGCAGTTAAGTAGTAGATGAAATCGTCCGAAACTGACACAACTTCGCGAAACACACTATTTTAAAGGGGCGCTGGCGGTCAATCTGGCACTCTATTACGTTCTTGACTGGAATCGGCTGTATAATTCGGTTGAGCACAGTCCAAGGGTCTCATAAACTGCGTCTGGGTGATTGCCAGACAACTTTATTCTTCAATTTTAATTAAATTAAATTGCGAAACTGGTTTTCGAGGTCTCCCCCGTGTTTAATGAATAAATAAATAATTAAAAACTGCATCACAGCCTTTTTCGGCATAGCACGCAAATTAATTGAATTAAAATTGGCGAATAAAGTGGACAGACAAAAAAATGCTTCATGCATATCGGCATCGACACGTCCCCTCCCCGCACACACTACCCTGCTGGTCCGTAGAATTCGACATGCCCGGTGGGAGCGTGGGAGGCAAATTTCTGGGTCGCAACCAAATTTTGATGCCCTGTTCTGCCACCCGAGTAGAGTCTACATTGAAACGGTTGGAGCACTTTAACGCGAGTTATTGGATTGGGAATTCAAGCTATCACTTGGAGCGCTGCCGTCTGATAATGAAAAGAGTACTCCTTGGTAGAATTCCTACTGATTTCAATGACAGTGCCGGGTGTTGTAATTAAATTCGTGGTTTTAAATGTTGATTGAGAGCTCGAAATGAATGAATTTATGTTCTCTGGGTAGAATACTGTATTGCGAGTCTACACAAGTCAATTTTACGAGTGGCCGTATGATGAAAAAAATCTAAGCTTCCAAAAAGAAATGCCTCGGTGGGAATTCCCTCTCCTGAAAAACACCGGCAACACCAACAAAACAGTAGGTACATCTGTTTTTTATTCAAATGTGTTGAACTTCCTTAACCAGAGGACTTCAAAGGCGGCTTCGATAGCCACTGATGGAATGGGAAATATCCTTTATTCTGAAAAAGGGGTGTAAATAATGAACCTCAGGGAAGCTTGGCTTGGTCACATTTCTGTTCTGTAGCATTCTCTACTCATTAATGGTCTGGTAATTTGTTCGTTTTGTGATTGTATTGTTACTCCGAAAAAATGCGCTTAAGGCGGAACCGCAGTGATGATTCCTTGACCCCCCTCCCGTCATCCCTCGTCTACTACTCGGCATACACTTCCTCACCTTATTTCTGCACCAAAACCTGGCTCGTTTTAATCTTCAGGAAATTCCGCATATGCAGTAGTTTTCCTTTTTTCAAATAAGTCGAAGGAATATGAGCGCGAAATTGCGAGGTAAAAGTTCAAGGCAAATTTAAAGTAACTTCTGGGATGAAATTTGAAAAACGGTTCAAATGGTCTCAACGGTTCCTTGACTCAAAGAACGTTCATACGTTTTTTTTGTTTTTTTATCAAATTGGCCATTTTTAAAAAAATTAACAGGTGTTCCAAGCCCGAAATTGTCTGTTTGCAGACAGATTGAACATATTTTTTGAACAAAAAACTTACTCGTTTAAAGGGGCCCGTACACGATCATCCTGGTTGTCAACTTAGTTTACAACATTGCGTGTTGACAATAAAGTTTACTGTCTGTGGGGAAGTTGGTGGTATGGTGGTTGACATTTTGAAACAACTTCCCCACGGACAGTCAACTTGGTTGTTAACACGTAATGTTCTAAACAATGTTGACAACCCAGGTTGATCGTGTATGGGCCCTTAAAAGGGGCCTTAAGCGGCCCATACACGTACAATAAATATTCCGCAAACTAGGGGTTGTACAATAAAATTGAACGTTTGTGGGTTGCACAATATAATGAACAACTCATTTCTTTTTTTTTATCCGTAAACATCTGGAAAGGAAATATTGTACAAATTTATTGCGCAATAATTATTGTACGTGTATGGACCCCTTAATAAAGGAACTACTGCATTAATAAGTTTTTATCGCATATTCTTCGGGGAAAAGTATGTATAGCTTCGCTCAATTTTAACGATGGACACGACACGACTTTTGTGGCGTTGCCTCAGTTTGTTATTAGGGCCTAATGCCCTAATGATTAGGCCGGGGTCGACCACGTCACTTTAAAGTTCTGTTTAGCTTTAAGCTGAGCTTAAGAGCTTAAAATCCAATCAACATTGAGTATTGCACGCCTAGAGTGACACCTGAAGACAGAACAATTTGTTCGGGATGGACGATTCACACCTGCACTGACAGAAAAAAAAATATATTAGCATGATTACCTCAAGAAAATGTATGTAATTGTATATCAATACATACTTAGCCATGGAAAACGCCTAGTAGCTCCAACAAAAATAAAATTTGTTGAAGCAACAGTAAAACGATACAAAATCATCACTCAAACCGGCACTTTCGTGGGGCGATGTTGAGAAAAGAGTACTTTTTCTAGTAGTTCACCCGGAAATCCGCCAGACCTCGTATCCGATAGCTTGAATTCCCAATTGTCCGCAAAATCATTTGGTTTGTCCGCAATTTAAGCGGATCCCTTACTTGTCACCGTATTCAGAAAGGTACGTTAACCTTTACGCCTCCTTTAAGCGCTTCAAAACAGATGGCACATTTTTATAACCATGACGTTATTCAACTCGTTTAGTTAAGGCTTCGTAAAGGTGCGTTTCTGAATACGGCCCCTGTCATACTTAACATAAAGTCAGCGGAACGGGCGATTAAAAAGCAGCAATCCAATTATTCCAATTAAACACGTATATTTCCCCCTCCTACCCTAAGGGTCGTATTCATAGTCGTCACTCAAGCTGAGTATTTGCTTGAACTGCTTCAATTCGGTCGTCCTGTTTTAAGTCGATACAAGCAAATACTCAGCTTAAGTGACGACTATGAATTCGACCCTTATAGCCGTATTCAGTTCAGAGATCTTCCTTGCATGAAAACTACCTGGACGCTAGACGGTGACAAAATCGTACATAATACTGTCAGACAACGACTCTATTCTGATGTCAAAAGAGAACACTACTAAACAGCAGGAACTACGAGGAAAAAAAACGTTCATCACCACCGTCGCGTCGCAATGGAAGCGGTGCCGCTTTCTGTTTACCGCTCTCTAAGCAACTACGGCTTGATTTAAAAGGGGAATTTTCTGCCGTAATATTACGGCACCGCTTTTCTAGGAAACCAAAGCTTTAACGGAGCCTTAACTTCAGTTGTGCAAAGGTCATGTGGTTTATTAAAATGCATCACCTGTTTTTTTGAATCACTTTAAGGACCGTATTCAGAGACCTTCCTTATCGGAGCCTTAACTAGAGAACCTATAATCAGACAGGTAAAATCACAGACGCCATGTTCGCTCTCATCAATTATCAGTCTTGTAAAATCCACCTTTAGTTGATGTTTTGTGGATATCAACAAACCACCCCCAACCGGGTGGTCTTCACTGGTCGACTGTAATCTAGGTCGACTGTAATGTTGGTCGACTCTTTATCAGCTAGTTCAACTTTTTCAGATTTGGAGTCTTGGGACAACAACTTCATGAGCCTGCTAACCTCGAGAACTCATTTCTCTTCCACAGTTGACCATTTGATTATTGAACTTTGTAACAGAACCACATCGGGATCTAAATTTTTTGACTTTTCTTAAATCCTTATCAGTTTTGATGGGATATTACCTACTCCTGTTTAAACTATATTTTAAATATATTTGTGTGCAACTCGTAACTATTTATGTTTAATTTTCAGTTAACATGTTCAAAGGTTTGTGGTTATTGGTGTTATTCTGGACAATATTTAAAAATAATTGGAGTTTGAGATGGAGTTGCAAGGAAGTTTGGCTTTGTTTTGTGCCCATAGATCCATTAATATTTTTCTCATCACGAAATGTGGTGATGAAGGCATCAATGTTTGAACAAACCGTAATATGACAGGTGACTTCTTAAGGCGGTTTCGCACTAAACTTGAGATTTCAGTTTGTATCCAATATCGGAACTCAAGTATAAAGGAGCGCGTTGGCAGTTGTGTATTTTCAGTATCCTCGATACGGGAATCGGATACGGGAAATGCATTGGAAGCAATTAAGTACATCCATGTTCATATCATGTGTTCATATTTTAGCGTCACTCTTAATAGACCATTTTCAACATGAAAAAACCGCTGTTATGGCTATGAAACTTTTTAGTAATAGTTCGTGAGCTGGCGACAGTCCCATTAAACCGGAAGAACGTAGTCACGAAAATGATAGCATATCCCCCTATTTACGAGTCCGGGGGCCTAAGGAAATGTTTTGCTAATTAAATTCCTGAATTTGGGCCACGCATTTAACCGGAAGATAATAGTCCTGAAACTGGTCTCATTCGAAAGGTTTTATGGAGCTGATTACGAATATATGATCTTCTGCCTGGGGCATTTGCCCTCTGTGGCTCGTCAAGCTCACGAAATTTAGGGAATTTTAATTAACTGGAAGAACGAAGTCCGGAAAATGGTCTTATGCTACAGGTTTTATGTTGCTGAATACGAAAATGATCGAAGAACGTAGTCCTGAAACTGGTGTTATTCGATAGGTTTTTTGGGGATGATTACAATAACGATCGTCTGCGAGGTGGTCGTGGGCGAGGGGTGTGGATGCCGGGACACCTCCAGAACTCGACGCGCATGGGTCCGCCAGCGCCGCCTCGTCCTGGGCAACCTGGACTTCTTGCGGTGCCGGTTCCAGGCGGTGGAGCCTGGGTAGGACGCCTCGGTCTTTTGCCCGAGGAGTGAGTGAGGGACTGCTTGGGGCCTCCGGCTTCTTGATGACCTTGTCGTTGAGGCTTATTGGCAGGCGCGTTGGGTTAGCAGTTCAATGGGTAGACGATTTGTTTGGGTTTGGGCCCAACGTTCAGATGAGGCGCAGGGACTGGGTTCAGGAACACCTTTCCTGCTCAGGCAACCCGGACAGGGACTCCTTCCTGGTTTCGAGCTCATAAGGCCCACCTACACTGGTGTCTCTCGGCCACGGCTGGTTGTGGCGGCTAACGGGTCGAATTGAGAGATGGGACCAACTATGCTGGGGAATTCGGGCCAAGTATGGGGCTCAGGCCAGGTAAGGGCCAGCAACGTCTGGCGGTACCTACGACGCGGAGTGCGTGGTAGGTATTCCTTTTTCTCGACACCTCGGGTATCAGCCAACAATCAGAGAATGGAATCAGAGTGTTCAGTCACCCGCATTGATACTAACAGAGAGCCGATGACTATGGACCAGTGATCACGTCAAAAGTCTAATATTATCTAATATTAAAACTAAAAATTAATAAGTGAGAACCCAATCAACAGTTACGTTTCAAAAACGTCGCACTATGGTGACAATGAATCCTTGCGAAGTTACATTGAACATTTTCAAAACGTTGCGAAAACTGATAAAAATGACATAAAAGTAACGTTACATTGCAACGTTTATGAAACGGTATCGAGGGGTTGCATAGAACAAATTAAATAAAAATATTTTCTGGATTCGACCCAGACACTTCGGATTGGTAGATTTGTGCTACATATACCATTTACACTTTGAGCTAATATGACCGATCTGGCAATTTACGTAATCTCAAAAACATCAGTTTCAGGATAGTATATTAAGGAACATTCACATTTTTCAAAATTTGGATTTTCTTGAAGAGGGTTCTTCTACAATACCATTTCTCGGATAAAACATTAAAATCAATCAAGGATCTATTTTTAGACGTCGATTCGATGGAAGTGTGTTTATGGGGGAACGGAGTAGCCCGGGACTGACAAACGAACAGAGCTAAAATTTCGGTCGATGCAATCCGTAATTAGATAATAGAACATCACTTTCGTCACACTCTAGTGCAGTGTGCTACAACTGCAATATAAAAATGAATCGAACGAAATAATTTCGGTGGAATGAGTCACTTAGAAAGTTACTTCTCGATCATCCTCGCGTAATTATCCGTCATGCCAACGTTTCTGCGGTTATTCGTTGGATAATAGAGTCTTTGAGGTGCATTATTCATACGCATTAGTGTCAACAACATCGCAAAGCGACGTTGCTGACACATCAACATAGTTAGGATACTGAAACGTTACCAAATATGTTGTCGATGTACGACGTTTCAGCAACATTATTGACACTTCTTGTGCTGATTGGGAAATCCGACACCGATCATGCATGTCCGATCGGAACTGGTGGAAACCCAATTCCCACGTTTGGAAACACAAGCTGAGAGGACTGAGAAGCCTAATAGTCGTCAATTATTAGGTATTAATGCATATTACGGTCCCCATACCGATCTAAATAAAATGCATCATCGGTGTCGGATCGGAAGCATGCATGTTTGCCAGAGACGTCTGAAACTTGACCAACCTCACAGAGCCTTTATCATCATTTTTGTTTCATTAGAAAAGCAGGGGTAACACAAATAAGAGGAACGTGAACTTGAAACAATCAGAAAGCCGGTTCCACACATGCGGTATTTGCCAAATAACGAGCAAAATATTTTTCAATTTTCAGTTGGTCGGTTTCTAGGCAATGCTAGAAATTTATAAATAATTTGCTCGTTATTCGGCAAACACCGCATGTGTGGAGCCGGCTTAACAAAATACAAAAAGTAAAGCCAGCTCAATCAATTACTTAAAAGTAAGTGCCGAAGGTTTCGGGTTCGGGGCAGTCCAGGTCTGCACCTTAATAAAGGAGATCTTATTCTTGAGCTTCAGTGGAGGTCGACCTAGAATTCGTAACTAAAAATGGGCTCTTGTTCAGGGAGTGGCAAGGTTTCCGCAAAAATCCGGAAAAAAAAGTGTCAAAAATCAAGATTTTCTAGGCCCCATGCCCCAACACTCCGATGTTTCACCCGTCATTTAAACCAGTAACCGGTTGCTCCAGCAGTGAATTCCACGCCTCGAAACTTTGTGGGAGACGATTCTTGAGGTTTTGTTTGCATTTTTTCAAAAGTTAGGCTGTTCTTCAACCAAGAGCTAACTTGTGGTTATACGTGTATACGCTTTTTGCGAAAGTAAAAAAAACTGGGTGAAAGGGGGAAAAATTAGTCAGATTGAGATGAAAAAATTTGACCGGATGGATTTTCACGAGTCAGTTAGGGAGCTTGCCCCTTATGGCGGGTGATAGCTCATGGGCAGGGGGAGCTGACCTACGACCCCCCTTTTTTATTACGTGAAAAAATCCACAAAAACGTACGAGTTCAAAATGGTGCCAACACTTTACAATTCATCAGCATTGGTTCGGTCCGCCGTTCCTCTTCCGGATTTCAGTGATTCCTGGAGTTCAGCTGCACACCTAAAGTGACTGTCCAAATCGAGGTTTGCGCTTCAGTTCATCTCGGTCACATCCGGTCAAAATGGCTGTGGTTTGTGACCATTCGGTCGTTTGACCGATGACCGCATTGGTTAAGAAGTTCATGAGCTATGGCTACTAGTCACCAGATTTTCCCGGTTTCGTTACACTTTTGCGAAAACAACGCACTAATCCTGGATCAAGAGCAGGCCAGAGCTACCGGAACGTTGGTCGACATTTCTGAAAGCAGTGAAATGGGGTGGGGAAGCGAAAAAATGAAGATTTTGGCTCGAAAAAATTACACAATGCGGATCTGTCTATGTATGTGCGTATCTGTCTATGTGTATTCGGACTCAGGGAATAGCCCTTTGCCAATATTTTATCACATGCCGAATATTTAGAAATGGCGGATCATAGACATGTGCGGGGGGTAAAACGCCCGATGACCTCCATTTTTTTAACGTCAAAAAATCCACAAAAATCGTACGAGTTCAAAATGGTGCCTCACTTTATAATTCATCAGCATTGGTTCGGTCCAGTCCGGTCAGGGCCGATCTTCTTCCTGACTTTAGTGATTCCTAGAGGTCAGCTGTACACCTCGTGTGACTATCCAATTTGAGGTTGGTAGCTTTCTCAACTGAGGAAGATCTCCGACGTTGGTGACTGGTGGTTCGAGACCAACTGGTGTGAACATTCGCTCCGCTGGAGGGTATCGGCTTGGTTTGGGTGTCGCGCATGCGTGGCCCGAATCCGCGCCCCGAGGAACCCATCCCCACGACCAAGCGCCCTACCGCGGCATCCACCCGGGTGACGAGGGTCTGTCACTGATTCTCCATCCCCCCCCCCCTACTTCCTCCGTTCAGATTTTACTATTTCTTGGAGAGGTGGGGTGGCTACCACACTACAAGTAGTTGCAGCCCGATTGGTGCGCCTGGTGATTTTTAAACAAATTTCAAAGTTCTTCAGGAGCAAGGTCTATACAGGGTGTTAAAGTTAAGGTCGCACCATCGGCCAGGGTTCGATTCTGCTACTCATTTGCGGCAAAAGTTGTCCTCTGCAAAAAAAAATTTCACCCAGCTTTCTGTATTTTCAAATGTTTTCAAATCCAACTAAATCTGTCGGTTAATCATACACTGCAATCTTAAAAGTTGGCAGCTTTCTTTAGGTCTAGTAATTTTTTTAATTAAAAAATCAAATAGGTGAGAAAACCGCGTCTGATTGCAAAAAAAGTGTTTTTTTTATTTTACTCAAATATTTAATGACTGTCAAATCTTTGCAGTCCCCCATTGTCTCCAATTTCCCCATTATACAGGGTGGTTGGAATAAGTGTGACAAACATTTTTGGGTAAAACTACGTCAAAAGTGGAGTAGAATGCGACCTTCGCGGATGTCCTATCTTCATTTTCCTAGGAGTTATGATTTGTTTAGTGTTTTTATTTCCTAATTGAATTTGCTCTAGAAGAACGCAGATTGCTTGACTTCTGTTACGATTTCCTCAGAAAGTGACCATAGTTTCGGAAACTACGGAAGATTTCTTGTTCAATTACGGTCATTACATTCTTCAAAAGCAACACAAACCACCAAAGATCTGGCATTTTTACCATAAAATTCGGAAATCTCTGATTCTGTGCTCTGGAAAAACATATGCCATTTCCAGATGGTTACCTAAAACGTCTGGCCAAGTATCACAAAAACTTGCACAGTGTCTGAGTTTTTCAATTGTGCCCTCACGGTCCAAATCATCAATCTCCTTCAACGCAAAAAATCCATTTTTAGATTAAAAACCGTGAGTTTTTGGTGCCAAAATGTCAACTGTTTTTAGTTTTCCAGCAGTCTTTTTCCTTCGTTTTCATCTTATTCTTCTTAAGATGTGTCAGAAACTGAGAATTTTATGATTTGTCAGCATGCAAGACCTACTCACTCGCGTTCTCTCCTCCCCCGCCGTGTTCATAAAGTACAGGTGTAGTATTGGTGAGAAAAATTAAAAACAGTTGACATTTTGGCATCAAAAAACTCACGGTTTTTAATCTAAAAATTGATTTTTTGGGTCGAAGGAGATTGATGATTTGGACCGTGAGGGCACCATTGGAAAGCTCAGGCACCGACACCGGGCAAGTTTTTGTGATACTTGGCCAGACGTTTCAGGTAACCTTCTGGAAATGGCATATGTTTTTCTAGAGCACAGAATTAGAGATTTTGGGAATTTAATGGTAAAAATGCCAGATCTCTGGTGGTTTGTGATGCTTTTGAAGAATGTAATGACCATCATTGCACAGGAAATATTCCGTAGTTTCCGAAACTGTTGTCACTTTATGAGGAAATCGTAACAGAAGTCGAGCAATCTGCGTTTTCCTAGAGCAAATTCAGTTAGGAAATAAAAACACTAAAAAAATCATAACTCCTAGGAAAATGGAGATAGGACATCCGCGAAGGTCGCATTCTTCTCTACTTTTGACGTAGTTTTACCCAAAACTTTTTGTCACACTTATCCCGAACCACCCTGTATACATGTGAACTTCAAAATTATGAGTAATGATCTCGAATTGACCAATTTTTCTGAAAATAATGGAATGTGAACAGCCATTGTCATTCCCTTTCTTCGTATTTATCGTATTCCTCCTTTTTAAATGAACTCAAAGAAAACTGTAAACCGGCTTGAGAAAAATCAAGAATCTTGGAGAAAGCCTGCAAAATAAGACAAAAGATGGATTTCGTAAGGTGAGTGATGTAGCGCTTAGATCATTCGAGTACTTCCAGACTCGTTTTTTCCGCATGGATGAAATCATATATTTGAAGGACGATTCATTTTAGAGCCTCAGCGGTCTCTTAAAGCTGAAGGGGCAGAAGTGCTTGAATGTATTGAAAATGACACTTGGCCCCTCAACGTGGCGCCTCAGTGAAGACGAGCCAAGTGTTAAGGTTTATAGCAAAAGAGGGACTAAGTGTATGTATATTTCCCTATCTATATTTCTTTATATACATATATGTCGCATCCATGTCGAGTAATTGTCCACTTCACGAAATGGATGTCCATTTCACGAAGTGGCTCCACTTGCTGTAACTTCAAAAAATTACGACATCTGGACAAAAAAATTGTCCATTTCTTGAAAAGGAAATCGTGTTTGTCCAGTTGCTGAAATGAAGCTTCCTCACTGCAATTGGATGCACAACATTATCCTTTTCTTGAAATGGATGAGTGAGGAATCTCTGATGCTGAAACAAGTTTTGTTTTACTATTTAAAAAGGTTATTTTATTGAGCACTCAAAAACCCTCTAAAAAATGACGTGCATCCACTTGCAGTAAGGAAGATTAATTTCAGCAACTGGACAAACGTGATTTCCTTTTCAAGAAATTGACATTTTTTGTGTCCAGATGTCGTAATTTTTTAAAATTACGACAACCAACCGGAACCACTTCGTGAAATGGACATCTATTTCATGAAGTGGACAATTTCGCCAAGTGGATGCGACATATACATATGTTTATGGCCGTTTTCTTGTTGGCAAGATAACTCTCGAAGAAAAGCGGAACGCGCTTTGGCCCAAAAATCAGTAGTCATAAGTCATAGGTTCATTTTGAGGTTAAAGTTTCTCTTTCGCTTGCAGTGCGAGATACTAGCTCAGAGGTGTTCGTTTTGGTTGGCCTTGCGCATGGAAAGCTGTTTTTGTAAGCGTAAAGTTGTACCATACATCGTTTCATTATTTTTTGTACATCTAGACGCGTCAAAATAATAAAAGCCAGTTATGAATCGTCAGATGTAACTCTTTCCCGAATAGATTGCAGTGAGCACGCATTTGGTTGGTGCAAAATTCGCTAACAACACTATTCTGATAGCTGGCATTATTTTTGTTTTGTAACAGGATTGTTTAGGTATACATATTAGCTTTTCAATTACACATTTTCCGCCTTTTTGATTATTCCGAGATTACCGTACGGGCGACTTGCTTTGATCACCTCACTAGAGCTCAATCTCCGAAACAGTTGAAAACAAAAACGTTTTTTAAGGGTGTTGGCATGACTGAAATGGTTCAAATCGGGCTTGATCCTCTAAATAAATAATGTAACATCTCAAAATAGCAATTTATGAGAAAAATAATGCCAAAAATCAAGTATAAATATAGCCGGGTCTAATAGACCCAGCGCACGGATTTGTGGTGATTTCAAACGTCATGCATACTAGGGCGTAGACAAAGATTGCTGCGGGATATTTTACTCGTGATTTTGAGTATTCCAGAATTTCACTGCCTCCCTCAATAAATAGTTTTCAACTCGATATACACGTCGTAAAAATACATTTCAAGGTCCTAAAGAAGAGAAAAAGTAATCTGCGTAAGTGCATCCAATTCAAAATTTTACGATACGATAACACCCAAATTTCAGGTGCTCAACGTTGGCTGCATATTTTTCAGCTCATATTTTTAATTATTTATTTTAATACAGTTTATTTGTTTTTACTTTGGTTTTAAATGTTTGCCGTTTCGATGCACTCAAGTCAAGAAGTGCTAAGACCCCTATTTTGTCGTGCGACCGTTAATACTTTGGTTAATACGCTCTTTTTTGGCGGTTTTTTTCTCTGTATGTGTAGTTCGTATGTCTGCCGAGCGTTCTGCGATCGATTCGCCCCTCAGCGGAAGCCGGTATGAAATTATCGACGTAGGATAAAAATCATTAGTCCTGACGCTGACAATTAAAATGGTTTTATTTAGTTTATTTAATTATTGTTTTGGAGAAAAGAGATCAATAATTATCAACTCACTAATGGAGTTGTGAGATTGTAATAATGACGGTGAAATTATGCCCCCCTCTGCTTTTAGGAGAATTAATATTCTAGATCGGCTTAAAAAGTGGGAAACTGGTTGCATTTTCCTATTGTCACTGTTTTGCAATTATTTAAAAAATTTTGAATGTAAGCACAGGCTAATTCACTGGAACGAATTACGGTAGTAAATAAGTACGTAACGTGTGCATGTATAGGTGAGATGCAAGCACATAATTATCTCGGTTGATTAAGTTAGTGACTTGATTGTCATCGGTGACCCCATTTTTTATATCTTAATTTACGCATTAATTTTTGGTGAGTTTTTCGTCGTTTCTCATTCGAATGAAAGCTTGCACCACTGCGTCCCTGGGTTTATTTTGGAAAAATCAAATCCTGGTCGTTACTTCCTGGAATTGATATTTTCGAGGTTATACCAGCACAAGTTTTTATTCCTTTGAAAAACGTTTTTATTTTAAGCCAAACGTTAAGGTCTGCAAGCCCTCACGATCATTGTACATGGTTTCTAGGTACGATGTTTACAATACATTTTAATTGCAGATTATGCTGAGATACGCCCACGTTTTCGGCTGCGTCCCACAGTGTGGCGTAAATGAGTATAGATCAACAAGTTTCTTATGGACCGAAAGAAGTGGTAAATTCAGTTATCTTTCTAAGCTCACGTTCCTAGAACCATCTGGAAATTTGGGCCCTCAGGATCCATTAGAAACTTGTCGATCTATAGTTGGCCCCTGTGCGTACACAGAAGTCCGAGTTTGAACTCAATTTGGCCATAGTATTTGTTCCTGTGTCTTAGCATGCTGACCAAGAGTTTGTAGGCCGGAGGTGCGACGACGGTTTCATACAGAAAAAAAGAGAGACATTGATTTGTTATTGGTTCACGGTTCCGGAAGCCTTACCTTTGTTTTTTGAAGGGGTATGGCTTTTAGCTAATTATTTATTGTTTTATGTTATATAATGGTTGAAGATGGCTGGCAGCAGCTGAAACCGGTCCCGTAATAAAGTAATCTTCACGCGACGTGAACGTCTCTCTTTTTTCCTGTGTCTTAGGTTTACTTCCCCACTTTCATTCACGGTTGAAAAATCACAGTTTTTATACGAAATCACGCAAAGTGCATTTCAGGCAAGAGAACGGACACTTGATCTCGAGTAAGGTATCTTATTCACAACACCGTCGGGGCTGCACCCGAGCCAAGGGACCCGGGAACAAATTACGAAACCCACGATTTGCATTTTGCACAGGGAAGTGGTTTCATATACCACCTTCGCGCCACCGATTCAGTTTCTCGGCCATGTTTGTCTTGTTGCGTTGTTACCAGCGGAAGAGGACCGACACAAGTTCTTGAATTTAACGTCCCAGTCGCAGCAACACTGCGAGTATGTCGAAAGTTCTTAAGCCCTCGATGCTGTGATCCGACAACCTCCTTCGCTCATTCAGGTCCCAGAACCTGCAAAAAAGCGTACATCAGGGTACTGGGAAGCGTACGTGCTCAAAAATGACTTACTTGTTTGACTAGCGTGTTCGTCAGCAAAATGTCACGCACGCTTTCAGAATCAAGTGCCACCTTTTCATTGAAAAATTCAACCACTTCTTTAGACAGAAAGGTAGTAAAGTACGAAACCCACACGGGAGAGAGGCTGCGACGGTGTCCCTTCTGTCGTGGAGGCGAAGAAAATGCGCAGGAGCTTCGTGGGCCACCGTTTCCTTGGCGTGTAGGAGAGAAGCTCCTGATTGTGAGCCTAATTGACGCATAGTGTTCAACATTACACACCATGGGGGAATCGAACGAGAGAAAGTACCTGGGCAGGAAGACATCCGCGACGACGTGCTAGCATTTTGCTAGCAGAGTTGTTAGCTGTACAAGAGCAGTTTGCGTCCACGATCTTTGTCTACAGGAACGTTGACCTCATGAAGAGGACCCGACAAATGACTAGTCTGTAGGCAAAGTCGTCCGAATAGGTACATAGTTTTTCTCGGTCGTTTTGTTCACGCTTCCATGCAAAACACGATTTGACCCACACGTAACACTGCATCGCCCTGCTTGAACGCGTTGCTCAATGCTCCTGTCCTCGCCGATGAAATCGATGATACTGGCAAAAAATGTCATGATGATGAAAATGAATGGTGAACACAAAAACACAATAGTTAAAAGAAGTTATGTACCAAGCCAATTCACAGTATTCCTAATGGATTACCTACCTCTCGATTGGCGTGACAGGATTCTCAATTATTAACGAACGAATAACATAATTACAACACCGTCGCAGGCCTAAAATGTCATTAGAATAAAGGGAGCTTAGCACAACACCACAACAGCATGATTCAACTGATAAAATGTGAAAATAGCGGTATGGTGTGGTGGTGGGTTTCTAAGAGTGACAGTCTCGTGAGGAGGGGGTCTGGGGAACTTGCGTTTGGTCCACTCATTCAAATGGCAACTTTACCAAACCCGACCACCTTCCACGGATGGCTTACAGAAGTCGAAGTTAGCCATCCAAAGTCGTTGCTGACCTCAGAGTAAAAATCTGAAAAAGTTGAACTAGCTGATAACAAGTCGACCAACATTACAGTCGACCTAGATTACAGTTGTCCCTGATTACAGTCGACCAGTGATAAGGTCGACCAACATTACGCACTCCCCCCAACCATTCTTATTAAACTGATAAGAACGGACATGGCGCCGTATGCGTCTACTCGTCTTTAAAGGTTCCCTACCTTAACTTAAGTTGTGCAAAGATCATACGGTTTATTAAAATGCATCACCTGTTTCCGAAGCACTTTAAGGCGGTCTTAAGTTGAGGAAGGTCTCTGTAAGGCTAGGGTTACTATGCATGCGATTTCTGACAAAAATGTGTTCTGACGAGCTCTGACGAATTCACTTAAAAAAACAAACGTCTTCTTTTCAATAAAAGTGGTTTCCATAAGAGAGAAATCCTCGTCAGAATACGTAAGGGGGACAAACTCGTCAGAACAAATTTTCGTTAGAAATCACATGCATAGTGACGGAAGCCTAAGGCGGGCTTAAGTTAAGGAAGGTCTCTGAACACGGCCATTAGAGTAGGAGGGAGAAGTACACGTGTTCAACTAGACTTCTCTTTCATGTTATCAGATTTGGAGAAGGGGCCCCTCATAAACCGCAGATCTGGAGGATTGACATCTTGGATCTGTGGATTAGCGCATAAATTAACATACAAATTCCTAAGGCCCGCGGTCGACCACATGCAAGCGGTCCCGCTAAGTTGAGCTTTAGAGCTTAAACCCCAATCAGAAATTAGTACATATTTTGAATACAAAATCGTTTTAACCCTTAGCATCGCCTAAACGGAGATTGTCGACCTAACCCTAAATGATTAAAATTTTTTAAAAAAAACTCTGCGAATCATCGAACAATGCCTTATTATTTCGACTGTTCATGGGTTTATTATTCATGGGTGTAGTCAAAGCCGGCTTGAAATTACATGAAAATCGACACCCCACACCCCTATGATCCCAAAATCCTTTGAAAATACCCATTTTGGGCCCGCTTTTGGCCCATAAAACCCCAGGGAGTTACTTGATCAAACTGATCAGATGTTAGGACCAACTAGACACGAAATGGAGTCTACGTGCAAAAGAACGAGTTTTTTCGAGCAATCCTAGGGCAAGATATGGCGTGGCGGACGGACTTTTTTTTATTTCAGATTTGAATTCTACGCACTTCGAAACGTATAACTACAAATTTTGAGGGGGGGTCCAAAAAATTTATTTGCGTTACGATTACAAAGACTTATTATTGAGGAATAATAAGTCAAAAACAGTCAATTGTAAACAGAAGAACTTGAATGGCAAATAAGTAAGCACACCTCAGTCAATCTAAGAATTCAAGATGTAATTAGTCCACAGATCAGCCCTTTTCTCGTCAGTTTTTCAGCCTCGAGTTGGAAAAGAGATGTGACTTTCCTATTTGTGATGCTTTGCACCCACTCCCACCCCTTTTCACGACGAAAAAACTGATACTTTCAGCCCGTAGCGTGTAGATCTGCAGATTAAAATAAATCTGCAGAGCCCAGGCGCTGATCCAGAAATGTGTCTAAGGGGGGGGGGGCGCACTTCTCAAACTATTTGAATAATTTTGTTGGCAGCCAAGTTCGACTGGCAATGACTGCAGTTCCCTTCCAACAGTTCAGAATTTGATTCGTTGCTCATTGGACTTGATGGGCCGCGGGTGATGACGAGGCATCCCTTCCTTGGTTTCCTTTTAGTTTTCGTGCAAATCCTGTATTTTAATTTTTGTCGCACCTACCCTTTCTTTAATTTCTGAAACCTGGAGAGTAGAGAACAAAATAAATAAAACTAAACGTTAGGCCATTAATTCAAGTTTACTAGTCCAAGCTTAAATGATAGCTCAGAACAGATTGGGCATGTCCAGCGAATGGTTGTGCTTTCACTGAACGGTAAAGCGGAATTGACAGCTGAAAGTTTATGGCGCAAAAGAGCCTTTCTCTTAACCATCGGCATAAGGGCTAAATAATGTAATTAATAAATTAATTAGACTGATATTATCCGGACGACGATGGAAGGGCATAGCCCAACACGACTCGAGTTTCGAGAAAAAATGGCTCCCCGGCGGGATTTGAACCCACAACCTCTGGAGCCATTTTTTCTCGAAATTCGAGTCGTGTTGGGCTATGCCCTTCCATCGTCGTCCGGATAATATCAGTCTAATTAAATTATTAATTAAAATACCGGCGACAGATTTATTCATTATATCCATTCAACAACAGCTAAATAATGTGTTTTTGCAGTCTTTAAGGAGTTTAAAATTGTCTTCAGGCTGAACTATTGCCAAACATGAAGGAAAAGGGATTAGCGAATGAGACCTTGATACAGAGGAGGTAGGCTTTCAAAAGAATTACATTTTGGCAACGTAGTGAATTAAGTATCCTATAGAATGTACCTAATGGACAGTTCGTATTCATTATCTCTTTTTGTTGTCTCATAATGTTGCTTATGAGAATCATTATAAAATTTTATAAATGTACGGTCTCGTCAAGGAGCATCAAAGAAGGGGAAGTGGTGTTAAGCACCAAATATTCTATACGACCAAATATAGGACGCCAAGGCGTGGGCTGCCGTTGAATTAGGGGGTGGGCAGCTTCTCTACGAACATCGTACACCCAATATTTAGCTTTAGAAAAGACAATTAAACTTCAGAAATTGCTCCCAAAAGTTCAGAATCGAGCAATAGCTTGACATTTTCCGGGAAATATTTTGAGTGAGGGGGGGGGGAGCGAATGTCATTCCAGGGGTCTAATTACAAGTTGCCGATTTAAATCCCGTGGAGACAAAGTGCCAAGTTCAGTGATGAAAATGTCATTTTCTTATTGGGCAAGAATTGACAGTTTTTATACATTGGAAGGCTACACCGATCGTTTAACCGGCAAAAGTGGAAGTTCTTCGTGGAATATTGCCCTTTTTATGTGAGCACAGTCTGTTTCAGGGGTGAAATTCACTTTCTTTGCCGAATTGGGTTAACTCGTGAAATTGCGTTTTTTAATGCGCTAATTTTACTCAAAAAATCATCCACTTTGATAAAAAGTTCCATAATCCGGCTTGTTTTAGCTTATTTAATTCAAAAAAGCATTTGAGTCCAAAAAGCCTCTAATGAAAATTTCATCTAGAAACCTTTTATTATAACTGCCTATTTTCGAGTTACTTGGGAAAAATTATCCTCCTATAGAGGATATTTATTTTACCGGAGAAAATATTATAGGAAAATTACATTTTTGGTTAAGGATAGTTTGGGGCTGAACAACCCTTTTTAACCGGAAATTCGCGACGATATTTGAAAAATTATTGCGTTTTTCAATTGCACAAAATTCTGGATGGGATGGGGGGGATTTTCCGCCTTCCTATCAAGCCCTATGAGAAGATTTGGACCAATGAACCGGAAAATTAGACTCACAGTCTGATTAAAACCAATCATGAGCGTTACACTTTCAAAAACAAAATGTCGTCATTTTGACTCTTCCACACGACAACATCATGGATTTTCGCTCATACAAAACCAAATTTGGTGGATTCGTCTCGTTCAAATCCCAATCCCGGCTTCTTCTCATTCAAAAACCAAATTTCGTGGGTTTTACTCTTTCAAAAACCAATTTTTCGGGCTTTCACTTTTTATTCAGAATCCAATTTAGTAGAATTGGCGCCTTTAAAACACCACTTGGGGAATTTTCGCCTATTGAAAAACCAAATTTTGAGGCTTTTGCTCTTTTGATAAACGCAGGTTATAATCGCAGGTTGGGTTAATTAAAAAACTAATTTCGAAAAAAAACGAACAAGAAAAAACAATTTCGTAATTTTGGCTTTTCAAATTGCAGTTTTGCTGGAGATTTTCACTCTCCCATAAACAAGCGTTTCAAGTTTGGGACCTTGGAAACAAAATTTCACTAATTTTAGTTATATCGTACACCAATTTTCCTGATTTTCTCGCTTTCAAATCCCAAATTACGTGGGGTTTGCTCTTTGATAGAACAAGTTTACGCTGGGCTGTCATTCCGCCTGACTCAGCGTCCGGTTTCCTTCTTCGCCAACCCCCCCCCCCCTAACCCCAATACTATCCAAACCGACAGGCCAACAAAGCTTCAAGTACGAAATTCGTGATTTAGGCTTTTTCAATCCACAATTTCCCTGTCAATTTTTTATAACCAACATTCAATGTTTCAAATTTGGCCTAATTGTTATTTAGAACCCCAATTTCACTGTTTTTACGCGTTTAAAACCAAAATTTCGTGTTTTTAATTCCTCTTGGAAATCAGTTTTGCAGGAAAATGAATTTGGCTCTTTAAAAATCCAAATTTCCGAATTTGGCTTATTCCAAACCTAAATTTCGTCAATATGGGTCTTATAAATCCCAAATTTTTCCAATTTATTTCCTTTCAAACCCTAATTTCATGGATTTGGCTCATTTCAACCACAATTTCACAGATGTTGGTTATTTTAAGGTCGCACGGCTTTCATCTAACCTCGAAAAAACAAATTTCGTGATTTTGTCAGCTTAGACCCAAATTTGACCGAGGATTTTCGCTCTCTCATAACCAATATAGCTGATTTTGCTTCTTCAACAAAACCCAATTTCATGAATATTTTTGCTATTTCAATAATAGCAAATTCCTAATAATTCCGCGTATTTTTTAAAAACAAATTTCGTGTCCTTAGCTTTTTTAAAAATCAATTTTCCTCGTTCGGAAAACAAATCTAGCTCTTACGAAAATCAATCTCATGGATTTGGGTCGATCAATCACAAAATTTTGGCCCATGTTCGCGGTCTTTCGCTCTTTCAAAACCCATTCGCGGATTCGGCTCATTCAACAACCATAATTTCATACTTTTGGCTCTTTCAAACCTAATTTTCGTGGTTTTCGTTCTTTCAAAAAACATACCTGAAACGCTAAAGTGGTCGTTTGGGTCGACCTGCTGTAACATCAAACTATCAACGATTAGTCGCTGTTCTTGTATTTAGGCGCCCTACTTTCCGTCGAAAGCGTCCTACTATTGTCCCACTTGTCGTACCAGGCGTCCTCGGAAACCACTTTTACATCTGGTCACCCTAACAATAAGTAGAGAGCGAAAAGTAGTAAAAAAAAGAGGACGGTTTTGACCTATCCCCGGGCACCTTAAAAATGAGCCCGGACGCTCTAAAAAGTCGGATATGTCCGGGAAAAGTAGGTCGTCTGGTCACCCTAGCTATTACTGTTCTAGGATCCCCACACCTGGCGCTCGACCTGGCCTACCGAGTAATGGAGGCGACCCGGCTCACGAGAACCGTGTGGGCTAAATGGAACTGAAGACGTTGGCGCGGCAAGGCACCGCAGTTCGATTAAAGATGAACGTGAAAGATGTTGAGGTTTAGACCCATCATACATTACAAGTTGGGACCGAAAAGAATGAAAATTTTGACCTTACTCCGAGCACCTGAAAAATGAGCTCGGACGTTCGAACTCAAAAAGTAGGACAAGTCCGTCGGGGAAAGTTGGGCGTCTGATCACCCTAAAATTGGGACTAATAGTACCAGTAGTTCTGGTGCTAGAACAATGAAACTTGTTGCATTTTCAAATGTCTGGCCCGCAGACTTTTTTCCCTGGTCAGCAGACTTCGAGTACGGGGCCTCGAAGTACCAGTAGTTTTGGTGCTAGAGGCTGAGGCTAGTGCAGTATGAAACTTCGAGGATCTCGGATGATGGTCTTGGTATGAAAAGTACATATTTGCTGCATTTAGGTTCGATTGGTGCATTTTAAGTAGCCAACCCGCACACCTTTTTTTGGCCTGCAAAGCACTTGAAGGCCTAGTGCGCAAAGTATTAAATTGAAATCAAAACTCGAATTTTAAACCTTCAGGAACGACGATCCAACAGTTCGTTTCGCATGCCACCCGTTCACTCTCTTGACTCGGGTCATTGTCCTGCAGCATTCAACCCCATGAAATCGCGCGAGGAAAACAAGGACACAGACACAACCACGAGTTTTATCGGCGCTTGAACGCGTGAAATTACTTCTCGAAACAGTGAAACAGTCATAAAACTCACTTTGAAATTAACAAAATTTTCTGGACTTCGGATGGCGAAGCTTTGACAGATAACTCTCAAAATAAGCACGGAGGAACAAAATGGAAAATGGACGATCTGCTTTGCTGGATAGGTTCTGTGGAAACAGCTGTGTGAGTGAATTTGTGATATGGGCATTGGGGAGGGGGCGCTTCTTCCGTGAAGTTGTGATACCCCCACTCATCATTTGATTGATCATTCTCTCTCTTGTCAAGTGGTCAGCATGGGGACGTGATTTTCTTTCTTGTTTGCTCTAGCTCATTCGCGCACATTTTCTTATCTACAGGATTCACTGCACTGACAAGGCCCAACGGCATGAATTCTGTTCAAATCGTAAGTATAATTTATGCTATTTCATAATTATGCTATTATCGCGCAAAAATCCTCCGCATTGGGTTTGTCTCGAAATCTCTCCTGAGCCTGAGAAGAGGTGTCCCCTGGCCCTGTCCGATGGGCGAAAGATGAGGAACTTTCTTGAGTTTCTTGCAACATGCTGGCCTGACCTTTATTCAGCGATTTCATAATTCCGGAGGCTCTAACAAGTGTCCGATACCGGAATTTAACACCTTGACTGTAGTGTATTATTAGTGTCCTCGATACGGGAATCGGATGCCGGTGTATCTTTAGTGTGAAAACGGTATTACAGCAACAGTCTTTTGTGATGCAGTCCCTTGTGGATCAATCCTTTTGTGGTCAAAGCTTTTTGTGGTTAGAGCCTCATTGTCGTTCGATCTTTTCGTGGTTCAAGCATTTTTTTCCGGGGTTTCCTAATTTGCGGGTCCCCCTAAAATGTTGACTCAGACCATTCAAACTGAAAACTATGTTGACCGGGGTACGACCGAGCCCAAAAATGGTACCCGTACTTCACGCACCAGTTCCAACTACAAACCGGAAGCATTTGACGCTGCGATCAGTATTTCCCCCACTCCTCACCGAGAGACAAATTGTTGACCAGCTGTATCCCTTGTTGACCGGGGTCCGACCAAGTCCAAAAGTCGTACGCGTACTCCTCACGCTAGTACAAAGTACAAACCAGAATCATTTGACGCTGCGACAAGTATTTCCTCCCCTCCTCACCGAGAGCCAAATTGTTGACCAGCTGTATCCCTTGTTGACCGGGGTACGACCAAGTCCAAAAGTGATACGCGTACACCTCACGCTAGTACAGACTACAAACCGGAAGCATTAGACGCTACGACAAATATTTCCCCCACTCCTCACCGAGAGCCAAATTGTTGCCCAGCTGTATCCCTTGTTGACCGGGGTCCGACCAAGTCCAAAAGTGGTACGCGTACTCCTCACGCTAGTACAAACTACAAACCAGAAGCATTTGACGCTATACGACAAGTATTTCTCCCACTCCTCACCGAGAGCCAAATTGATGACCAGCTGTATCCCTTGTTGACCGGGGTCCGACCAAGTCCAAAAGTGGTACGCGTACTCCGATAATGTAGTGGAGAAGTTGTTTTTTATTTAATTTTTACCCGTTTAGCCCTTTCGGTCGTTAGGTGTTTGGTAAATAAAAAAACAATCCTAATGTTGCTTAACTATGAGCAAATTACACAGGAATAAATAAATACTAAAGCAGATGTCCGTGTAATACTGCAAAATGGAAGATAACGATTTTTACCTTGTTGGAATTCTCGTCAACTGAAAGTGCTGAAAGAACTTGACACGCGGGGCTCATGAATTAATCCAAATAAGTACTGTCAAGGAACAATGTCACTTGTTAAAAAACCAGAATGCAAAAAAAGAACGAAAATTGTATTCCGAGTCTGAGCCGCGAGCTCCGTGACGGGTAAAAACTGCTTAATCCACAAAAAACCACCAGTTCTCTCAAAGAGGGGGTTCCTTCACAGAGCTTCTTGGAATAAGAATTCTGGCTATAGGCAGCCATTTTTGCCGCCAGAATTCCAGCGTTTGAGCTCTAGTGTTAAGCTCGGTGCACACGATGCATTTTTTGAAGCATGATGATGATGGCCTGCCTGTTCTAAAAAAACAACCGGTCACTATACCGGGGATCATATGTTTTTTTTCACCATGCATGTAAACATGCTTCGAAAAATGCATCGTGTGCACCGAGCTTTAGTTCTACCGTTTGCTACAGATAAATGTACTTACCATTCTAACGTTTGGAAACCCACATTCCTACTACAAAAACCAGAAGCAGTCGCTAACTAAATCAGCCGTCCACCGTACTTTCGCTAGAATGATGTACCAACCAGCACCTCGACAATAATAAGCAATGTTTATGAGCCAACAAGATAGGCGCTATAAACATACGAAGAAAATAATACCCATAAATGGACCCCAAAAACAATCTGCCACTTTACATAATTATCTATGAATAAAATAAATGAGATGTTATGAAAAATAAATCAAATCACGCTAATTGAATCAATCAAATCAATTCGAAACATTACCCATGAAGAAGTAAAGAGAAATTACTACACATTGCAGCCAATGTTTCCGATTCGTAATGGGTATTCAGGGCTTGCGTACGCGAATCACTTTTGGGCTCGGCCGGACCCCGGTGAACAAGGGATACAGCTGGTCAACAATTTGGCTCTCGTTGAGGAGGGGGGGAAATACTGATCGCAGCGTCAAATGCTTCTGGTTTGTAATCTCTCCTGAGCCTGAGAAGAGGTGTCCCCTGGCCCTGTCCGATGGGCGAAAGATGAGGAACTTTCTTGAGTTTCTTGCAACATGCTGGCCTGACCTTTATTCAGCGATTTCATAATTCCGGAGGCTCTAACAAGTGTCCGATACCGGAATTTAACACCTTGACTGTAGTGTATTATTAGTGTCCTCGATACGGGAATCGGATGCCGGTGTATCTTTAGTGTGAAAACGGTATTACAGCAACAGTCTTTTGTGATGCAGTCCCTTGTGGATCAATCCTTTTGTGGTCAAAGCTTTTTGTGGTTAAAGCCTCATTGTCGTTCGATCTTTTCGTGGTTCAAGCATTTTTTTCCGGGGTTTCCTAATTTGCGGGTCCCCCTAAAATGTTGATTCGGACCATTCAAAGTAAAAACTATGTTGACCGGGGTACGACCGAGCCCAAAAATGGTACCCGTACTTCACGCACCAGTTCCAACTACAAACCGGAAGCATTTGACGCTGCGATCAATATTTCCCCCACTCCTCACCGAGAGACAAATTGTTGACCAGCTGTATCCCTTGTTGACCGGGGTCCGACCAAGTCCAAAAGTGGTACGCGTACTCCTCACGCTAGTACAAACTACAAACCAGCAGCATTTGACGCTGCGACAAGTATTTCCCCCCCTCCTCACCGAGAGCCAAATTGTTGACCAGCTGTATCCCTTGTTGACCGGGGTACGACCAAGTCCAAAAGTGATACGCGTACACCTCACGCTAGTACAGACTACAAACCGGAAGCATTTGACACTACGACAAGTATTTCCCCCACTCCTCACCGAGAGTCAAATTGTTGACCAGCTGTATCCCTTGTTGACCGGGGTCCGACCAAGTCCAAAAGTGGTACGCGTACTCCTCACGCTAGTACAGACTACAAACCAGAACCATTTGACGCTACGACAAGTATTTCCCCCACTCCTCACCGAGAGACAAATTGTTGCCCAGCTGTATCCGGGGTCCGACCAAGTCCAAAAGTGGTACGCGTACTCCGCTAATGTAGTGGAGAAGTTTTTTTTTATTTAATTTTTACCCGTATAGCCCTTTCGGTCGTTAGGTGTTTGGTAAATAAAAAAAACCAACCCTAATGTTGCTTAACTATGAGCAAATTACACAGGAATAAATAAATACCAAAGCAGATGTCCGTGTAATACTGCAAAATGGAAGATAACGATTTTTACCTTATTGGAATTCTCGTCAACTGAAAGTGCTGAAAGAACTTGACACGCGGGGCTCATGAATTAATCCAAATAAGTACTGTCAAGGAACAATGTCACTTCTTAAAAAACCAGAATGCAAAAAAAGAACGAAAATTGTATTCCGAGTCTGAGCCGCGAGCTCCGTGACGGGTAAAAACTGCTTAATCCACAAAAAACCACCAGTTCTCTCAAAGAGGGGGTTCCTTCACAGAGCTTCTTGGAATAAGAATTCTGGCTATAGGCAGCCATTTTTGCCGCCAGAATTCCAGCGTTTGAGCTCTAGTGTTAAGCTCGGTGCACACGATGCATTTTTTGAAGCATGATGATGATGGCCTGCCTGTTCTAAAAAAACAACCGGTCACTATACCGGGGATCATATGTTTTTTTTCACCATGCATGTAAACATGCTTCGAAAAATGCATCGTGTGCACCGAGCTTTAGTTCTACCGTTTGCTACAGATAAATGTACTTACCATTCTAACGTTTGGAAACCCACATTCCTACTACAAAAACCAGAAGCAGTCGCTAACTAAATCAGCCGTCCACCGTACTTTCGCTAGAATGATGTACCAACCAGCACCTCGACAATAATAAGCAATGTTTATGAGCCAACAAGATAGGCGCTATAAACATACGAAGAAAATAATACCCATAAATGGACCCCAAAAACAATCTGCCACTTTACATAATTATCTATGAATAAAATAAATGAGATGTTATGAAAAATAAATCAAATCACGCTAATTGAATCAATCAAATCAATTCGAAACATTACCCATGAAGAAGTAAAGAGAAATTACTACACATTGCAGCCAATGTTTCCGATTCGTAATGGGTATTCAGGGCTTGCGTACGCGAATCACTTTTGGGCTCGGCCGGACCCCGGTGAACAAGGGATACAGCTGGTCAACAATTTGGCTCTCGTTGAGGAGGGGGGGAAATACTGATCGCAGCGTCAAATGCTTCTGGTTTGTAGTTTGTACTAGCGTGAGGAGTACGCGTACCACTTTTGGACTTGGTCGGACCCCGGTCAACAAGGGATACAGCTGGTCAACAATTTGGGTCTCGGTGAGGAGTGGGAGAAATACTTGTCGTAGCGTCAAATGCTTCTGGTTTGTAGTTTGTACTAGCGTGAGGAGTACGCGTACCACTTTTGGACTTGGTCGGACCCCGGTCAACATGGGATACAGCTGGTCAACAATTTGTCTCTCGGTGAGGAGTGGGGGAAATACTGATCGCAGCGTCAAATGCTTCCGGTTTGTAGTTGGAACTGGTGCGTGAAGTACGGGTACCATTTTTGGGCTCGGTCGGACCCCGGTCAACATAGTTTTCAGTTTGAATAGTCTGAGTCAACATTATAGAACCTTCCCTAATTTGCAGACAAAAAAAAAAAAAAAAAAAAAACAAAAAAAAAAAAAAAAAAAAAAAAAAAAAAAAAAAAAAAACGTTGCGGGCCGGCCCTTTGAAGTGCACCAATTGAGCCCAACTTTGGCACAAGAAACTCTCACACCAATAGGTACAACCTCACAAAGTTTCATTGCCCTAGCACCAAAAGTAATGGTACTTTACTTATAGGCCCAACTGCCAATAAATGCTGACCGGCGACAAAAGTGAGCGGGCCGGCCCTTTAAAGTGCGCCAATTGAGCCCAAATTCGGCACAAGAAACTCTGACACCAATAGGTACAACCACACGAAGTTTCACCGACCTAGCACCAAAAGTAATGGTACTTTACTTCGCGGCCCAACTTCCAATAAATGCTGACCGGCGACAAAAGTGAGCGGGCCGGCCCTTTAAAGTGCGCCAATTGAGCCCAACTTTGGCACAAGAAACTCTCGAACCAATAGCAACACCCACACAAAGTTTCATTGCCCTAGCACCAAACGTAATGGCACTTTACTTCGAGGCCCAACTGCCAAGAAATGCTGACCGGCGACAAAAGTGTTCGGGCCGGCCCTTTAAAGTGCGCCAATTGAGCCCAAATTTGGCACAAGAAACTCTCGATTCAATAGCAACAACCACACAAAGTTTCATTGCCCTAGCACCAAAAGTAATGGTACTTTACTTATAGGCCCAACGGCCAAGAAATGCTGACCGGGGACAAAATTGTAGGTCCTATTCTTTGTCCATGGGATATCTCATGATTAAAAACGCACCCTTAGAGAGTAAGGCCCTTGTCTTTGTATATTCGCAAACCAGACAATTTTTATTTTATCGACCAAAATAATGGACCAATACGTACTTGCACATTTTTCAAGCAATGATTTTTCTTGAAGAGGGATCTTCAACAAGCCAATTGCTCACATTAAACATTGAAAGCAATCATGGGTTTTTTTAAAGTGAATTTTCAAACATTTTGTGTTGGAGTTTGATTACGTCGAAGGTTATTTAATGAATGGTTGTGCGAGGAAGAAGGGGTAAAACGTGTTTTTTTTATTTGGGACAATTTTTCTTGTTTCTGTAAACAAAAAATGTCTCAAACGTTTCCCTTGCACCATCCATCCCCTCCTGTTGAACATTGAAATTTCTTTAAAAATCACCAGATGCACCAATCGGGCTGCAACCACCGTTGATTTCCTTCTCTCCATGTGCCAATTCATCGGTATAACTTCTCTCCCAAATCGGACATTCATGCAAGTTTCCCATTTTGATTTTAATAACTAATTTGAGCTAGTAAAAATCATGGGTAACTGCGTGTAAGGAGCTTTCGTAAAATGACATCATACATAATATGAAAAATTTCGCTCCGGCAGCTGGCGGTCGGAAAAAGTGCATTTCATTTTGTATACGGATACCCTAAGCCGTCCCAGAAGTAATAATGTTGAGACCATAATATGTTTCGTGCGTCACAGTGTTTGCTGCCGGTGTTGCTTAAGCTGAACTTAATGGGAATCAAAGGCTACTTCAAAATGGAATCATCGTACCGAATATAATGCTTCTGGAATCAACTGGTCATTTATAGTGAATTTTTTACCAGTCCAAGCCCTATTACCCCCCCTCCCTTAATGTCGACGATTTGGCCCAAGTGCAATACCGATCGCGGTCTTATGACGACTGATATCGGGCTAACAAGACCACACACTTACCAAACCAAAAACAAAAAAGTAATTTAATTGCTGCTCCAAAAAAAAGGTACAGGGAATTGGTTCTTGAAGTGTCTGACCCAGTTTTAGCTCCCGTGATGGCTCCGAGAGATGCTAAACAAGTAAGCAATACGTTGTCTGCTGAAAGAGAACGGAAGAGTATTTCGTCTGACGACATCCCCGGATTATATGTCCTGCAGCCGGAAATTGATTTCGTCCAAAGCCTCCAGTTACTGCCCTTTTTTTTCAGGCATATTCTATTCTTGTCAATCTATGGAGTTTTTTTTAAACCATAGTAGTCTTCCTTCTTGTGTTTTATTTTACGATACCACTTTTTTATTAGGTGATTTTTATTTATCAGTATTAAGTTACTCTCATCCTTTATTTGTAAACAAACCAGTGATTCCTCTAGCTTACCTCATCCACCACGAAAAAAAAAGAAATTATCCATTCACACTTTTTCGAATTCTTAAAAAGGAATTACCCTGCTATCGGAAGTGTTCCAGTAGTGACCGACAGAGAAAAGGCAATCGTCAACGCCATCAGCAAAGTTTTACCTGAATGTTTCCATGTTTTCTGCTGGAACCACATCCAAAGGGACGTAACCTACTGGATCCGTAAACAAAGAAACTCCTCCGAACATGACGAAAATATATATTCCTCTCATGTTTGGGATCTACTTGACAGCATCGATGAAACTTCATTTGATAAAAAATTGGAAGATATGTCTAAACACCGGAGCCGGGAATTCATCAAATATTTCGAAGAGCATTTACTCAGTGATGTGTTTAAAAGTGGAAGCTGGTAGCCAGAGGCATCTACAATGAACGCAGTGGAATCACAATAAATCCAGCTGAAAGTTTCAACGCCGTGCTGAAAAGATGCACAGATCACAAAGAAATGCCTGCCCAGGT